>JAMPIV010000692.1:0-536147 GCA_024509875.1 Oreohelix idahoensis
AACTTGATCCTTCCAAATCATATCAAGTACAAAAATTCAAATACTGATGCTATCCTTAGCATCTACACAACAAAAGTAATACATAAATAAAGAAAAAAGTGAGTGACCACGTGATCAGGTTGCTTTCTACTGAAACTGGCTATAGAACACTCCAGTTTACCAGCTGTAAATGGGTACAAAGTTGTGCGCTCGAACTAGGGAAGGCAAAGGCAGCGAGGAAGGGGACTAGTCACCTTAGCCTCGTAACTGGGATCTTCCATGATGAAGTTTCTAACACTTCATTTCCCTATGACAATCTCTGCCATGGGACTGCCTTTATCTTCGTAAGCGATAAAGCAATATGATAAATAAATCTTCATTAGGCTGTGGGGCTATTTGTGATTAATTTTTGTACAAGCAACAATCATCCACAATGTACATGTTAGATCATATTAAAAAAAAATACAATACATTATATCAATGACTATTATACAGGCACATTTTGTGAATTCTATATGAACCTGAAATAAACAAATATTATACACGGTAGTTATCATAATTTCGCTTACCCTCAGACTTCAGATACTGGACTTAAAAATGTTTCTGGCGATCCGCTCACAATTCATGGATAGTGGCGAAACTCTGTCTCCAGTCTGGCTCAAACCTCTTTCGGTGTGTATCCCTCACAGTTTCCCGTTCCGCTACTTATACGCAAAGCGCGGACGTATCGGAGAGTACCGACGTCGTCACAGCCTAAACCTAACCTGAAAAATCCTTCCCGAACAGTGATTTCGGCCGATCTGTGCGTCGACTGAAAAATTTTTGCCTTTATCATTCTCGGCATATATAATATCCATATTGTTCCATCTTATCTAGTTTTATACAGCTGATAAAACTCTATCTTCCTATCCATGTAAATTCCCAAACTGTTTATTTGTTGATTTTAATATTTTAGAACAGAAGTGGGTTTACATGCTTTTAGCGTAACTGTGGGCAGCCGAAATACGCATATATCTCCGTAAATGAGAACTTCCTACCGTTCCATCTTATATGCAGTTATACACCATCCTTCCCTGTACTGAAATGTAAAATCCTTTTCATACGGATTCCCTTCTATTTTTATTTATCGTTGGCGATTTCCTCTGTCCGATACACATTTCGCTGATACGCCGCCATTTTTGAAAGCGGTCGTTCGATCGTAGACGGGGTTATAAATCTAACTGATCCCGTTTGCAATGACTTGAAACCAATTTTGCGACATAGCTCCCCCATATTTTAAGCTGGATGATATCTAGCTTAACTATTGGGTACAAGACAATTGCAAATCGACCATTCCGAGGTTAGTTTTCCTTCCTTCTATCCTCCTCAAGCTCTGTGGGATGACGACTAAGAAAATCTGCGCCCACATTCTGTTTTCCAAGAATATATTCATCCTTTACTATCTCTCTCCTTCCGGTTCGGCTTTTCATCCAGGCTCTTACTGCTGGTGAAACGGGGTCGGTAGGTTTCCCATGAAGTTTACCGCCCTCTTTTCGATGATAGTTGGTGTAATGTTATGATGTATGTATATAAGCATTACCTCGTCATCTACACAAGCACACACATGTTTCAGAAAGCACTCAGTAAAAGCATGTTCAGTTCGTAGCCATGTTTATTTACAGGAATATCGTACATGTCAAGATTCGCATTATATTACAATGTGTGGTTCGTACTTTAATGTATTCATATTACGTCCCCCCTTTTTTGAAAAAAAAAATGTGTGCAAACATTTCCAACGAAATGTTTCATGTGAGAAAAGATAAGTATGTGTAATGCTCAGTGTGAGTATATATGTCACTGTCTGTATCGGCTGGGAGGTGTCACTGTACGGCCAGAACGAGTGGTGTAAAGTGCTGGTGGTTCTGCGGAAGTCCCTGGTTTAGCTTGAGTTGGTTGTGATTTCGGCCTTGGCGCTTGTTGGTTTTGTGGGGCACCAAAGTCTGGAGTTACTGCATTGTCTGTTGAAAGCATGGGAATTCTCTGTTCTGTTGTATTCTGTGGGATTTCTCTTATGTCCACTCTGTTTCGCCTCAGGAGGTTGCTGCTGCTGTCTGGTCTTAAAGTATAGCTCCTGGGTTCAGGGTTTCTGGAAATGATTGTTGCTTTTGACCATGTGTCATTGTTGTGGTTGTAGGTAGTCACATGCTGACCAGGATATAATGGTGGTAAGTCTTTAGCACATTTGTCATAGTTGGATTTCTGAACTTGCTGACGATGCTAAATTGATCATATGTGCTGTCTCTATGTTTTGGACGGAAGTGGACCTTAGATGGTAGGAGGTCTTTAATTCTTCTATCAAACATAAGTTCTGCTGGACTGTCGATCTTACTGTCTACCGGTGTTGTTCTCCATCTCAAGAGTGCTAGGTGTACATCCTCTGTTCTTGTTTTCTTCATGATTGACTTGATAGTTTGTATCTGTCTCTCAATGAAACCATTAGATTTAGGGTATCTAGGTGATGATGTTGTGTGTTTGATCTTCCAGTCCTTAGTGAAGTTTCTGTATGCTTGACCTGAGAAATGTGGACCGTTGTCTGATCTAATTTCATCTGGGATGCCAAACATGCTGCAATACTTCTTTGTAATGTCTGCAATAACAGCTGATGGTGAGGGTTGTGGAAGTTTCTCAATGATGGGAAATTTGCTGTAGTAATCAGCAATAATAAGATAGTCATTATTGTCGATTGAGAAAATATCAGTTCCTATAATGCTCCAAGGGCTCAATGGTATGGCTGATGGTATGAGAGGTTCTCTGCACTGCCTATTTGCATGTTCTTGGCAAATTGAACAGTTTTTACATAGTGTTTCTATGTCCTTGTTTATCTGTGGCCAGTAAACATCTTTCTTTGCTCTCAGTTGTGTCTTCACAATACCAAGGTGACTATTATGGAGCTGTTTAAGGATGATATCGCGTTGTGTTTCTGGTACAACAATGCGATCTCCTTTAAGGATCAGACCATCTTCGATGCTTAACTCGTCCCTCATCGAGTAGTATGGACGGATGTGTGTTGGAACTTCCCTGATAGAGCTTGGCCATCCATGGTATATCAGTTCTTTGAGAGAGTTAAGAATAGGATCTCTCGTTGTGTCTTCTCTGATGTGTTCAAGCCGATTATCGCTAAACTTGACAGAATCAACTTTGATGTTTGGGGTAAGATCTGCTGTCTTGTTGGGGTTTGGTAGTCTGCTGAGAGCATCTGCAAGACGTATATCCTCTTTAATGTTGTTAATAGTTACCACACTCAGCTTCTCGCACATTGGTAAACCCAAAATTGCAGGTCCTTCAACATCTACCAAGTAAAATGTTGACGATGTCCATTCAGAGTCTCTGTATAAACATTCAAGTGTTACTGCTCCGAAACAGTCTATACTCGTTCCATTGTAAGCTCTTAGCTTTGTCTTGCCACTCCTACTTTTTACATCCCTTGTGGGAAATCCTTGCTCATCCACCTTGTCAGGCATGATCTGTCTGAATATTCTTAAGGGTAGAGTGTTACCTTGGGCACCTGTGTCTATCTTGAACCGAATGTTTCTTTCTTTGTGCATTTTAATTCCTGGTATTCGGAATTGTACCTTGCAGAAAGCCTGCGTTCTCTTTGGTTCATTACTGAAAGTTAGTATCTTCACAGTATCAAAAGTGGAAGGATCACTTTCTTCACTGGAGTCAAGGTCCTCAGTCATCATAGAGTGTGTTTGTTTTGACGACTTTCTGCTGTGAAGTTTGTGTTGAGCACTGTCTTGTTTCCTCTTGAAACATAATTTTATCCAGTGGCCCCTCTTTCTGCAGTAATGACATGTAGAGTCTTTAGCTGGACAGTGGTTTTGTATGTGGTTTAGGCCACAACATTTACACATAGCACCTCTGCTTGTGTTGTGTTTTTCTTGTTGTTTCGAACCAGTTGCTTTGTTGTGTCTAGGTTTATAGCTTTTCACTGCATCCACCTGGGCTGCTAATGTACCTTGCTGAATTTGTTTAATGCTTAGTGCTTGTGCCTCGTGTTTCCTGCCTTCATCCAGAAGTTGTTGTAAAGTTAGCGTATCACTCTGGCTCAGTAGCCATTTCTGGAGCTCTGGCATTGGTGTGCTAAGAAGAATCTGTTCAATAATTCGCTCTTTTTCTTCTTCGTTGCTAAATTTACATACTCTTGTTTTCTCCTTAATGCGAGTGAAAAAATCATCTAGACTTTCACCAGGTTTCTGTCGCAGGTGGTGAAGCTCTAATCTTGCCGCTCTAAAGTTTGTGTGCTTTATGATCAGACGCTTTTCAAATTCGTCCAATATGGCTACGGGGTCGGTTGCCGACTCAACCGGCATGGCGGTAGCAAAACTGTTGTAGATTTTCAAACCTTCATCGTCCAATGCTTCTAGGATATATGGAGTTAGGGTTTGTCCTTCCAGACCAGTGGTCTTGGAATATAGATCTATGCGTTGGCGCCATAACAAGAAAGCTTCACTCTTATCACCTTGACCGGCGAATCTCATTTGCGGTGCGTTGCGATATTGTTTCACCGCCATGGCTGACCACGATGACGAAAATTAGCCGAATACTGTACTCACGTGTTATCGTGTAGCTGTTTTGCGTCAGTCCGGTATCGACCGCTGCCACCATGTAATGTTATGATGTATGTATATAAGCATTACCTCATCATCTACGCAAGCACACACATGTTTCAGAAAGCACTCAGTAAAAGCATGTTCAGTTCGTAGCCATGTTTATTTACAGGAATATCGTACATGTCAAGATTCGCATTATATTACAATGTGTGGTTCGTACTTTAATGTATTCATATTACAGTTGGATGTGGTTTTCCCTCGCAAATCCGTAGGTTTTTTATTTTCGCTACATGATTTGTTCCTTTTTTCCAGCGCATGGGGTTCAGACTGCAATTGAACCTGTGTGGGATGTTTCCTTTCCCCTCCCGTGCAAATCTCGGGAGTACCCCTGATTGCTGGTTTGCTTGTAGATTTTTGATGAAGACTCTTCCGTCGACTTTCTGAATCTACATAGGTGCACTCTGGACAGGAATTTACATACTGATTTATGTCTTCCGTAATACCTGGCCAGTAGAACTGGGTGGCTATTCTTTGTTTTGTGGCACCATTACCCAGGTGTTCACTCAAAGTTGATATGTGTCCCCAGCCTATAACCTTATTCCTATAGGTGGATGGTACAACAATTTGACCATGACTTTTCATCCCTCTTCCAGCTTTCCTGTACAAGAGTCCATGTTCCATATAGAAATGTCCTTTCCTTGGAGCTTTATGTGTTTTTGATAATTTGCCAAAACAAGGCTTCAACGTGCTGTCTGCTTCTTGAGCCCGTTTCATTTCAGTTGAATGAAATTTTACGTTGGTGTCCCTCTCTATGTTCCTGGAGTCAGCCTTGGTCTGGATTCCTGCCATAACCATAGGTTTTACGGGGTCTCCTAAGAAAACATATTTATGCCCCAACATTAGGGGGTAAAAGGGATCATCTATCACAGCTGCATTTATCTCCCCTTCCACATAGCGACAACTGACATGAATCTTTGCTATGGGTAAAGTAAGGGGTGATGTTCCTTTTAGTGGCCCTTGAATGTCTACTGTTTCTGTGGTGATTTGTTCAGGGCACACCAGAGATGCACACACGACTGCGTCATAGGACAAACCTGTGTCATACATTCCTGTGACTTGTTTGCCATTCACAGTCACTATCTCCTGGGTAGGTGGGTGATGGAGGCTATTCTGACCCACAGTCAGTTCCTTCCTAACAGAAGTCCTCACCTGTAGACATGCAGCATGATGAAGGGGTTTTTTCCTCCCACATTCATCCGTGTTGTGGTTGCTCATCTTACAAAATTTGCACCACTTAGCTCCCTGTTTGTAGGGTTTATTTTCCTGAGTCTGAGGGTTCTTGTCCTTATTATCAAATCTTAGCTTGTTTCTGTATGGTTGATCGGTATTCTGCGGTGGTGGCTTATATCCTTCTACCTGCTTCCTTTTTGTTCCTACCAATTCAGCTTGAGCTGCTTGGTATCTCTCTGCACATTTCAAAATGTCTTCCAGCCTCTCTGCTCCTTGTTCCATAAGGAATTTCCTCATTTCTTGAGACATGGAATCTTTCACTTGCTCTAACATAACCATTTCTTTCAGATCCTCGTAGGTTTTCTGATACTTACCTAAACTACTCCATTTCAACAAATACGTTTCTAGCCTAGCTGAGAACTGGTTATATGTTTCTCCAGGTAGAGGTTTAGAAGTTCTAAATTTCTTCCTATATGCCTCAGAGTTCTTTTCATACCGGATCAGTAAGGCTTGCTTTAGTATTTCATAATTTTCCTGATCTTCTTTGGGGAGTTTCAGAAACACATCATATGCAATACCTCTCAATCCCTGGGATAACTTTAGACTCCATTTTTCCTTTTCCAGTCCATATGTAGAGGCTAGCCTTTCATACCTATCCAGGTACGACTCAATTGCGTCCTCCTTTTCAACAAATGGATCTAGGTGGAAGTTCATGGCCCCATTTGCTGTGTTCTGAAAAGAGCTACTCGCAGAATGAGGTGAGCTATTACCATGGGTGATAGTCCCAGCCTGAAGTTCAAGATCAAGCTGTCTCATTTTCAGCTCATGGTCTCTCTCTGCTTGTAACCTCCTTTCTTCTCTCTCAGCTTCTAATTTCTTGGCTTCTCTCTCTGCTTCCAATTCTAATTTCTTGGCTTCTCTCTCAGCTTCTAGTTTCTTTGTTTCTCTCTCCGCTTCTAATTCTAATTTCTTGGCTTCTCTCTCTGCTTCTAATTCTAATTTCTTGGCTTCTCTCTCTGCTTCTAATTTCTTTGCTTCTCTCTCGGTGTACTTTTCACATTCCGTCGTGACATACCGGATCAGAGCGTCACCATCCATGCCAAGCTCTTTTCCCACCTGCAGTGTAGCAGACCTAAATTTGACCAAGTCAGCCATGATGTATCTGTAGTCTAGTAGGGCAAGCGATCTTACTCAAACTAATTTACTACAATATAATTAACTTATTTAAAATTAAAGTTAATTAAACTGACTTCACCATATATGAAACAGCTTTCTTTATCTGTACTCAATGGTACTCCTCTACAAAAAAAATTTTTATATATTCTTCCTACTATGTTTACTCTTTCCAAAAAAAAATTTACAAAAAAGCAAATTTTCTACACGACAGAAATAGAAAGATGGCTCAGGAATATCAAAGATAGATCCCGGACGAGCCCCCACTGTAGCGGGAGGTTATTTAAAAGTATATATTATGTAAGAGTATGCCAGTAAAGAGTTCTGACCTTACAAGTAATACCCCAGTCTTAGAAATAAGCACTGGTGTATTGTTATCATAAAAATAGTCAGACTGTAAAAACCCTGGTCCAGTTGGTAAGAAGTAGTACCAGGATTTAAGGTGTCTCCTCCCTAGGACTATCTTATGATTACTTATATTCTAGGGGATAATAAAGTGAACATTCACTGAAACCACAAATGGAAGAAGTGAATAAATCCTCAGGTACAGTTAAAATAGTTTAATAATTACACTAATATTCTATTTCTACTAGTTGGAAAAGAGTATACACATATATATAAAAATATTCACACAATTACTATTATTGTCGGTTTAGACTTCAAGATCTTAAATAATAAAGTTACTGAAATCACTGTTATTAGTCCTTTGAATTTAAGGATAACTGTCATCAGTTGACTGAGTTTCTGTATGGTTAATTATTGTTTTGAACTATTGGCTGTTTCACATGTATATGTGGTCAGTGTCAAACAGGACACTTATCTTTCCAACTTGATACTGCTGAAACTGTCCTTTGCTGATATCAGACTTGGTAAGCCCGACAGTAGGGATGCCAATGACCAGTTGAAGTTCACTCTTTGGGGTCCTGCACTTTTGTGGGATGGCCTCGGATGAACTACACCGGCTTCTGATACTGGACAGTCTGGTTTGAGTTATTTCATGGAACCTGCAACATATCAGCCTTGGCTAGTATCTGGCTAGATTTGTAGCTGACTAGCACAGATGTCAGACCAGTCAGTCATCAGATGTCACCGTTATACAATCATAGTAAGCAAGGACATCATTTCAGTGATATAGCATTAATATTAACATGTTAATTAAGTGTAACTGACTAGCACATAAGTCAGACAAGTCAGTCATCAGGTGTCAAAGTTATACAGTCATAGCAAGTAACATCATTTCAATGATACAGAATTAATATTAACATATCAGTAATAAACATCATCTGGTTTATTCCGCTCCTATACATCCCTTCATATGCTATAACTTGATCCTTCCAAATCATATCAAGTACAAATTCAAATACTGATGCTATCCTTAGCATCTACACAAAAGTAATACATAAATAAAGAAAGTGAGTGACCACGTGATCAGGTTGCTTTCTACTGAAACTGGCTATAGAACACTCCAGTTTACCAGCTGTAAATGGGTACAAAGTTGTGCGCTCGAACTAGGGAAGGCAAAGGCAGCGAGGAAGGGGACTAGTCACCTTAGCCTCGTAACTGGGATCTTCCATGATGAAGTTTCTAACACTTCATTTCCCTATGACAATCTCTGCCATGGGACTGCCTTTATCTTCGTAAGCGATAAAGCAATATGATAAATATATCTTCATTAGACTGTGGGGCTATTTGTGATTAATTTTTGTACAAGCAACAATCATCCACAATGTACATGTTAGATCATATTAAAAATACAATACATTATATCAATGACTATTATACAGGCACATTTTGTGAATTCTATATGAACCTGAAATAACAAATATTATACACGGTAGTTATCATAATTTCGCTTACCCTCAGACTTCAGATACTGGACTTAAAAATGTTTCTGGCGATCTGCTCACAATTCATGGATAGTGGCGAAACTCTGTCTCCAGTCTGGCTCAAACCTCTTTCGTTGTGTATCTCTCTCAGTTTACCGATCCGCTACTTATACGCAAAGCGCGGACGTATCGGAGAGTACCGACGTCACAGCCTAAACCTAACCTGAAAAATCCTTCCCGAATAGTGATTTCGGCCGATCTGTGCGACGACTGAAATTTTGCCTTTATCATTCTCGGCATATATAATATCCATATTGTTCCATCTTATCTAGTTTTATACAGCTGATAAAACTCTATCTTCCTATCCATGTAAATTTCCAAACTGTTATTTGTTGATTTTAATATTTAGAACAGAAGTGGGTTTACATGCTTTTAGCGTAACTGTGGGCATCCGAAATACGCATATATCTCCGTAAATGAGAACTTCCTACCGTTCCATCTTATATGCAGTTATACACCATCCTTCCCTGTACTGAAATGTAAAATCCTTTTCATACGGATTCCCTTCTATTTTTATTTATCGTTGGCGATTTCCTCTGTCCGATACACATTTCGCTGATACGCCGCCATTTTGAAAGCGGTCGTTCGATCGTAGACGGGTTTATAAATCTAACTGATCCCGTTTGCAATGACTTGAAACCAATTTTGCGACATGATGATTAATGTCTTAACACGCTGCATCTCACACTGCCAATATAATCAATAAGACAAGAGACTAACACAGGTCAGTCAAGGGTCGAATATTTAATATGAAACATATTCAGCACAGAATGTATCACAAGGGTTAAGCAGACATTATCGATACCAACGAACAGTATTTCGGAATCCTACAAAAGTGATAAGAACCCGAGGGACTTTGACTCTATAAACTGAATACGTATATAATAACTTGGTCATCCTCAAATACTAGAAGTCATCGAAGCACCCAGAACATACTGGGATCCCGAGAAAGCCCGCAACACAGTGACAGACGAAAATTAAACAAGTCTTTAAAATTGACATTTGTATTTGTAAAGAATATATATATTAGTTTATTAAGCCACCGGAAAGAAACTATAGCTTCGTTTTCAATGGCGACCGGATACTGTCACCCCTCATCGAGAATGGAAAGATCTTCTGACCATACTATGGTGTGCGTTGCTGAAAGACCCTTTACCACAGCGCTGTCAGGTGTGACAGATTTTGTGTCCATGGGACACTTTTGATGTCAGCTTGTTAACTTTGTGCGAATTGAATTCAACGGATTATGAAAGTTTGGCGATTGTTTCCTGGGCAGGGTTTAGCACACTTGCGGACTCTAAATGATTATCCGATATGATATGGTGTTTTTATACTATATCACGTACATCATAATGTATTTTTTTGGATAATAAAGATTCTCTGTGTGTGTGTCTGCGTGCGTGCGTGTATATATATATATATATACATACATATACATACATATACATACACACACACACACACACACACACACACACACACACACACACACACACACACACACACATATACATACATACATACATATATATATATATATATATATATATGCAGGACTAATTGATGTTCTTATGAATATCTTCTTTTTTTTTGGGGGGGGGGGGGGGGGGGGGTGGGGGGGGGGGGGGAAATGATAAATATATTTTTTTATAGCGGTCAGATTTACTTCACTTTTTCATGTGTCGCCATATTCTTGACTTTTCTTCTTACTGTGATATTTTATATATATCTGGGAGAGAAAGAGTGTATGTATGACATTTAAATTGTGAGTGTGACAGGAATTAAGAAATGTAATAGATTTCTCTCCTGACTGTCATACAACACTCCACATTCACAGTTTCAATCAATCAATACCCTTTAGCTCCCCAAGGAGCTTAGGCCTTCAACAAACACATGTCAAGTCTTCCTGTCTTGTGCCATCCGCTCAAGTTCTTTCCATGTTTTCCTCATCATTTTCACCTCTGTTTCCAGTTCTCTTATCCATGTGTTTTTTGATCTACCTCTGCCTCTCTTTCCCTGTGGATCCCAGAGCAAGGACTGCCTTGTAATGCTATCAACAGGTTTCCTCAATGTGTGTCCTATCCATCGCCAGCGTCTTCTTCTCAACTCTTGTTCCACTGGCACTTGTCTGGTTCTTGTCATCAATTCCACATTTGTGACTTTGTCATACCATTTCAGTCCTTCTATTCTATGCAAGTACCCGTTTATAAACGTCTGTAGCTTTTTGGTTGTTGTTTTTGTTGTTCTCCATGTCTCAGAGCCATACAATAAAACTGACTTCACATTTGAGTTGAAGATTCTTATTTTCGTGTTGGACTTGATTTCTCTTGTTCTCCATATGTTTCCCAATGCAATGTAAGCTCCTCTTGCTTTTTGTATTCTTATTTTGATATCACTGTCTGTCCCTCCAACTTTGTCTATATTACTTCCAAGATATGTGTACGATTCTACATCTTTTAGTGGTGTTTCTTCAAGTTCAACCTTGTTATCATTTCTTGCATTTATTCTCATAATCTTAGTCTTTTCCCTGTGTATTATATCAGGCCCACTTGTTGTGACCTCTCATCGAGAATTTTCATTTTTTCTTGCATCTGATTATGGTTATGGGACAGAAGAACCATGTCATCTGCAAAATCCAGATCATCAAGCTGTTTAGTCAGATTCCACTGGATTCCATTTCTGTTGTGTGATGTCGATGTTTTCATAACCCAATCTATTGCTAGTAAGAAAAGAAGTGGAGACAAGAGGCATCCCTGTCTCACTCCCGTTCTAATCCTAAACGGTTCTGTAAGTTGTCCTTCATGAAGAACTCTGCATGTCATTTCTTCATAGGTTTTTTAAATTAAGTTAATGATCTTCATGGGAACTCCATAATGCCTCCTCAATTTCCAAAGCGATTCTCTGTCTACACTGTCAAATGACTTTTCATAGTCCACGAATCCGATGTATAGCTGTGAATTCCATTCTAGATTTTGTTCAACTATTATTCTCAATGTGGCTATCTGGTCTGTACAGGATCTATTTTGTCGAAAACCTGCTTGTTCATCTCTCAGTTTCTTGTCTATGGACTCTCAAGGATGATTCTGTTTAATACTTTTCCTGGCACTGATAGTAACATTATTCCTCTATAATTTGTGCACTCTTGTAAATTTCCCTTCTTAGGCAACTTGATCAGATTCTGCTGGTATTTCCTCTCTCTCCCAGACTTTGCCAAGTAGTTTATATAATATCTCTGTAGAGGTATCAATATCTGTTTTGATGGCCTCTGCTGGAATGCAATATGGACCAGCTGCTTTTCCATCTTTCCGAAGCTTTATGGCTTTCTTTATTTCTTCTCTACTTGGTCATTCACAGCTGATTTGTAGCTCCTCTTCTGCTGGCTGTATGTCTGGGGGATTAGTTGGAGATGGTGTATTGAGAATTTCCTCAAAATGTTCTGTCCATCTCTTCATTTGTTGTTGTATATTACTAAGCAATTTTCCATTCTTATCTTTTATGAGGCCATTTGCTTGCTTATATTTCCCTGTTAGCTTCTTTGTGTTTTTGTACAGGTCCCTCATATTTCCTTTGGCTGCAGCTTCCTGCTTCCCTTACCAAATCATCAATATATTTCATTTTGTCTCTTTTGATGTTTCTTCTTACTTCTTTGTTTGCTTCTATGTACACTTCATTGGGAAATATATGGAGATCAAGAGAAATCGGATACCACACGAAAATAAGAATCTTCAACTCAAATGTGAAGTCAGTCCTATTGTATGGCTCTGAGACATGGAGAACAACAAAGACAACAACCAAAAAGCTACAGACTTTCATAAATGGATGCTTGCGTAGAATAGAGGGATTAAAATGGTATGACAAGGTTACCAACGTGGAACTGATGACAAGAACTAGACAAGTGCCAGTGGAACAAGAGATGAGAAGAAGACGATGGCGATGGATAGGACACACACTGAGGAAACCTGCTGATAGCATTACAAGGCAGTCCTTGTTCTGGAACCCCCAGGGCAAGAGAGGCAGAGGAAGACCAAGAAGTACATGGAGAAGAGAGTTGGAAACAGAGGTGAAAATGATGAGGAGAACATGGAAAGAACTTGAGATGATGGCACGGGACAGGAGGACTTGGCATGTGTTTGTTGAAGGCCTATGCTCCTTTGGGAGTGGAGGGTTATGAATGAATGAATGTACACTTCATGAGCCTTGGCTTTAGAGCTTCTGGTTTTGCTTCTGTTTAAATCTGCTTTCTTGTTTTTCCTGTCTTCTATCTTACTAATGGTTTCTGTTGTTATCCATGCTTTGTGCTGATGTTCTCTTTTTTTCAGTACTTCTTCACATGTCTCGTTCCACATATTTTTTACTTGTTGCCAGTTGTCATCCATATCTGTTTCATCTTTCAGCTGTTGGAGTACTTGGTATTTGCTGGATACTGTGACTGAAAATTGTTCTCTTATTTCCTGATTTCTTAGATATCCCACATTATACTGTTGTCTATAGCTATATACTGTTGTAAATTTCTTGAGTTTTAATTTTGTTTTAGCCAACAGAAGATAGTGGTCTGATACCACATCTGCTCCTCTACATACTTTTACATCATGCAATGATGACCTAAACTTCTTACTTATGCATATGTGATCAATCTGATTCTCAGTTCTGTGGTCTGGTGATATCCATGTTGCATTATGTATTCTTTTATGTGGAAATATGCTTCCTCCTATAGCTAGTTGATTTGAAGCAGAGAAGTTTGCTAATAGTTCCCCATTCTCGTTCATCATACCTAATCCATGCTTTCCCATGATTTCTTCAAAGCCAGTGTTGTCTGTTCCTATTGTCACATTTAGGTCCCCCCATCAAAATTGTATGTCCTTTCTTTTCTTATTGTCCAAGACATTTTGCAGTCAGGTGTAAAAGTCTTCTTTCACAGATTCTTCTTTATCGTTTGTTGGTGCATAACACTGGATGATGTTTATATTTACTTTACATTCACAGTTTGCGAAACTATATCTTTCTACTGTCAATCATCTCACTCGCAACTTAACTACCCTCAGTCATATTCTACAATCAGCTCACCACAATCAGCATTATCTGTAAGACATCACGGCATAAGCAGTATATAACAAAAGTACACAGATAATTATACATACAAACATGTGTATGATGTGGGGAGGAGGGAAAAAAGAGGATGTATATTTATACAAATAGAAGGCCAAGGCTTAAGGTAGTAGGCTACCTTGATAGGGTAAAAAACTCAAATTTTCCTTTCAGAATCAAACAACCATGGGTATAGTGTTAGTATGGACTTAAAATTTTTGTCCACATAATGACCTCATTAATTATGCAAATTAGCTATCCAATATGGCCGCCGTAGTGAATAAATTATACACCTTTTTCAAAACATCATAACTATGTTATTTGTACAAGGATCTGACTGAAACTTGGCAAATTGAATCATTATATATAGCGTGAGGTCATGACCTAAAATGACAGAGATTGACAGAAAGGTTAATTTTTAATGAATTTTCAAAATTTATATTTCTGGAATGTTTGATATTTGTGCCTCATTATATATGCATGATGGTCATAAAACTAAAACTTTGAATTCAATTGTATCCATTTTAGGTCAGAATCTGTAAGATTATATGACAACCAACTGTGTTAATTTTCATGTCAATTGAATGTACAGATCCAGAGATATCTTGTTTCAAAGATCACCAATTATGTTGAAAAGACAATTCCGAGAAATCAAAGAAAAACAGAAAAAGAACTCACAAAATGAAGTTTAATGAGCTCCTGTTGAATAAAGGTCTCCTTCTACTGCAGCTGCAGTGTCTATGAATCCCCTTTTCGGTGCTCTTAGGGTCTTTCCATTGCAATGTCCTTACTTGCTGAATAGATCATGTGCAGCGTTCTCCTGTATGCTTTCTTTGCCATGGGTTGACTTGTGTTCATGTATATGGAAAAATTCTGCAATGCACTGTGGTCTTTCCCAATAGAACGCACAAATGCCACCATTCGCACATTTACTTCTTTGTGTTTGTGAGTAGCTGGAGATGAAACATCAGAAGTATTGAAATTGGCATTCCATTCGACACAGTTTGTGCACTTGATACTGATTTCATGACAAAAGCCATCCCGAGTCTCTTCGACGATCTCACAGGTCAGTGAGTACTGATAACATTTGTCACATCTAAAGTTAGCGCATAAAAACCCAAACAGCAGTTTTACATCCATAAGGATAAACACATTTCCTCTGTTGTCATTTTTAGCTTGTCCTTCACTTTCTTGGACCTTTATTTTCTTTGCTGAGGAGTACAGAGGCTTTATAGCGCCACTATCGACAATAGGTGTCTCATTTTCAGGCAACGGTTTGTTGGTGTACCGATTTCCAAGGAACTTACTTTGTCTTATTTCCCATTGTGAACAAAAGAAGCTCTGCTAACTACTATTATACAGTATAAAACTAGGTCTAGCAATAAATAGAGTTGATGTGGGTGAAAATGCACAATGCATGTAACATGCTGAAATTTACGATCAAAGCTTTCTAGACACACACTTTTGAAAAATTCATAAGAAATAATTGAGTGATTCCTCTTGGAAAAGTTATAAATATATTTCTCCTGTTGCCTCAGTATAATTATAATTTCGCAGTTTTACAATTACGCACCTTCATGTTGGGTCATTATTCACAAGGTAACCAACTATAAACATTGGTTGCTATGCAAATCACTCAAGGGGGTGTGTGTAGAAAAACACTGATTCCTATCATACCAGAGTATCTCTAAGCTTCTATGAATTATTTTTAGTACAAGAACATGTTGACGATGATTTAAAGCATGAAAATTGTTGGATTTTTATTTTTTTTAATCTTTTGTGGGTAGCCTACTACCTTAAGGAAGCATTACCGCTGCTATCTATCGTTTATGTAGCATCTGATACCAGGCTCAAGTAAATTTTTTAAACACAGTATCGATATTTGAAATTCATGACATCGCCTACCGGGCCATTCTGCTTATCGACCAGCCTAACAACCCTCCCAGCTTTGCAATAAGAGCGCCCGCTTGTAATGAGGCACACAACTCCCAGTATTAAAATATACTCATCCCGGACGAGAGACATAACCCAATCTTCTGAGGGATCTATCACGGCAGGAAGTAGGAATTCGGACATAAAATCTCCCATCGTCAAATCAGCATATGGATGTTTTCTTTATCGACTTTCCCGTTCTTGGAATAAAGAACACAGACATGTTCTCCCAATAAAGAACACAGACACGTTCTCACAAGAAAGAACACAAACACGTTCTCGCAAGACAGAACACAGACACGTTCTCACAAGACAGAACACAGACACGTTCTCACAAGAAAGAACACAGAAACGTTCTCACAAGAAAGAACATAGACACGTTCTCCCAATAAAGAACACAGACACGTTCTCACAAGAAAGAACACAGAAATGTTCTCACAAGAAAGAACACAGACATGTTCTCCCAATAAAGAACACAGACACGTTCTGACAAGAAAGATCACAGAAATGTTCTCACAAGAAAGAACACAGACACGTTCTCACAAGAAAGAACACAGAAACGTTCTCACAAAGAAAGAACATAGACACGTTCTCCCAATAAAGAACACAGACACGTTCTGACAAGAAAGATCAGAGACATGTTCTCACAAGAAAGAACACAGACATGTTCTCACAAAAAAAGAACACAGACACGTTCTGACAAGAAATATCACTGAAATATTCTCACGTGAAAGAACATAGACGCGCTCTCACAAGAAAGAACACAGACACTTTCTCACAAGAAAGAACAGACACGTTCTGACAAGAAAGAACACAGACACGTTCTGACAAGAAAGAACACAGACACGTTGTCACAAGAAAGAACACAGAAACATTCTCACAAGAAAGAACACAGAAACGTTCTCACAAGAAAGAACACAGAAATGTTCTCAAAAGAACACAGAACGTTCTCACAAGAACATAGAAACGTTCTCACAAGAACACAGAAACGTTCTCACAAGAAAGAACACAAGGACGTTCTCAAAAGAAAAAACACAAACGGTCTCATAAGAATTATTATTAATCAGAATGGACATCACTGCACTTCGGGCAAACCCATAGGTGCTCAATCTCCCTCAGTAAAGGGGGTATGAATGCAAACTGTTACCATAGCGCGCTGGTTGAATACACGCCTGATGCATCGTCTCACACGTCCAACCCTGCTAATCTTACACTAAATTCCAGCAGTCTTAGCAGTAATGATTATTATATGGCAGTGTCGTTTTCGAACAGGTGATCATTAATTGTCCTCATTATCTCTCCCTTATCCATAACCAATGTGCCCGATATGAATGCTCTCGAAGCTAATCTGTCCTCTCTCACTGCCATGTACACCTGCATGACCAGAACTGTAGATCCGACGATTCAAGGCCTCTATGTTGTTTGTTTTTTTTTTTTCCATTCATGCCGCAGCCATCCATTTTGAACCTTCAGAAGCATGGAGTGAGAGTATGGCACAATAACTGCTCTCGTTGGTGGAGTCTGACTTTAACGCAGTCGTTTCTACTCCTCTCCACCTAGTTTGCGATATCAGCTCATTCATGTCACGGAATATGCCCATAATCCACTAATTTCTTGGTTGTAACCTTGCTCTTGTGCCCTAATTCTTAAACGAGTTTTTCTTGCCGCTCTGTTCTTCGCTCAAAATGTTCCAACCATCTCACATTTTTAATACTTCTTGATCACACGGTTGAGGCTTTCAAGATAAATTTACTGGCAAAAACTGAGAGCTTACATGCGTCGGAGCTGTAGTTCTTAGAATTGGAAGGGAATTACCGTTGACAAGGTCCATCACCGGCTGTCTGCAATGTGCGTTAACATCAAACGGCTGCAACCACTCAATGAACAAGTCTCACGTTACCCACGTAGCCAGGCTCTGAACTGTTCAGTACTCCCCGTACACCTTTACAACAACGTGGTATTTTACAACTTCCTGATTGCAAGCACCATCAACTTTTATGTTCGACCTAAACGTACTAACACTAATATTGCACTTTCTTTTTATTCATTCTCGCCGTTACACTTGCTCAATTCGAAAGGCTGAATCTTAAATGGAAGTAGCCTCCGGGGAATGCCGGTTTTATGCGCATTAAATACAGGACGGGAGCGAAACGTCTTTTGCAAAGCTCTGAACCAAGGATCTGTGGGCTGATCGTCAATACATTGTCAACAGTCACAACTTTACATGTAACGTTGTGTTATTTTAGGCAGTGATCTACCACAGTGTTCTTAGCTAGCAGAACGAGTAACAGAACATTTGCGTAATGCGTGAAAGACCGCCCGTGAAAGGGGAACAAGGAATAGTTCTCAACCAGGCAATGTTGTAAAAGCAGACCTAGGAGGATTGGGAGAGGACCGGCCCGCCGCCCCCCCCCCCCCCCCCCCCCAGAACATTTAAGCCAAAAACAAACAAAAAAAGTTGGAGTAACAGACACTGATAGCAAATTAAGAATATAAAAGGCAAAAGGCGATTTCAATGCACTGGGAAACATTTGGAAATCAAAAAGCTATCACCAGCTATATAGGCAAGACCAGATCATCATTTTCCGTTTACGCACTGGTCACAATACTTTGACGTATCATCTGTTATCACAAGTACGGGATTGGTCCCACATATCTCTGCTCCTGTGGCACCAGCCCACGGCAGCCGAACATCTGCTTCAGTCCTGCCCTACTTACAGCAGTGAACGGAGTGGCATATGGCAACAACCCACTTCTCTCCACGAAAACCTGTTTGGGGATCTCAGGAACCTTGAGCTGACTACTGCCTTTATTAGCGTCATAAATTAAGAAAGTCTGAGGGCGAACAAGGAAGAAGAAGAAAAAGGTATTAAGTCCTACACACAAATAATAATCGACACCTCAATCGACTGTTTTGTTTACGGACCCTTGACAGTGACTTTTAAAGATGATATGACATCATAACGATGATGGTAATGACAGTGATGGCAATAATACTTTTTTTGTGCCTGTTTGAGCAGCGCGCATGCGTACACGCACTAGCGAATGGAAAGACGCATCAAGCCGGAACTGAAAGCAAACAATGTATAAATGGACTATAAATGTAAGGAGCTCAAGAAATAACTAAAGAGTGGATAACAGCATGGGACCAAAGTAAAAAAGCAAGACACTCATATAAAATCCTTTAAAAACCAAGCAAAAAATGTCAAATAAAAGATGAACTAAAAATACCAATTAAAAAAAAATTTCTGAGGCTCAAGCTTGGAACTGGATATTTCATGATTGAGGAACCCACATGTGAAGAGTGTCAAGAACCAAACACAATTAGACACTTTCTGGTGGACTGCAAGAAATATGACCAACAGAGGCAAAACATTAAGACATACTGTAGTAACCACAAGGTAGAAATGAGTGTAGAAAATCTCATAGGCACAAAGACCCCTTCAGAAATGCAAAAGTTAATAAAACACTATATTACAAAAACTAAAGCTAACATATAAAAAACAAATAAGGATTTGAGCCAGTAGTCCAAACTGGTGAAAGACTCGCCCCAGATACATACAGATTAACCAAATAAACCATCCAGTGAAAATTAAAAACATACTAACTTAGAAAAATAGCATAGTTTGGATTTTTTTTAAAAACCATGTTGAACTATAACTACAAAAGGAAAAATACCGACTAGAGATAATATAGTATAAAATAAATACAAACAAAAACATATTACAATAAAGGAAACACGTCCTGATATAACCAACAACTCCGTGTACATGGTAGATGGTTGAAAGGGGCGTGCTACAAAGAAAAGTAGCAAACACATTAAAAAAAAAAAAAAAGATTGTCCAATCCAGACATTACCGTATGGGAGTGAAGTGTTAGAGGCTTGTCTTACACGAGGTATCAGCTTTATGAGACGAGATTAGTTGCTTTACCACATCTTAATGAATATTGGTGTTAGACCTCAGATTCTAGATACTGCGAAGCAAAGAACGCATTCCTTACATCCTGGCGAGCATGTTTTAAGACAAATAAGTAAGGTCCTGTCGTTCATGGTGCCGGTAAACTCACCATATAAAGCAACGTATTACAATTTACACAAACAGCTCAAGTGCACATGTAGGACTTTGGCGCGGATTCCTTGAAGGAGGCCCTACAGCACTCCACAGCACAAAGAAAAAAGGAGGGGGGGGGGGAAGAGACAGAGACAGAGAGAGAGATAGAGAGAAAAGAATGGACGATACCTAGATGACAACATCATGACTGGATAATATGTCTGTGAGATCACATTCTGGCTGGGAGCTCCCATCTCTATATAGCTTGCCTACATCGCTATGCTTATCACGAGCTGGCACGATACAGTAAAGACAACGCACAGACGTCCTAATCAAGACTGACACTTGAAGAGATAGGGAACCGATCGATCCGGGAACAGTCCACACTTAACAGGAATATTTTTAAACCTACGACGTTCAGTTTTATTTGTTGTTTGTTGTTGTTGTTTTCGTCTACTATGCTGCTGTAATACCCTGTTCAACCTGAAAGTTTGGTTATAATTGGGGTATATAGGGTGTTATCGTCTTCACTGGTATCTCGTTCGTAGTCCTGGAGGTGATCGGTCCTGAAAAGGACCACTAGCTGGCTGTCTGGGTTCCTCTTTGTCCGTTTGTGGTGCCGTGTCGCGCTCATGGTGTTTTTTATGTCCTGCCTCAACTATCTGGCTCGTTTTGTTTTGTGTGTTTCTACGCTCATAGTTTCTGTTGCTTTTGTCTTCTTGCTCTCCTGTATCTGTGACAGTGCTTTTTCAATTATCGTAGGTAGTAGCTGTACTAGCGTTTCTTGGATGATTTCTTTTACTGCTTGGTTGTTCGTTTTAGTTTCTCGCGTGCTGTTTGATGATATTTCCTCAATGGCTATTCTTTCTGCTTCTATTCTTTTGAGTATTTTTGTGTTTTCTTCTGTCAGCTCTTTCAGTTTCTTGACATCTGTTTCTACTTGTTGCTGGATTCTTTTCATTTCTTCCATCACGTGTTTTATGTTCTGCATGTTTATCGCATCTTCTCCACTGTCGGTTGGTTCTTCGGCGGCCTGCTTGCTGTTTTTTTTTTTTTCGATTCGCAGCTTCATTTTCATTTCTCTGACTTCAGCGGTCAGCTTGTGTAACTGTCGTCTGTCTATCGTGCGTTGTTTTTCTGCAACATCCGCAGCCACTCTGTGTTTTGCCTCCTTGAAGGGGATGTTTTTGGAAACCGCTTCCTTCAGGATGCTCTTGGTTTCCTGGAACATCGGGCAGCCTCGGTATCTAGCCCCATGGTTTCCGAGGCACTTTGCACAGGTGCGGTTTGAGTTTATTGTTTTGTAGTCGTTGTCCTCCTTCGCCTTGGGACAATCGTGGTATGGGTGGCCACCCGCACAATATCGACAGACTGCATCCCTCCTGCACGTCTTCTTTGTGTGCGAGAACTGCTGGCAGTTGGAGCACTGCATCACCGGAGGGATATAGGCTTCTGTCTTTTTGGTTGTGGTTTCGAGCGTCAGTCTCTCGGGTCTTGTCGATCCTTCTACCGTAACTATCATCAGATTGGTATCTTTCTTGGCCCAGGTTTTTAGTCTCTCGACCTGCTTGATTTTTAGATTTGCGTTTTCATCCTGAAGGCGTCTGTGGACCTCGGCTTCGGAACAACTGGTATCCACCCCTCTGATGACCAACTTCTTTGTTGTTATGTATTTCTCCACCACCACTTTTATTTGGTGGGGCAACTGGACTTCTTTTGGACTAGATTCCAGTTCGATCATCAGCGAGGTGGTTTTGTCTGTCTTGTTGAGTGAAAGCACGACTCCCTTTTCGTGCCTCCCTACTTTAGCGATACCTCTTCTTCCAGTTATCACCTCGAGGATGTTGATCACTTTGTTGTCGGGTAGGGCCCTAAGTGAGGCCTCGCTTCCTGACATCTGGGTGATCTTTACGATTCTCTCCCGTTTCGTTTCTGCGTTATTGGTCCCTTTGGTGTTTGATCTTTGTTCCCCTCCACAGTCTTGGCTCGAATCTTTCTCCCGTTCTTTGTTATAAGGTGTTATATCTTGCTTCTGGACCCTTGAGTTGTCTGCTGTTGTTTCCTTAGGACCAGGAATGGTAGCTTGCTTCTCAGTGTTTTCGATGTTCAGCACTCCTGGGTCTACTTCTACTATCGCTTCTTGAAAAGCGAGCCTAAGGAACTCGTCTCCGTCGTCAATTCTTCGAAGTGTATCTATATTGGTCTCTTCGATATCTTCCTCTTGTATCTGTCTTTGCTGAGGAGCTGTCTCTTGTCAGTTCTTTCATGGTGCTTGCAGGTGGGTCGGCTGTCATCTCGGCATCGTGTGATGGTGTCAACGGTATTTGGTGCAGCATCTCTGTGGTAGATAGGGTTTCTGTTGACGATTCGGGTATGTGCGGTGGTGGCCCCATGGATTCAGGCTCCTGTCTTCTTTTCTCTCGTCTTTCCTGCATCTGCTTTATCTGTTGATGCGCTCTCAACATGTCTTTATATTCTGGGTCTTTATAATATTGGCCAGAGACGTGTGCTTCTGCCCTTTTCTGTATTCTTTCCGTCATCTGCTCCAACTGTTGTAACGCTCTCAATATTTCTGTACGTTCTGGGTCTTCATCATCATCTTCTTCCACGCTAGCACTTGGGGCCGCACTGCTCTCCGGCAGTCTGCTCTTGTCCTTTTCCTTCGAAGCTTTGGGTCGCTCATCGGTTGTAGTATCAACGGTTGCTTTGTTTGCCTTCTGAGAAGGACTGGCCACGAATTTGGTAGTTGGAGTATTCTTGCTCTCTGGTTGACTTTGTTTGATGCTGCTGACAAGTGTTTGAGGGCTTGTATATACTTTCCTCTTTTTCGCTTGTTGCTTGGTACGAGTCATTTTGGTATACTGCTAACGTATAATGATCTGTTGGGTGAGCGCTGTGTACGTCCTGAAAAGGTCGCTGGTTATAGTGCTGTCTTGATCGTCCTGAAAAGGACGCTGGTTATAGTGCTTTGCCGCGTCCAGACATGTTGTACGAAGATAATGTCAATAAATGAGGTTGTATCGAAACGTGCGTCAGTTTTATTTAAGTTGCTCTCTACAATTTATACATGATCACGGTTGGCGAATGAGGTCGTCCATCCAAAAAGATGACAGACAGCTGAGAAGTGGACATGAAATAGACTGGCACTGTAAACTGCACAGCGAGCATCAAGGATTGAGAAAAGTAGAATCGATATGTTTGCGACAGAGAGGATGTTGAGTGGTGTTTGGTTAGCAAAAAATACATTCTGAAAACAGACTAAAAAAGTTGCATGTGGGACCACAAGTAACAATGGACATTTTTTAAGACCAAGACAAACCTCGACAGCCTTGCTTCTAGAATCTCCAGAGTAAGATATATAAAGGAACACATAAAGACGAATGCAGAAAGCACTTGGGGACAACAAAAAAAGAAAAAAAAGCCCCCCCAAAAAAAGCTGAAAGATTCTGAATAGATTGTACAGGACAAAGTGGTCTGGCGTGAATCTGGTGATGGGCCTATGCTCCACGGAATCGCTGAGGGGTAATGAATGAACACAACCCTTAAAGATCCGACAACCTAGTTATTACAGAATAATGAACTCTAATAACGGGCGTGTGAGCAGGACTTGACAAATACTGAATGAGTCCTGCACGCAGACCTAGCCATGCAGGACTGTCAGTGAAATACGAGAATATTAACTTTGACAAGGCGGACTAGTACATGACAGCGCATATCCATGACTGTGGTCTGTGATGTCGTTCGCTCAAGACAGTAGTACGAGGGGCGTTCAGAAAGTAATGCACCACATCGTTTTTCTCAGGAGCTGTTTATTCAAAAAGCATGAAATTTATACACAATATACGGGAGCCGCGCTGGTGTAATGGCTACGGCGTTGTACTGGCGACCAGGTGTTCATGGTTCAAACCCGGGCGTCGGCGTTTGAAGAAATGTTTACGGCCGGAAATTTGACTGAATAACCTGAACGGCTCCTGTGATAAACCCTCTGTGGATGGGAAGGAGCGAAGCTCCTGACCGGGTTGGAAGGAAAGTCCTCAGGTTCCCCAGCCTCGCAATGACATGTCATTGGGCCGAAGGGCTGATAGCCTAAGTGCCGCTGGTTAAGAAAAAAAAAAAATACACAATATACATGGATATGTCATGTAAACATCGGTATTATTCAACATAATCCCCATCAACTTGTATGGCTTTATGCCAGCGCGAAACAGGTGCATGTATTCCTAGCCCGTACCAGATTTTGTCTTGATCATGTAGCCATTTCTTCGCTGCGTGAATCACTCCTTCATCATCTTCAAACCTTGTCCCACGGAGTGCATCTTCAAGTGGACCAAATAGATGAAAATCAGAGGGTGCCAAATCGGGACTATAGGGTGGATGGGGTAGTACAGTCCAACCCAATTTGGTGATTGCTTCCCGTGTTGCTAGACTTGTGTGAGGTCGTGCATTGTCGTGAAGCAGAAGCAGGTCTGCTGGATTCTTGTGCGGCCGAGCTCTGCGGAAACGTTGATTGAGGTTTTTCAATGTCTTAATGTAAGCTTGCGAATTGATTGTCTCTCCTCTTGGCATAACGTCCACAAGAATCACACCTTCAATGTCCCAAAAGACAGTGATCTTTACCTTTCCAGCTGAAGGAATTGTCTTAAATTTCTTTCTTCGTGGTGATTGCGGATGATGCCACTCCATTGACTGTCTTTTTGTCTCAGGTTCAAAATGATGTGCCCAGGTTTCGTCACCTGTAACGATCTTAGCCAAAAAGTTCTCTCCATCAGCATTGAAACGCTCCAACAATTCAGAAGAAATTGCTTTCCTTTGCAATCGGTGGTCATTTGTGAGACTTCGAGGAACCCATCTTGCGCAAACCTTAGAAAATCCGAGAGTTTTTATAACTGCATTTGCACTACCAATGCTGACTGACAGCTGTAAGGCCAATTGTTGAGTAGTGATTCGCCTATCAGTAAGAATAATGCCCTCAGCGCATTTCAACATTTCTGCATTGGTGGCTGTGGCAGGACGTCCACAGCGCGGCCAATCAAGCAGCTCCGTATCTCCACTTCCTGATTCTTTGATTCTCTGAACCCAGCGACTGACTGTACTCCTGTCGACTGCAAAACTTCCATACACATCACATAGACGCTTGTGAATGTTCACAACAGTTTCCTTCTCTGCAACGAGAAATTCTATCACAATTCGCTGCTTATAACGCAAGTTGCTAACACGCTCCATTTCAATGGTTTAGGGCAGCTGTATTATTTGGCCGGTTGCGGTGCAATTTGGTACACACAATTGGCACATGCCATATTTGAAGTGTGCAAAAGTTCATGCTTCTATCGTCATTATTAGCTGAGAAAAACGATGTGGTGCATTACTTTCTGAACGCCCCTCGTATATACACGGGCACACTTGACAGAAATGTCTTCACTTGGTAATAAAAATAAAAGCCACCCATACTGCTCATATATGGCTTCCATAGAGTCTGTGAGGCATCAAAGACAAAATAGGGCTACTGTTCCGTCTTCTTGCCATGCGTCAGAGGCCACCAATGACCTTGAACTTGGGGCTTGCAACTTCACCATATCAAGCAAATGCCGTGAGAAACTAGTGAATACTTTGGGGCAGACTTCAAGCAAAGAACCAGCTGTAGTGATGATCCCATACTCCGAAGGAAATAATGATGGTGAGACTGCTCATGGCAATGACACTGTTTTACTACAGCTGAGCTGTGCTCCAAGTATGTTATCATTTGAGCTATTTCTACATTCATTACTGTTATCTTCATAATTGTCTTATACTCAAATATACCATCCTTCCCAATATAATGACTATCTGCCCCGTATAGTTACCGAGAGTCTAGGAGAATGAACAATATGGCTACTGCTGCCTCAGGCAATCCGTAACAGGCTAACATCATGAGGTTGTGCATGGTGCTTGTAAACTCATGTTAAACAAACGGCTAGAGAAACGATTACCACAAGAGGAGCACATGGATGCTTTGGAGCTGGCTTCCTGCAAGAAGACTAACTGCAGTGGTAACTCCATAGGCAGCGAAATAAGAAATGGCGATTATGGATGAAGACCTTGGCTCTTGTGATTATGTGTTCACTGCTCGCTTACCTTTTGTCGCGTGTATGTCCTAGTATTCACACTATTACGTTTAGAAAAGAAAGGTAACTCTACTACGACAGTTGGAGCTGTGCTAAAACAATAAACACGTATACATAAGATTATAATGAAGATTTATATACAAGCCTAATTAATCGTAATCAATAGACCGAACACAGCTGTGCTCTGCTTTAGCAGCGTTCACAGTCAGTACCAAATACTCACCTAGCACGTTCCTACTGAGCGAATACTAGCAGTTAGGTGTGATAAGGCATGTTTGTATGCTTGCACGTGATCATCTCGATCGCATGCTGACGTCACCAATCTAATTTAGGTACAGGTACATAACACGACCCTTACTCTTTAGACCATGAATTCCTTTATCACCCCCAAAATATCTTCACCAGCTCCAAAAAAGTTGTGCGCTGTCAAATGTTCGATTATCCTGAACACGTGTAATAAAATTACTTCTTGTAATAGTAACTATTAAGCATTCCCCACTCGTCTCAGCGACTGGGTGCAGTATTTGTCGTCTGGTCTTAGGAATGCAGTTACCTTGCCTCAAGTCTTAAAATCATAACGCTTATCTCCTGTCTTAGTAACATGGCATCTGTGTGCTGTCTTACAATACTTGTCTCCCGTCTTACAGAGTAGGACGCCATTAAATGTAAGCTAACGACCTATTATTATTAACATGGAAGAGAACAAACAATTCTTGGAGCTACATTTTTTTTATTGGTGTATTAATATTTTTTTTTAAACTGACTTCGGGCAAGACGATGTCATCATCATTATTATCTTTCCACTCCCTACGGAGAAAGTGGTCGTCAACCAGCTCACTCCAAGCTCTCCTCTCATGTCCCATCCGCTCAAGTTCTCTCTATTTTAACCTTTTAACAATCTGTCTCCGATTCTTCTTTTTTTTTTTCGTATTTTTGGGTCTCCTATTTCATCTACCTTGGGAATTCAAAAACAAGGACTGCCTTGTATTGCGCTCAGCTTGTTTGCTCAGAGTGTCCTAATCAACGCCAGCGACACTTGCTCATCTCCTGTTCCAATGCTTGTAGCCTGG
The DNA here is from genome assembly GCA_024509875.1 of Oreohelix idahoensis. NCBI lineage: Eukaryota > Metazoa > Mollusca > Gastropoda > Stylommatophora > Oreohelicidae > Oreohelix > Oreohelix idahoensis. The sequence continues at coordinate 27,101 of JAMPIV010000692.1, forward strand.
GCTGTGACTGACGATTCTGTCATACCACTTCAATTCCGCCCCCCCCCCGCCCCCCCCCCCCCCCCCCCCCCCATCCTTAGTCTAAGCGAACACTGGTTAATGAAAGTCTTCAACTTCTTGGTTGTCGTTGTGTTGTTACCCATCTTTCTGACACTTACAATATGGCTGCCTTAATATTCCAGTTAAAAAATTATTGTCTTTGAGGGACATGAGTGTTTTTTTATATTTAAAAGTCATGGTTCTCCACAAGAAGCTATCGTTTGCTTCGTAACTGATGCACGCATATTCGCAAACAGATTTACCTCACGCTGACAAGCACACAAACACAGATCTAACAATAACATTCATCCAGCACCCAGCTATCACACAATGGAAAGGCTGGAAGAATGTAATTTCTGTTTACCGTGCCAGACTTGTTAATGCATCATCTGTTAACTTTAAGCTGTACTACTTATACTTTAACGACAAGATTACATCACTCAATTCTTCTGCGTGGCCTCTTGTTCCGTTTATTTTAAAAGACAAAACTACCTTCTTGCAAAAATAAAGAGGTAAACCCGAGGCCTGTGAACAGTACTTAGATAATACACAGGAACTGGCATGTTGCAGGTACTCGTAATAAATAAAGGAGTAAACTAGATAACACAACAGTACCACAAGTGATAAGCTTACCGAGGACTCGAACCCAGGACCATCCAAACGGCAACATCGCCTCGCTAAAGGACTGAATCGTGACTAACCACACAGCCAATTAAGCACAAAAATAATGCATCGTGCACAGTGCGTGGTCCTTGGCACGACCACTTCAAGTAACTATGGATTATTGGACCCGAGGAACGACCCAGACTAATAAGTGCCTCCAACATGCCAATTTATGTGTATTATTTACTTCTTGCAAAAAGCTTGCACCAAAGAATTTCAAGAATTCTTACAGCAGTGATCGCAGGAGCCATTTATTTATGTGATGAGGACACTAGCCGCTCATTGTACAACCATTCTTAGTAGCCTTTTAAGACATATTTACTAGCGCGCAGTACTATTCTCTATTCTCCACGTTTGGACACCGGTAACAACATGGCAAATTCTTGCAATCGTTTTTTCTGCGTAATGGCTGCTGAGTAAACGTCAAGTGACATTTCTTCTAAACCGACGGTTTTATCTCTGAACACACTGGAGGTGGGGATCTAGTGGTGGTTCGGGATGGGGGAGTATTTTACAATCTAGTACGTATGTACATTTGCATATCAAATGAGTATAAACATATATGATAATGCAAAGGTTGTGAAATGTTACGTTTGACCAGATTCCCTATACTGTGTAGAACAAACAAGGAATAAGAAAGATGTCAATAACTGTGGCAATGACATCCTGGCTGTCGAAAGCAGCTTCAGATGAACTGTCATATTATGTAGGCTACTCTAATATCAAAGATGTCTTACCACCAAGTCGATTTGAAGAAGAAAAAAACCACATCGCTTTACTCTGCTTATTAACAAAATGATAAACGCGCAACAGTACATCGTGTACGTACCATTATAACTCAATACTTACCACTTAAAATAACAATCCATACGCTCACTTGAAACCTCCATTCACTATTTCATTCGTGAGAAGCACAAAGACGGCCATCGCTTATGAAGAAAAGCACTTTATAAAACCTTCCAGTATATGAATCACAGCAAACGGGTTTTTTGTTAAATAGAACAGTAGTTCAATCCGCAACCACCAAAAAACGTGCAGCCGAATCCTTCCTGTTTATTAACAGCAGAAAATAAAACCGGTGAAATTAAGAGATCTAATGTCTGGCGAATGTTTATGCTGAATTGTGAATTTACACGGGGCACCTACTGATGAAGTGTCAGATTATGGGGCACCGTTCAACGTGGCAGAACCATCACCCCTCATCAAAGACGAACTATACATCAAACGCTTGAAGACTGAAATCCTGGATCCTTTTCTCCTGGTGGCAAATAAACAGGATTGCTCGCCGGCATATAAATTAATCTGGACTACCTCGCTAGTATTCCATCGCTGGGAGTATCAATGTCACACGTTCACCAGTGTCAGTAATGTGTATGTCTGCCTGTGAGGGTGTAAATATCTGTCAGTGACTGAACGAAATTAAGATAATACCTATAGAAAGAAAGGATATGCTAGTGGGGGAACTGTGTGGGTCAGCTGACGGATGCTGAGCACGCCAGCAAGCACAGACACGCGTAGCTGCTGGCAGAAATTCTCTGGCGAGTATCGATCTTCTCCACTATCATTTCCTCTCGGTCGACAGCGATTTCTATTTTGATCAAGAACATTATTTTGGAGGCCGGTACAGAAGATCGACCGCCGAAATAGTCCGCCCTGAATATCCTCACCCCCCCCCCCCCCCCTCTTCACTCGCCTTCTTTTTACTTGACACTTGGACAGAATTGTGAAACCTTCTTGTCATCAGCAACTTGTGGTGTTAGGCGTCCATTTTGTCTTTGAGCCAACTTCTAAAGCCCCAGGGCTTTAGCTCTATTTGCTTGTGTAAAATTCAATAATACATTAAAAGCAAGCAACAATATTTACAAAGATCTTATAAATAAAAAAATAAAGTAACCCTATTGATTGGTTTTTTTAGATACGTAATTAAAAACTGACAACAATAAACCACAATGATGTGTCTTAGCGGGGTCAGCACACAAACAAGCACAGATGTTTCATAACTGGCAAACTAATATACAAGACGGAAGTGCAAGAATGATCCCAAAACGACATCTTTTAACAGGTATTCACAAATAATAACTAATTGTAGCTTTCTGTTCTTCCACCGCGAAGGAAAATTATTTGTAAAACTAACACTTAATTACTCAAAGACCAGAAGGCTAAAACAAAATCAACTATCACTGAATTATTCAAAGAATGGAAGATTATGATGCCAAGATAACACCAAATTAAAGGAAGTCAAAGACATTTCTCTAGGTACGAAAAAAAAGCGTCATATCATTCTTGTTGCTATCTCTCTTTTATCAGGAAAATACACGCACAAAAGCATTAGGAAAACACAAGCATGCAATCAGTCATTATAAGATTCGCGAATATTCACCAGGGATAACCACCCAGATCGCATGACACAGAATGAAAAAAAAAACAAGAAGCACACAAAGTAAGACGAGTTAAATAATACACAAATAGTCCTCATTTAGGCTCAGGCTCAGGCTCAGTTGTTTATGAAATGAAGGCACAGCGGTAAGCGTTGAGGGCAAGATTACAGCTTCCAGTTATTCTCAAATAAAGCTTATAGGTAAGTGTGACACAATTTTGGGTCGATCTCTGCTTCACTACGGCCGTATTCTGGGACAGTTGTTGTACTAACTTATTACGTGCTTTTCAGTGGTCGGCATCCTTTTTCCTTCCCTGCTATGTGGCAGATATTTTGTATTTTCAAACATTCTTTTACTCCTTTCAGTAATAATTCGTCTTGTCTGTTTACCTGACCATCCTGAGAGAGTAGACAGGTGATGCAATATTGAACGACATTCACGTCGGTAAAATTCTCGTGTACGAAACCTTGGCCGCGCCGGATTAGCACGACGTACGCCCAGCCATTTTATTTAGCGCTGATATGGCGATTGGGATTCCCTAATTACTGTCGTGAAGAGGCACAGCCCAGATTGTTACACGAGGGTCGGTGTTTGCACAAGGAAAGGGGAGATAAATTATCCGTCTGCGAACATATTACAGACATGCACCTGGAACACGGAATGAGGTAATAGTATCCGGATAGCAGTATTACTCGAGATAAAAGTAAGATGGTGTATTTGTAGGCATTGCAGAGAATTCAATCGGATATTTTATTGCCATATATGGGAGAGGTGACCTTTTGCATCACGCACAGAATTTCAGGCGGAAATAATTTTGAAATTACCCCACAAAACACGCATGTTTGACATGATTGGCGCTCTACTTACCATCGTAACAAACAAATGCGCGGGAAGACAAGCAATATAACCTGGCCTTTTTTTAAAGTCTAGTTCAATGTGAGAATCGCTTGCCAAGACGACCAACATACTGCCAGAGTTAAGATCAGAATCAATTCCATTTATCAGACCGGACTTTGTTTGAGCAATTTTGAGGACTTCAGAGCCCAGAATAAACTCTACCATTTAACAAGGAATCTGAGGAATCTAAAACACAGAGTCATCGTGGGAATTCATTGTTAAAGTAATGACCCCCGAGAACACGTGTAAGAGGCCCATTCAAATGCCTTTATTCCTCTGAGCAAACAGTCTGTGAGCCAAGATTGGCGTAAGTTGTACATTTTACATTCTATATTTTTCATTACTAACATGTGAACTAATATGTATATATTGCCATGTGAATATTAATATGTGAAAATGGCTAGTGGATGTCCAAGTCATTTGAGGCAGGCAACCTCGGCATATAGAATTATTTCATAAACCAATACTGCAAGGGATGGCGACTGCTTTATCGCTAGTTTCTTAAAGAGAACTAAAAGCATAAGTAGCCCCAAGTTCCATATGGAGCAGGGAGGGAAAGATGAAAGAAATGATATACATCCTAATAATAATATATACATTTACAAACCAGTGTAAATGTCTATGTAAACATATTCACTTCAAAATTAATGAAAGTTTCAAGCTTTTCAACCAGTGTAAATGAAAACATGCTCAATCTATATTGTGAACATTTTTCAACCAGTCTATATATACTATTACCTTTTCATTGAATGTAAAGTAAATATAAAGCTATTCAGTTTAAATGTAAAGAAAGTTTTCTCTCGAGGGATTAAGCTTAATTCTCATCGAGGGTAAATTCTGAGATAGATGGGATGGTGGAACAGGAAGATGGGGACACATAAGTATGTGTCGGGAATCTCAATACTCAGAGGGTATTCATTTCTCTTCTTTTACCATACTAGTTGGTGGTACCAGTGAGGGTACTAATCTCTAGAACAAAGCGAGGGTAGAAGTGGACTGACGTCGAGCTAGACACCATCATCAGAGGGTTTTAGAGACGCGAGACCAGCTTTGCTTTTACTCCCTGATCTTACTTGGAACGTGCTGCGCATTTAATCTTGACCAGAGATGTGAGACCTCCAGTGACCTAGCAGCACAGAACCCAAAACCCCAGCGGGAGAAAAAACTACCATTTGTAGCTAAGTCAAACCTAAAAGCTGCCAAGTGATTTCTTACATAAAACACCCTACCATCACACGATGATGAGTATTTTTTGTTAAAGATTATTCAATATTTTTTAAACTGTTAAACCTTAGTTGATTATTAAATTTGTTATTTGTAAATATACAAATTTAACGTCGATTTAATCATTTTGAATGAATTGCATGTTTGTCTCAGTCAACTTACTAAATACACTCTAAACAGAGCTATACCATAATAATAATAATTCCACTGAGTAAATCAGAGTGGGGGCTTGAAGGAGCTGAAATGAATAATTGCTTAATTCTTCATAAAAGGTGGCGGATCAGATAAAAGTTAGCAATTGCCATGCCCAAGACAGCACTGTTCTTGACTTCTGAAATATCTTATGAATAGTCCCTTGAGACAGAAGCATCACTATTCTTCTATCTACAACTCTGCCAAGAGTAAACTTGTGCGAAGGTAGACACATCTGAAGAACCATATTAGATACTCTTGAGTTTTGGCCACTGATGGACCACTACTGCAAAGCAGAAAAAAGAGGAGAGAGAGAGAGAGAGAGAGAGAGAGAGAGAGAGAGAGAGAGAGAGAGAGAGAGATCCTCAAAACCTAAACGCCGCGTAAGATGCGATGGAACTGTACAATGATTACTCGAAAACACAAACATGCACTAAGTTCTTGTTGTTTGCTGTGAGAATAGACAGCTGTATGTGCTTCAATCTCTGAGTTATAATTAATTTTTATTTGCTACTTGATTCACATTAATCCTGTGGCAGGTGGATTGGAAAACTACAACAGTATTAATGATAACGACAACGATGAAGGGTAGAACGAATCAATCAAGTTCACTGATATATCACCAAATCAAATTCACTGACACATCGCCACATCAAGTTCCTTGATATATCAGCACAAATAAACAGAAACTAACAAACCCACAGAGCTCCATAGCAACCACGTAGCCAGGCGGTCGATAGTTACATTGCGGCTGTATGACCTGAGAACTAGTATTGAAAGATCCATAGACGAAGAGAGATAACAAATGAATTCAAACCGTGACCGCTGCGTGCTGTGTGTGCAGTTGTGTTTCTCCTTCAATTTACAATGGTGAATAAAAAAAAATAAGGTAAAAATTATGTTAATAAAAATGACATCAGACTGTTGATAAATGCATTTATAAAGCACAATGATCTAATACGGGATGTTTAAACAATGTTACTGTATATCATCCTCTGTTGTGCTGATCACCCCCCCTCCCCTCGCAAGAATGAGTACAGATCCCGAGACAAACGCAACTGCCACGGACCTGGCAAGTCATAAGTGCACTCTAACGTAAAGCAGAATGTATCTCACGTAGAGATAATTTTATCAATTCTTGAAAACAAAAAACTATTCAAACACACGCACACAAATGTGTGAAAATAATACAATACTTTTCAACAGTTGAAAATTAAACTGGATGATATATATATATATATATTCTTAATGTTGAACAGAATCGACATCATTGCACTCCAGGCAAACCAATAGGTGCTCAGTCTCCCTCAGTATATGTCAAAGAGTGTGAATGCTAACTGTTCCTGTAGCTCGCTGGTTATAAACACGACGGATACATCCTCTCATATGTCCATCTCTACTAGCCTTACGTTTGATGCCAAATTTCAACAGACTTAACCTTGATGATTCATCTATTGCAGTGTCGTTCTCTAACAGGCGATCATTAATTGTTCTCGTTATCTCTCCCTTATCCATATCTAGTGTCCCCACTGTGGGTGCTCTTGATGCTAGTCTGTCAGCTCTCTCAATACCATGTACCCCTGCATGACCAGGACTGTAGATCCATACAATCTCATATATTTCCCGGAAGCTCTCTAGAGAAATAAAGAACAAACCTACTGCTACCCCAAACACTGTAAAAGGTTGCGTAATGTGAAGTTATGCAATGTGCTGGAACCTCGTCATATAACACATGATACGGAAACTACCGCCACAAGAGCACGTGCTTTGACGGAGGCTCTCTCAAGGGGTCCACATGAGAGTTAAGATAGACTTTGTATTCCTACATTAACCAACGCTGTCACTTCAGACCTTACAATTGTTTCTAATATAACAGTAATTAACCGGACAGTTGGTGCGAGATACAGAAACTAATAACTTACTTCATTGGTTCATGGAGGAACGGACTGTTTATTTTTGAGGTGGGTGCGTCCAAGCATTAGTTTCGAAATACTTCGATTGCTTCTATTCTACGCCTTCCGCCTGCTGGAGTGGCAAGAGAAACGGGATCAACCAACAATTTGTCAATAACGACTTGTTACTCAACCGTTGCAGTTAGTCGTAATCGACTGAAATCTGATGTTTGTTGACTAAAATCGCCCACTTCCCCCTCCTCCCTCTCTCTGGCAAAACGCAGCCCAAACATTAAGAACAATTTTACACAAGTTTACACAATTTTCTCCATATTTTTTCTCGTCAAAAGATGATCAAAAACTAGAACTATTTCACATGCCCATAGTTTCAACGCAGGTATAACGTAAGCCATTAAGTTTGTAGATTCCCCCTCTTTCAGCTTGTGTTAACCACTAGCACGCGAGTGAGCGATGTAAGTCTATTACACTAGACGTGAGCTGTTGACTTTAAACCAGTTTCTTCGCCTTTTTTTAGGCTGTGGACCACTTTGATTGTCGGATGAAGGCTATGGACCCCATTTTGAAGAAAAAAAAATGTACACAAAAGCACAAATAAATATTTGACATTAAAAATATTTGGCTATGTACACGAACTCCCTAGAATCCATTCATGGAACTCCAAGGGGGACGTGGACCATGAGTTAATAAACTCTGATTTAAATATGACAAACCATTTCTAAACACCGCCAGGTGAGAATGGAATGCCATTTTACATAGGAAACCGGACGAAAACGCCATCTAGTATTACGTCACAGAGAAAGGGTATAAGCATTTTGTTAACTTGTGCACTAGCTGGTGTTGGCGTTAAGTGTTAAACAGGTGGTCGTATGGAATATGTGACCATGTGAAATATGGCCTCTAACATACGAGGGACGGTCAAAAAGTAATGCCTCGTAATTTTTAATTTCATTCAGTAGGCAAGAAAAAAGATAAAATTCACATTGATATGTAGCCCCAAGTCTGAACTTCAAAAATTTATTTCTCAATGTAGTCTCCGTTATTTGTTACAGTTTTTGTCCATCTTCTCACAAGGGCATGTATCCCCGCACGGTAAAAATTTGTGTCCTTTTTCCTAAACCACTGGAGTACGGCGCGTTTAAGGGTCTCGATGTCCTCAAAGTGATGTCCGCGAAGATCTTCTTTCAGTGGTCCAAACAGATGGAAGCCAGAAAGTGCAAGATCGGGACTGTAAGGGGGATTGTGGTGGGTTTGATGTTAATACAGTTTGTTGTTAAGAAATCTTAGTGTACTGAATGAGGTCAGCTGTGAAGGTCCCTGAATATAATAAATATTAGAGTAAATTTTCAGGGCCCCTTTCTACTACCACCACTATGATCTCATTCAGACTTATTCTTGATAGACTATAAGATGACTACGTTTGGTGTCTAGGGTTATGAAATGTTAGTGTAAGGTTGCATTAACCAACTGAACATATAAACAATTACACAAATTATTTTATTATATAATACAACACAACAGTATCACGACAATCACATACAAACTACACTTTAAAAGACTATCTTTAGTAAGTCAGTGGTTGAAAGTTAATGTTTTTCAATTTATTGTCCTGAATCTAATTTATTTGGAATCAGGACTGACAATCAAAGTGAAATCATAGAAATTAATTACATCAATCAATTTACATAATGGATCTTATGACCATAATACACATATTATTATATAAGGGTGTAGTTGTATTGTTTAACTGAGGTGACTTCTAGTATACACTGGTTGATTGTTTACTATCATCATCTCTGCATGTTGTTTGTAAGTTTTTATGGACACTGATGGAATGTTTATATCACTATTCTCAGTCTTTTATTTTGATATAATGTTTGTTGAGCTTTCAGGTGCCGAAACATGCACCTAACTTGGTAATATGAGGTAGGAATCTTCCTGCACTTCGCTGAACGACAACCTTCAGCTCCCACTTCTTCAAGAATGATGGTGGTTTACAGTTGTCCCCGAAAAAGGCAAGACTGTGGCATGACTGTATCGGCCCACTGTAGTCTGGCACCAGTTATTGACAGCAACCAAAACCCTCACAGATGCAAGGAAATAACACAAGTAAAACGATGACTAGGCAATAGAATCTGGCACATTTTCGATCTGCCCCTATGTCCAGGCTTTTCCTATGTTAAAAATTCTCCGCCTGCTCTCATCGATCTTGCGTTGCACAAAATTTTCTTGTAATCGCAGGGAACAGTCCCCGTTTCGTGCCTATATCTACTGCTTTGTCCAATGGGACCATGTTTACATTTAATTTTGAATCTATCGTTTCAAATAACGACTCTCAATATGTTTCAAGGCAAATATATTTTTAGTTTTTGGTCAACCAATCTGTGGTGAAGTGAGATGTTATAAATATTTATAGGGGACTTAGTGTACTGACTGAGATCAGCTGTGAAGGTATATATATCTAATAAGAGTAGTGTATTATATATAACCTTGCTTGCTGCCACATATGTATACCTCAGTCAGAATTATTCTGGAATAGTGTGATGACTACGTTGTATGTCTAGGGTATGTGTATGATGAAGTGTAAGTCATAACAACAACAGACAGATAAACAATTTAATTTATTCCACCACACTTGACAACACTGTGACACTCACATACATATAACACTCTAAAGGATATCTTAAAGGAGTCACTGATAACTTTTCAAATAACAATATGTATTCATTGCTGTTATGAATGAATATGTGTCCTGATTCAAATACAAAGGGAACCAGGAATCACAATCAATTTTACTTACAAGTTATATGTACAGAATTTATCAATATGAATATGGTAATGACATATATTATTAAAAGTATCCTATGTGTGTCAGTTGTGTAGTAGTAATATGAGGTAATACTGGTTTTGTTTTGTTCAAGCTCTGTTGGTATTTGTCATCATGACTTCAATAGTTTGTCTTTATTGGGACTAGTATTGGAGATGTTCTCAGTTCCTGATATTAAAACAATTTAATTCCCCTCTTAATGTTATTTTTACAAGGTCATTTTAAGCTGGGGTGCATAATTTTGAGCTCAGCTGGCCACATCAGCTTATCTTGTGTGATGGCGGCAGGAAAAGACTCCTCTGCTCGATTTCTCCCCTGGGCTCTGGAGACACCTCACTGATAGCTAAATGGACCAAGGAGTATGCTGTCCGACTCTGGATTCAGCAAAGCTCTGACCAGGTGCTGCTCAATATCATCAAGACCACGGTCCCTGAAAACAAGAAGGATGTACCTTCTACTTCATAACTAATTTATACTCTCTTTTTACACTGAGCACAATACATCACAAACATTGAGTTCAGAGCGTTAGGCCAACTGTCAGCTTCATCTGAAATACTTTATACCAGTATTTACCTCCTTAATGGTTACTACGCCTCTGCACTTCCAGCATTATTTCTGTCTAATCAATAATCTAGGTGTCAGTGTACTGTTTGGCCATTCCATGCAGTTTTACTTTCCTCCGACACCTTCTGTTCAGGCTGGAGCATTATAGGCTTTACATCATGTTTGCTACTGAACTACACATATATACAGGCATAAATTAACAATTCACATTCAATTTTCATTAAAAGATACTGAATGTTTCAAGCTTACCACAATTCATGGAAACAAACACAGATACGTTGATTAGCAATGAATTCTGGCACAACTACTGGCACAAATTCCCATCTGCTTATGTTCCAGGCTTTTATTTAGCAAAAATATGAGCTGGCTTCAACGCACTGTTGCTTTATCAAGCTTATTTGACTAGTGGTCTCGAACTAACGCTCCTAAGTGAGTATATCAGCGAGTCTGGCCAACGGAGCCACGTTTCGACAAGTGTTTGAAAAAATTTTAACTTCCTACGTCTCCCCTAACAACCAAAGATAGTATTTATAGCCCGACTAATCGTGTTTAGCCTTACATATCATTCCAGCCAATCAGTTCAAATGTAACTTGTGGCCCATTTCCCGTACAATGGTGGTGTAAAAAAATCTACCACTGAGCGATTCTGATTTTGGGTGTTGTCTGACAGCACCATCATTTTATTTTGGCTATAACTTGTTAATTCCTAGACTATTTTGCATAACGTTGTACATATTCTTTGTCAGCAAACCCTAAGGAACCCAAATATATATATTTAATAGAGCTAAGTGGCTGCGTTCAAAATATGCAATTTCTTCTACCTCCTGTTTCGAAGATGTGCTGTCTGGGTACTGTAATGTTTTCAAACGTAAACCCATATAATGTTATCTTTTCTAATAAGCGTTTCCCAGGTTTTTTAAAACCTAACTCTGGGAAGGGTAGTGAATTTATCACTGTCCGTCTGAAAAAGTTAGTGCATGTGGCCTTACCCGCGTGATAGTAGTAATTGTGTATCGCGCGACGCGTGTTTTGTGTTGCACGTGTTCGGCTTTATGCCTCTCCCTTCTCTCTATCCTTTAGTCCATCTGTCTTTAGTTACGCCGTGTATAAAATGGAATGAATGAAATATTTAAATTAGGTCATTGATCAGCTTGGTATCTCAATGTTTTTCCAAGAAATACAGCACACGTTTCATTGAAGAAAGCGGGTAATAATACAGTAGGCTTTTACTATCAACGTGAAAGCGTTACAATTTGCAGACGAAGCATAAAACAAAGGGGATTTCGAGTACTGTCATTGTGACAGCACTGTTCTTTTACCATTGCTCTTTTCTTTATTAGAATTTATTTGTTAGGCTTTATATTTACCTTATAATTTATATATGTGGATTAGAATATTCCACGACACAATCATACTTCGCCTTCCTTTAAAATCCAACCAATCAAATATCCCGTACCTTTTAACCTCATTTACCCAAAGTCGTTTTTTCAAAACATGCCATAAAAAATTGTAAGCAGGCATGATCTTTACTTGACAGTCTGGTCGGGTCCACTATAGTATTATGACTATAATTAGTTAATTAATGGACTATTTGCGTAACTATTACCATATTCTTTGTCAGCAAGTCCTAAGGTACACGAATATATAATTTATATGGGACTAGTTGGCTTGGTTCAGAAGTACAGAGTTTTTTTTTTTCTATGTTAGTGTTTTTATTTTTAGTCTACTACACGTTCAATTCTTTTCCATGTGCTGTCGTCTCTATTTACGTCCTAATTACGTCCTTTGAAATAAGAGCTAAGGTTGTTTTTGTGACGAGGTGTTTACATGTTCTAACTTTTTCGTCGTATTTCGGGGAAACCCCCTATGGCAAAGCGTGCAAGTTGGTTGTAGACTTAGAACCAATTGAGACGTGCTTTGCGTGTTATCGAGCCTTGCCCCTCCTCGTTTCACAATGCATTTTTAGGCACAATTTTCTTAGAACTAGGAAAAGTGATTATGTCAAGGACGAATTTGAAAAATTTGGGTACCGTTTTGTTCGTCTTATGCGTTAGCAAATAATCTGAAGGCGGGGGCGATACCAACAGTTCTAGTAGAAAATTCTTTTGTACTTTCTTATCTTTTCCTTTATGCCCGATATTGTTATATATATTAATTTAGATATTGTATTTAGAAATTCACTACAGGAATGTGGTAATAATGTCCAGCCAAATTCTGCAATCGCATCAATGGTGCGTTTAGCGGTGTGTGGCGTGGCATTATCGTGCAACAGTAGTGCAGTTCTCTGATCTTTTAATGGGTAAAGTCGCCGAAGACAACCTCTAAGCTTCTTCAAAGTTTCAATGTAACGGTCTGCATTCACCGTGTTTCCCTGTTCCAAGAAGTCGAGAAGAATCACACCCTTCTCATCCCAAAACACGGAGGCCATAACTTTCCCTACAGATGGTGAACTTTTGAACATCTTTCTTGTCGGCGATGTTGTGTGATGCCATTCCGCTTTGCGTCAGCCATTGGGGATTGACCTACTTCAGCTTCGTCACAACGATGTACTTAACGTCGGACAGTGCTAACATCCACTGTTGAGTCTCCATAAACATTCTTCAAACGTTCGTGGATGCGAATTGGGGTCTCGCCTTCAGCATTGAGGAATTCTATGACATAACGTTGTTCTAACCGAACGTCTTTGGCAGCCATTTTTAAACTGTTACAGTGCTGCCACCTGTTACTGAAACAGGTTGGTAATGCTATACAGTGCAGAAGAGTGTTTGAGGAATACTGCTAAATTTACAAATTGCACACCGATGCAGTATTTACATAAATAAAACATAGGAGGCATTACTTTTTGACCGTCCCTCGTAAAAAGGAAAACCAAGCTACTGGTTATTTCAACAGTAGCAGCATCCGCAGAAAGTAATAGTTGTTGCGTAAGTAATAATAGTTGTGGCGTAAGTAGTAATAGTTGTGTGGCATAAATAGTAATAGTTGTGTGGCGTAAGTAGTAATATTTGTTGCGTAAGTAATAATAGTTGTGTGGCGTAAGTAGTAATATTTATTGCGCAAGTAGTAATAGTTGTGTGGCATAAGTAGTAATATTTGTTGCGTAAGTAATAATAGTTGTGTGGCGTAAGTAGTAATATTTGTTGCGTAAGTAATAATAGTTGTGTGGCGTAAGTAGTAATATTTGTTGCGCAAGTAGTAATAGTTGTGTGACGTAAGTAGTAATAGTTGTGTTTACTGTAGTTGCAGTAGTAGTTGAAGCAGCAATAGCAGCAGCAGCAATAATAGTAGTAGTAGTAGTAGTGGTGGTGGTAGCAGTGGTAGAGTAGTAGTAGTAGTAGTAGTAGAAGTAGTAGCAGCAGCAGCAACGGTACCATTGGTAGTAGTAGTAGTGGTGGTGGTAGTAGTAATTGTAGCAGTAGCAACTGTAGTAATATCAATTTCTTCAGTGGAAGTAGCAGCAGTAGAAGCAGCAGCAGCAATAGTTGCAGTTCATCAAGGTACTGCCTGGCGCCAGCGACCCAAGCATTTTAAAACAAACACTGCTACAGACGTGACAACAATTTTATGGGTAAACACCTGGATCTAGACCAAACCCAATGAAGTTGTCGTGACGGTTTTATAATCTGTTAGGAGCGAACAGATAAACAACAACAACAACATTATCAGTAACCAGATAACGCACGCCCAGCGGCAGTAGCTGTAGCAGCAAGGTATAGCAGTGAAGATATAACTGAAGAAAATCACTAACGAGATTGTCTTTAACGTGGAACCTAAAATTGTCATAACATGAAACTTTTCATAAGACAATAACAACAACAGTTAATCCTTCTTTCTCTCTCCCCCCCCCCCCCCCCCCCCCCCCCGCGGGACATATTGCTTTGTTCAAAATGAGGCAGATTATATAAAGGGTAGACAATCTTACAAGAGTAATTGGGCTATCTAGAATTAGCCTAAACGGGATTTCCAAATTAACAGCTGAATTACACATACTTTCCTGCAAGACCAAGTTACAGACACTGAAAGAATGGACCAGAAGGCGAAGGTACAGAAAACATGTTTACAATCTGACATAAACACGTACTAAGGTTTTCTAAAACAAATCTACCAAGCTTCTTGTACGAGACTCACGCATTCAAAACTGCAAATGAAGGTGGAAAGCTGCCTAGCTTGATACCAGTACCATTCCTGGAAAAGCTCTATGGAGATCTAACCACTGCTTTCTTTGAACATGTTCAAGTTGACGTCTGGGAAGAATTGAAGAAGGAAGAAAAAGAAGAGGAGAGAAGAAGAAGGAGAAGGAGGATTCTTCGAGTGCAGTGATTCTCAATCTATGGGCAGCAGGAAACATAACGACGGGTCGCGTTCCCTAAATTTCCCTTACTCGAAGTTTGAAGCGGCACGCCTTTGGCTGAATTCCTGTATCTCCAGCTTCACCAAGTGTGAAGTTTGTGTCGTGGTCGTAATAAAAGGTTGAGAGCCACTGGTCTAGTGGCACACTTCAGGCGTACCTACACTTTAGTAACCTTCGAGAACTCGGGACTTTAAAAAAGTTAATTGAAGGGAAGGGGTGGGTTAGGCAGATGTTATTTGTCCTAACACTTGTCAGTTTCTCTAACAAATGTAAACTCGTTTTTGATGTTAATAAATATATGTATACTCAGACCTGGTGCCGCCTTCACTATTTTCGACGGTTAGCTGTAATGATCTTCAAGAGGCTCCATTTCGTCCCTTGTAGGCACACTTTGATGTCCATCTTTTGATGCTATCTTCCCACTAAATAGCGCTGTCGTCGTCTCGTATATTTGCATTCGACTCTTCCACCGATAAACAGTCTATCAGGAAAGTATATTGCCGCTTTATATTTAATTAAATAACCCTGTAGCTCCCTGAGGAGCACAAGACTGAACAAATTACACGCCATGTTTTCTACCACCCGTTCAAAGATCTTTAATGTCTTCTTTATCCATTTAATCTCTGTCTCCATTTATCTTGGAATTGATGCCACGCGTGTTTTCCTTGCTCCCTCTACACCTCTCACCTAGAGGGATTCCAGAATAAGACCTGCCTGGTAATACTAACAACAGGTTTCTTCAAAGTCTGTCCTATATATATGCCCATATTTTATTTGTATAACTTTTATCTTATTCATTGTTCCTCTTTACATTATTAGTATCAAGGATCTCTTCATTTCGCAGCTCCTATTTCCTTAATAGTCGCGCCAGAACAAATAAATACACCGACAAATAATGTATCCATACCACCCTTAAGTGACAGACTAGATTCTAAGTCACGTTTTGCAGTGAAACAACATAGGATGTCAACACTGGACTTTGCTGGAGAAAAAAAAAACGCCAGCCACGTTAACAAATACGAGACACAGAGAGAAGGTAAACAAGACCAGACGACCATAAATATTATATCATCCCCAATAACATGCACTGACTCTAGATGCTTTTATCTGATATTTCAACTTTCAATACATATACATTATTCAATCACCCATAATCAAATACCACTGGGTACCGCATGTGGTACAAAGCAACGCAATTCATCACGGGAGCATGCTTCAATGACCTCTGACCCTACTAATCTTATTATCCCATTTATTTAAACTGAACTTCATTAGCCAGCGTTTAAACAGAACACTATATCTATCATAGTCATGTGCTACAATTCAACCAGGGTCAATATTGGAGGAATTTACACTAGTCTATCTCGGCTGCTACTCCATGAACACCAAGTACCTGCCAATGTGACTTAAATGCCGGTGTGAGAGCTCTTAAGAAGCAACCATTCTGATTCAAGATAACGCCAGAAATGAGAAAAAGGTCATGTAAGAACATATACACACAAAGGACCCGACAGCAGATGTGCTTTTGTTGAGGTCAAGTTTACTGTTGACAAAAAGATATGGCAGACAAAAGATCGAGCAGGCGATATGTGGCTGGATGAAATAAGTTGCAGGATGGATTTCAAGAAGGAAAGCAGAATGTGAATGAATCAGTTCGCCCGGGTGGATCCTAGGCCCAGATATCGAGAGTCAAATAAAAGGACTGCTGTATTCTAGATAGCATGTCGTAAACAGACGATTCAGGAGGGTTGTGAGTGGGGCTAGCTCATCTCTCAGATATAAACTGTAAAATCAGCATAGCAAGTACACACAAAGTGCTTTGGCGCGGGTATTCTATTGAAAAAAAAAAAATAAAGGTAATTAACAGGTACTCGTTGGACATAAAGGATGACACTAGACAATAGAAAAGAAAATATAAGTGATAGGCTTACCGGGAATCGAAACTAGGACCAAACAAACGACGCCATCGCCTTGCTTTGACAGTACATCGTGAAAGGACGCTCAGCCAATTTTGCACCCCCCCAAAAAAGTGCATTATTGGCTGAGGTAATTCTCGTGACACACACAACTATGGTATATAGGACCCGTGGACGACCCAGACAGTTTAAAGACGCAATCACTAATATAACTTTCCTATCAGCAAGTATAGACCAAATAAAGGCCGAAATACTTGTGTCCAGTAATGTGTAGTGGAAGACGAATAACACAGAATAGACGGGTAGGATAAAGTCGCGGATGGGTGAACTCTTAAATAAATAATAGAGGAAACCTTGAGTACTGTGAACAGTAAATAAATTGGTAAATAAATAAACAAAGGTAATTAACAAGTTCACGTTGGACATAAAGGATGACACACGATTTCTACTAGTCGACCAAATGAAGTGGTGGTTCCATTTAATATAAATAAGAATAACAAGAAATAAGATAGGTAGATCCAAAGTAGAAACCGTGCTGATGAGCTGAAAGATAAAATGACATGTTTGGTAAAGTACTGAAACAGTGAGTAGCGAATAAAATATGCTTTTGGAGGCGGTTTGTGTGTTGGGTTTGAAGATACTGAACTGTGACTGATGGGTATGAAGAGGTAACTTCACTGATTGCAGAAACTGACATAAGTGGCTGCAGAATTATTTTCTACGACAAAGCCCTAAAACATGTGCATCCAATCAAGTGGACTAACATTTCCTATGCTAATGGTAGTGGCGGCTGAGGATGAGAGAATCATCATCATCATCAGTTGCCATCTCCACAACGGAGGTTGGCTGTAATGGATCTCCAACGTCTTCTGTCTCTTGTCTTGGTGGTACACTCTGATAGACTCTTTCCCGTCCATCTCTTGATGTTATCTTCCCACTTATAGCGCTGTCTTCCCCTTGCACGTTTACCTTCAACTCTCCCTTCTGTTATGGTCTTCTGCAAGGTGTTATGCCTTTTTATGTGGCCAAAGTATTTTAGCTGCCGAACTTTGACCTCTCTCATTAGTTCTCTTTTCATACCTAGATTCTCTAGGACCTCCTTATTTGTTTTCATCTCTTTCCATGAGATACGCCCCATTCTTCTATATATCCACATTTCAAGAGCCTCAATTCTTTCTTCCAAATGCTTATTCATCGTCCATGTTTCTGCACCATACAGAAATGCAGAATATATATAACACTTTATGATTCTCAGTTTTAATTTATGAGATAACTGTTTGGATGTCAGTATATGTTTCATGTTGTTGAATGTAGCTTTGGCCATTCCTATTCTCTTCTTGATTTCTGTTTCACATCTGCCATCTTCCGTTATTATATGACCAAGATATACGTAGCTCTTGACTTGTTCCAGGATTTTCCCATTTACGCTTATCTTTAATGTGGGTTTATCGTCTGTTTTGCTAATTATCATAGTTTTAGTTTTCTCAATATTAATGTCGAGTCCATATTCATGACTTATACTGTTCACTTGCTTCACTAGTTCTTGTAACTCCTGTTCGCTTTCAGCTAACAACACGGTATCATCTGCATATCTAAGGTTGTTTATTGATCTTCCACTGATGTTCAGTCCTGGTATTTCTTGTATCTGTTTGAAAATTTTTTCGGTGTATAAATTAAATAGGCAGGGGGACAGCACACAACCTTGTCTGACACCTCTTTTTATGTCTATGTATGGTGAATAATTCCTTCCCGATCTTACTGTGGCAGTTTGCTCCCAATAAAGGTTACTGAGTATTCTTATATCTTTTCCATCAATACCTATGTCTTTGAGGCATTCAATTATTTTCTCATGATGGATTCTGTCAAAAGCCTTCTTATAGTCAATGAAGCACATATACATACTTTTTTGGACCTCTGTATATTTTTCTGCTAATCTTCTTAGGCAAAATATTGCCTCTCTTGTTCCACTGTTCCGTCTAAAACCAAACTGTTCTTCTTGGATTTCGCTGTCTACTTTACTTTTTATTCTTTCCTGTATGATTTTGAGCAGTATCTTAATTGCATGACTCATCAGGCTGATTGTTCTGAAGTCTGAACATTCTGTTGCATTTGGTTTTTTGGGCAATGTTATAAAAACTGATGTCTTCATGTCGTGTGGTAAATATCCTGTATTGTATATATCATTGCATATTTCTGTGATTGTATCTATACCAAAGCTCTCCAGAGCTTCTATCATTTCAATGTTTATGTTATCCATGCCTGCTGATCTTCCTTTTTGTATCATATGAATGGCATTCTCTACTTCTGATCTGAGAATGTGTGGGCCTTCATTAGAATCTGGTGATGGTTTTTTTACCTCTGTTGTCCTCGAATAGTTCTTTTACGTATTCTGCCCATCTGTTTGATATGTCTTTCTCATCAAGTAATATTACACCATTTTTGTTCTTGATACAGCTTCCTCCTTGTGCAAACCGCGACCGATTTGATAATTTCTTTATTTCTTCATGCATATCTCTTGTCATGTGCTTCGCTTCCAAGTCTTCTATTTCCTTACATTTTGTTTCTATCCACCGTTCTTTTGCTTCTCTACACATAGTACGTATGTCATTGTCTATTGTTTTATATTCTGGAGTATTTTTTGCTTTCTTTCTTTCTGCCATTTTATTCAAGATGTCATCTGTCATCCAAATTTGATTTTTCTTAGACTCCTTTTTAGGTAAATTTGCATTTGCTGATTGTATGCTTGTTTTTAAGCATTCCCATTTTGCGGTTGCTTTTTCTTCTGGGTTTTCTCTTCTATACTGCTCCATGCTTTCTGTCAATAACTGTTGGTATTTATTTTTGACTTCGATTAAATATTTCTGTTTTATATCTGGTTGTTTCAGCGCTGATATTTCTATCTGGGGTTCCTCCTGTCTTCTGTTTCCTGCTCTTTTCAGCTTTATATTTACTTTGATGACAACTGGATTGTGATCTGAATTTATGTCGGCGCCAGGATGTGTCTTTGCACTTGTGACACTGTTCTTAAATCTATGTTTTATCATGATATAGTCGATTTGATTTCGTGTTACATCTCCTGGGCTTTTCCATGTGTATAATTTCCTTGGGTGATGTTCAAAAAAGGTGTTACATATGACCAGCTGGTTTTCTTCACAGAACTGGATAAGTCTGTCTCCTCTATCATTTCTTGTCCCTAATCCATACTGTCCTACTATTTTCTTGTATTTTCCTTTTCCTACTTTTGCATTCATATCACCCATTACTATCAACACATCTGTAGATTTGACTGGTTTAAGTGTGTGTTGTAGCTCTTCATAGTATTCTTCTATTTCTTCCTCGCTGTAATCTTTAGTTGGTGCATAAGTTTGTAAGATTGATATGTCGAATGGCTTTGCTCTCATCTTTAGTAACATCATTCTGTCATTGTGTGTCCAGTATCCACATACGTATTTTTCTAACTCCTTCTTTATCAACATTCCTACCCCTCTTTCGTGTTTTTCTCCTCCTGAGTGTATAAGCGTGTACTGGTCTCTTGTTATGTAGCCTGTATCCAAAAGTCTTGCCTCTGCAACTCCCAGTATATCGAGTTTCATGTCGGTTGCCTCTAATATAAGATTGTCCAGCTTTCCTTCTCCGTTTAAAGTTCTAACATTCCATGTTCCTATTTTTAGGCTTCTCCTACTAGTTTTTTAGGTGGTCTTTCTCAGAATGCTCCCTTTCAACAGAATTTAAGGAACACTCGTCATTATGTACTTCCTTACTCATTAGAGGAGTTGCCTCTTCCCTGTTAATTTGTACAGTAGATTCTTCCCCAGGGGACAGAGAGTTCTCTACATATCGGTTCTTATCTTGTTGTTGTGATTCCATTACTTTCTGTAGGAAGTACGTGGTAAGGCCCCAATCTCTTCCACGGTGGCTAGCCATTGTCTTTTTCTATGTCCGACATGCCTCTAGTGCGCCACACACTTTGCTGTTTCGCTTTGCGAGCCGTTGATCTTCTCAGATTCCTCCGCCTCACTCACCGTCTCAGTCTTTGTGTACTAGGGATGGACATTCCCTTGAGTAAGATTGCTCCTACTCCAATACGATGGCTTGAATACATTCTAATTTCTGTATCTGCACTTCCCGACTGCCACCTGGATAAATCAATGTTAACAAATTTATTTAGAATCCACTTATCTTGAGCACGGCCCATCTGAAGTGACAGAATTAAAATGTCTGACTTCTACATAAAACTTATTCAAGGTGGCTAGGCAAGTAGGAGACACGGTGGTTTACGATTTTTAAATAAATATTAGACAAACATAAAGCAGATGTCACAACCCCGCCTAGCTATGCAAGCGAATCACACTATCCTCCCTGCCATCTAGGCATCACCAAAAAATGATGCTTCGATGACGGGTCATTAGTGCGACCCGCAACACATAACACCGGAAATTTACCATGGGCAGTCCAGCCCATTAATGACGCAATAACTTATGTTGTTCTCCTATTATACAGTATAGGTCAGACTTACACAAGACAAAGACCTTAACACTATGTCTAGTAAATGATAGAAGAATAATAGGCGGGGTTGTCGCACGGAAGGTCCTAGGTTCGAGTCCTGGGTAAGCCACTCACGTCTGTTGTTTTTCTGTTGTCTAGTTTTCTACATCTTTATTTCTTACGAGTGCCTGAAAACATACCTTTATGTTTTTCTAATATTTATTGACTGTTTACAGGCCTCGGGTTTCCCTTCACTTACGTGTTATATTTGTTTATACGATTTTTAACTCTTTCTGTCCCGTGCAGTTTTTAGGGCTTTACCGTGGCAACAAAATGGATGCCCAATTGTCCCCACTGTTTTAAAGCAACCAGTAAACATGCGCGCGGGCGCGCACACACACACACGCACACATATATTGTGGATCCATTAGCATTATCAGAGGTGGTTCTTGATTAGATTATCTTCGCTTTCATCTATACTAGGGGTCGGCAACCGGTCGATCTTGATCTACTTGTAGGTCTCAAGGCATCTTTTGGTAGATCTCTACGTGACGGCAGGTTTAAAAAAATGTAACCTAGGCAAATTTCGGATCAGCCCTTTTCCACCGGCACTTAAAAGAATGGTGTCCCCAGGTTTAAAACTACTTTCATCATATTGCCAGTGAAAACCTGCTAGAGACAGATGATGATCTTTTCTTTGACGTGAAGTTAACATTCGGTAGAGTATAAAGCTTCAACTTTCTATCGCTCTGTTGATGGGATTGTAGGAAACATATCGTGCGGCACAGATAAAAGTTTCTTACAGGCTGGAATTATTTCATAACTACAGATACTCTGACAGCTAAAGACAATGTGATTTTATCAAGGTACATCATAAATGAGCTCAGTGTTTCTGAAGTAGATCCCCATAGCTCCTGTGTTGCTGACTCTTGATCTATACTATCATCTACTCTCCTCTATTCGCCACACGGAGTCATACCATTAACATACGAGGGGCGTTCAGAAAGTAATGCACCACATCGTTTTTCTCAGGAGCTGTTTATTCAAAAAGCATGAAATTTATACACAATATACATGGGTATGTCATGTAAACATCGGTATTATTCAACATAATCCCCATCAACTGGTACGGCTTTATGCCAGCGCGAAACAGGTGCATGTATTCCTAGCCCGTACCAGATTTTGTCTTGATCATGTAGCCATTTCTTCGCTGCATGAATCACTCCTTCATCATCTTCAAACCTTGTCCCACGGAGTGCATCTTTAAGTGGACCAAATAGATGAAAATCAGAGGGTGCCAAATCGGGACTATAGAGTGGATGGGGTAGTACAGTCCAACCCAATTTGGTGATTGCTTCCCGTGTTGCCAGACTTGTGTGAGGGCGCGCATTGTCGTGAAGGAGAAGCAGGTCTGCTGGATTCTTGTGCGGCCGAACTCTGCGAAAACGTTGAGTTTTTTCAATGTCTTAATGTAAGCTTGCGAATTGATTGTCTCTCCTCTTGGCATAACGTCCACAAGAATCACACATTCAATGTCCCAAAAGACAGTGATCATGACCTTTCCAGCTGAAGGAATTGTCTTGAATTTCTTTCTTCTTGGTGATTGCGGATGATGCCACTCCATTGACTGTCTTTTTGTCTCATGTTCAAAATGATGTGCCCAGGTTTCGTCACCTGTAACGATCTTAGCCAAAATGTTCTCTCCATCAGCATTGAAACGCTCCAACAATTCAGAAGAAACTGCTTTCCTTTGCAATCGGTGGTCATTTGTGAGACTTCGAAGAACCCATCTTGCGCAAACCTTAGAAAATTCGAGAGTTTTTATAACTGCATTTGCACTACCAATGCTGACTGACAGCTGTAAGGCCAATTGGTGAGAAGTGATTCGCCTATCAGTAAGAATAATGCCCTCAGCGCATTTCAACATTTCTGCGTTGGTGGATGTGGCAGGACGTCCACAGCGCGGCCGATCAAGCAGCTCCGTATCTCCACTTCCTGATTCTTTGATTCTCTGAACACAGCGACTGACTGCACTCCTGTCGACTGCAAAACTTCCATACACATCACATAGACGCTTGTGAATATTCACAACAGTTTCCTTCTCTGCAACGAGAAATTCTATCACAATTCGCTGTTTATAACGCAAGTTGCTAACACGCTCCAATTCAACGGTTTAGGGCAGCCGTATTATTTGGCCGGTTGCGGTGCAATTTGGTGCACACAATTGGCACACATGCCATATTTGAAGTGTGCAAAATTTCATGATTCTATCTTCATTATTAGCTGAGAAAAACGATGTGATGCATTACTTTCTGAACGCCCCTCGTATAAGGAGGGGAAACCTGAGGCCTGTAAACAGTAA
This sequence comes from Oreohelix idahoensis, assembly GCA_024509875.1. Lineage (NCBI taxonomy): Eukaryota > Metazoa > Mollusca > Gastropoda > Stylommatophora > Oreohelicidae > Oreohelix > Oreohelix idahoensis. Next base: position 50,909 of record JAMPIV010000692.1, read on the forward strand.
ATAAATAAACAAACAACACATAAAGGTATGTTATCAGGCACTCAGTGAGAAATAAAGAAGTAGAAGACCAGACAACAGAAAAACAACAGAAGTGATAGGCTTACCGGGAATCATACCATACGCGTTTCACTGGTACATACGACGAACGCACTCTGCACTCAAATTTCCACCCCTACGTGTTGCTATGGTAATGTGGTCTGTTACTGTTGTTGTTACTGCTCAGTGCTAAACCTGGACACAGTGATTGATATTTTCCTGATGCCGCATTCAATAAAGTTAATGATGAAGGCGAGAGAGCTGAATGTGTTTTTTGAACCGACCTGAAGTGATTCGATTTCCACGCCCATTTTAACTCCAATAGATCCAACTTTTTTTTTTTAAATTCCACGCTTAAGAATGCAAAGATGTTGTCTATACTTGGCAGCACTAGAGATGAAGTAGGCAAGAGAGAAAGAGAGATACTAACAGAAACGAAGAGAAAGAAAATGATAAAAGATGCGCATGATCAATACTAGTAAATGTAAAAGCTGTTCTGGTTGTCAAGGCATGCTATTATGTGATTAGTTGTTTTATTTGTTTTTTTTCTGTTTTTATAACTTCATAACAATAATTATAAAGTTTTTAATGATTAACTGTTCCGTCGCTAGGTCAATGCACCGCCGCTCTGAACAGGCGGTGGACAAACCGACAATTTAGGATACAAGTATGTACCCACACTGACCAGGCAATTGATTGCGGCTACTTTTTACTCTACAGTGAATCTAGAATTCGTCAAAATATCATCAGCAAAATCAATAAATAAATAACATTTAAAAAATAAATAACAGAATAAAATTAACACCGTTTTAAAAAAAGTTACACTGCATACAGCTATATATTTCAGTTATGTCCAGTATCAATCTCAATCTTTCATTCTATCCCCCCCCCCCCCCCCCCCCACCACCCCCAAGCATGGAGCTACCAACAGCTGGCCTACTTGCCTGTGTCAAATCACAGTCCTGCCGTGGTGGTTTGTGTAACAATTTGTTTTACAAACACAATCTCACATCAGTCGCCTTTTACGACATGCCTGAAGCAACAATAGTTGGTTTCTTGCTTTATCTCACCAGAGACCCCAGGAGACGACACGGGGTTCACAAAAATAACATTCGTAGTGACGAAAGAAAAGATTGTAACTGTTTAAATTTTAGATACCCTTAAATAAAACTACACTGTATACAAGAAAAGACACTTTGATGTCAGGAAAGCCATATTTAAGCAGTCAGATGTTTCCATTCTCTGACCACAATTGTTATCTACACTAAACTGACAAAATAAAACACGTAAATCTGCTAGCACTAAGAAATCCCACTGTTTTCTGCAGTACATTGGTGAGTAATCAAGCATAACTTGTGTGGTCAAATCGTGCGGACGTGTGCATAATACAGGTTTAGGCAGTAAATATTTGACTATCACTGTATCTACACAGGTAACAGAGTAAAAGTTATCGTCAGAGGTACATGGAGACCAATAATTGTGGAATAATTTCAAATAGAAAGAATAACACACAGGATAAACAAGACTAATAAGCAGACGAAGGGACAGAGACACCGAAAGAAATGAGAGAGAGAGGAGAGAGAGAGAGAGAGAGAGAGAGAGAGAGAGAGAGAGAGAGAGAGAGAGAGAGAGAGACTGGCTGACGGAGATGCAGACACATAGGATGTAGAACATAGATGAGTAGTACCTCCAGTATGCGTCAATGCTCTTCTCTATATGCTCAACGGCAATGACGTCACTATATTAAGCAATATGGAAGGTGCGCCTTACAAACGGAAGTGGGGAGGAGAAGAGAGAGAGTTAATAAAAGGAGATTGTTACCCGAGGCGTTGTTAATCTGACAGTATTACCACCGTTAACATTACAACTGAAATGATAACCGTTTACAACAACGGCCGCAGAAAATCATCATCAGGAAAGCTAGACAGCGCCCACCAACATGTTAATAACAACTGCACCAGACAGATGATCATCGAAGAAGTGACTTTTACTGACGATCAAAGAAGTGACTTTTACTATCCGTGATTGATGCAGCACGCAGTGCGAACACATTTCCCAGACAATATTAATATTGTCATGCAATATACAAGAGTGATGGAAGCAATAAATCAACGAATACAAACATTCTGCTTCATACGACTGTGTGACGTATAATGGAAATATAGCCTACAGTAACTTGACAGCTTTTGTTTTCCCGTTAGCGTTCTATGATTTGCTAGCAAAACTACGCATTTTTCTGCCTGTCTTACTTACTTTTTAATCCACGCCTATTTTCCTTGAACATAAACAAACGAAGTTGTTTACCAACTTTCGCGACCTGCCAGTCATAACAGGGAGCGAATCAGGTTTGATTATCAAGTTTCTCACGCGAGTTGATCTGTCAATCATCGGATACCTGACAGATCGCACGTGGAAAAACACCGGACCCTTTTGAAATAGTCGCTCGGGCAAAAATATTTTCCCGAGTACCCTTTGAAGTTCGTACACAGAGAGGAGAGTTAACTTTTTGATCTTCAGATACGGGCAAAATCTACGAGAACCCGTTACACGGTGTTAAGTCTCTGATGTCGATTAGCGACGCCCGACAGAGCGACCATGGAAACTTTTATCTGAGGGACTAATGCTTCTGATTCTCTGCTATGCACAATAGTGTGAAAATTAGCATCCTCTAGAGATCAGATAAACATGACGATATATAAACTGTGTCTTCCGAAACCAGCTATCAGTTGTCACTCAGAATTTTTTGGAATAGTCTAAGCATGCAGTAGCTAGAGCCATTTTCGCTAGATGTGCTAATAGCATTCGTGGGGATCGTCATTCTGATGTTCTGGTAATAGAAATTAGTGCTAAGTGTTAAAGCTTTTACCATTATAATTCTCTTCAGATTCTAGCTGTTAAAAGCAGTGAAATAATAACGCGTAGCTATTTTATACCAGATGTTTCAGTTATAATGTTAAATTTTACTACCCGCTTTCTTACACAAGAAGAGACGTTTAGTTGACTGATATTATATGCTAGGCGCGACTGATCGTGGTAGAAAGAATTCATGTTATATTTCATTTTGTGTATTTATAGTAATTGACTATTATTTAATACCACCCCGTCGAGGCCAACTCCTTGACATGGAGATGGGGCTCAAGTACAGCCATCAGCGGCTGAAAAACCAAGACTGGCCAGGCCCTCCTACACTCGAGCAAGACCACAGTCTGCCCTAGCAAGTCAAGGTGCTGAAGATGGAGGCAACCAGCCAAGAGGTGCACCACAGCAATCAGGATGCCACGCACATGCGCTAGGGAAGTATGCCTATATCTGCAAAACGTTATGGCACTCGCCCTGTGACGGACACCCAGGCAGGCGCAGTGCCGGGCCCTCTGCCTCAGAAGGGCCCAACCCCTACTACTGGGGGTCCTTCTCAATTGCCTCGTGGAGCCAGGAGGCATGAGAATAGAGCTACTGGCCAAGCAAAGAAAAGACCATTTAAAATAATGCACTGGAATGCTGAAGGCGTCAATAGTAAAAAGACGGCTACAGCAAAAAATTAGAGCTCGAAAATATCTTGAATGAAGAGCAAGTAAATGTATGTTGCTTGCAAGAAACCCACCTCAACAAGGACGTAGCCTTCAAAATCAGAGGCTACCAGTGCTACCGATCTGACCGAATAGACAGGCGAAAGGGTGGAATACTGACACTCGTGAGGAATAACATCAGTGCATGTCAGCTTGAAACATATATGGAGGGGGCGGAATACCAGATGCTTCATCTCAGGACAGAAAGTTCAGAATTCCACCTGCTCAACTACTACTGTCCGAGCGACCGCCCACTGGCACTAGATACAATCCCAGCAAAAGAAAGACTGATTGTATGCGGAGACTTCAACAGCCACTCACAGAGCTGGGGCTATGATCACATGGACAGGAGAGGTGAGGAGCTTGAAAACTGGCAGGATGACAATGGGCTTATCCTGATTAACCAGCCAATCGACCCACCAACCTTCTACTCGAGATCATGGCACACCACCTCTACACCAGACCTGGCATTCCACTCACCCAGCCTGGAGTGGAACACCACACGCGTTGTAGGGAAACAACTTGGAGGCAGCGACCACTGGCCAGTCTTCCTAATTGTGGAAAATGAACTTGTCAAGGAGAGCAGCACTCTCTCTAGGTGGAACTACAAGAAGGCAGACTGGACAATGTACCAGCACCGTACTAGTATACTGGCTAGAGATCTGACTGTAGACAAAGACATCAATAAGCTAGTCGATGAATTCAGCAGATGCATATTACAGGCTGCTCGTGAAACAATACCTAGAGGGACTCGTAAGCACTACAAACCATATTGGAATAGTGAACTAGAGCAGCTGCACAACGACATGGAAACATCTCGAAAGCAGGCAGAGACCAGTCCATGCCAAGAACACCACAATAACTACCAGCAAGCTAAGGCCAAATTTCAAAGGGCCAAGTTGCAGGCCAGGCGAAGAAGCTGGAAGGAGAAAACAGAGTTCTTGAACTTCGAAAGAGATACGAGGAAACTGTGGAATCTGGTAAAACAACTTAACGATGAAGGTACAGAGAGAAACTCAAGGATTGCTCTGTACAAAGATGGAAATATCCTCGTGGGAAAACAGGCAGCTGATCACTTTGCAGACTCCTTTGCTAAAGACAACAACATCGAAGTTATCCCAGAGAAGCAACAGGAGACTCGTGAGAAACAACAATACGCAGGACGAGATGGAACCATACCTGAAGTTATGGAGGCACCAATCACATTCAGAGAACTGGAGCTTGCAATATCCGAATTGAAAATGAGAAAGTCGCCAGGAGTTGATGGAGTGTCCAATGAAATGATTAAGAACTTGGGAACCGCAGCAAAAACAAAGCTGCTGCAGATCTTCAATATCTGTTGGAACTCAGGCAGAGTTCCACAGACCTGGAGGGAAGCAATCATGATACCACTCCTAAAACCAGGAAAAGACAGTTCCACTGCCTCCAGCTACAGACCAATCAGCCTTACAAGCTGCCTCTGCAAAACAATGGAACGTATCATCAACCTCAGGCTACAGTGGTACCTTGAAAGTGAAAACCTTCTTGTACCACAGCAGGCGGGCTTTAGGCAGTGTTATTCCACCGAAGATCAGGCAACTTACCTTTCCCAAGAGATTGAGGATGCGTTCCAAGATAAGAAACTGGTACTAGCAGCATGGATAGATCTAAGGAAAGCATTTGACAAGGTTTGGAAAGAAGGGCTTCTGAAGAAACTGAGAAACTGTAGAATGAATGGTAGGATGTACAAATGGGTGAAAGCATACTTGCATAACAGAAGAGCCCGAGTACAACTAGATGGCCTCAAGAGTAAGAAAATTCTACTGCGTCATGGCGTCCCTCAAGGAGGGGTTCTGTCCCCCACACTTTTCCTAGTCTACATCAACGACCTGGTTGCTGAACTACCACATGGAATGAAAGTGGCAATGTACGCTGATGACCTGGTAATATGGTGCACAGATGAGCATGCAACAGTGACCACCAAACTGCTACAAAGAGCTATAGATGCCTTAACCTCGTGGGCAAATAGATGGTGTGTCAGTATCAACACAGACAAGTGCAGCACTATGCTCTTCACCCTCTCTCCCAAACAAAAAGCTGGTGTCATCGAGATAAATGAAGAGCTCCTGAGAGAAGATAAACAACCCACCTATCTCGGAGTTACATTCAATGATAGGCTGACATGGAAGCAGCACATCAACAAGGCAGCAACAAAGGCCAGGAGGAAGTTAGCCATCCTGAGAAAACTAAGTGGAACCACATGGGGAGCCAGCGGGAAAATACTTAGTAAAGTTTACCAGCAGGGCATACAACCACACCTGGAATATGGGTCAGCTGCGTGGTGCCCAGCATCAAACACCACATTACAAGAGCTAGAAAAGGTGCAAAACCAGGCGCTTAGGGTCATCACGGGGGCAATGAAATCAACGCCTATAGTGAAGATGGAGAAAATGGGGAGGATACAAGCACTGAGAGAACGCAGAGACACGAAAGTGCTAACACAGGCAGAAAAGTTCCTCTGTATGCCGAGCCATCCAATGAAGGACAGATTCCAAAACCTAGCAATGGGGCGACTGAAAAGAAGCAGCTTAATCCACCAGGCCAAACGATTACGTAGACAAACCTCAGACCTGCCTGAAGTTAACAGCCCCCTAAAATCTGTGCCAGAACAAACCCCTTGGAGAGAGGAGCATGTGCTACCAGTACACATCCACACAAAAGTGAAAGGAGTATTCGACAGGGATGAACAGAACAGCGTGCAACGTAGGACAGTCACTCTCAGTTTCCTGGATGATGAATACCCACAGGACCTCTGGGTCCGAGTATACACGGATGGGTCAGCACAGAATGCAGTAAAGAATGGAGGAGCTGGAGTGTACATAGAATACCCAAACAACACTAGGGATACTGTCAGAGTACCAACGGGGAAATTCTGTAACAACTATGATGCAGAAGTCCAGGCAATCAAGGTGGCAACTGAGAAACTATTGAACACCAATCTCGGTCCACAGCCTGTAGTATTCCTGACAGATGCAAGATCAGCACTCCAAGCACTTCAGTCCAGAAAATTGCCAGGCATACAAGCCCTACTTTCTGAACTGTGCAACCAGCGCAGGGTCACCATGCAGTGGATACCGTCTCATTGTGGAATACCAGGAAACGAGAGAGCAGATGGACTGGCTAAAGAAGGTGCTGCAGACGAGCAACCGGATGTACCAGTTACATACCATCAGAAGAAAAAGATGATCAAATCTATCAGAAAGCCACCAACACCAACGCAGGATGACTACCAAGCTATGAACAGATCAGAACAAATAGTCATTCTGTGCCTCAGAACAGGACACAACCGCCTCCGCAGCCACATGTATACAAAATTCAAGATTGGCAATTCAGCCATGTGTACATGTGGACAGGCACCCCAGACTGCGGAGCACGTACTTCAAGATTGCCCCGAATATGATATATTGAGGCAAACCCACTGGCCCAGAGAAACAACACTAGAAGCAAAACTATATGGACCTCTGTATGAACTACAAAAGACAGTGAAGTTTATACAAGAAACAACATTGCAGATATAGACAATATAGTTCAAGCGAACGAAAGAAGAAAGAAGAAAAAAATTTAATACCATACGATGACCAACAGATGCCGACAACTTAATAGATATTAACGACAGGCGATATTTAGGTAAAGGCAGCAGGTCGACCACTTTAAATACCTCAGAGCTATTATAGACCGAAAGGGAGGCATCAAAGAAGAGTTGGCCACTCAAAAAGCAGCAGCTGGGAGACTTTTTTCAGGCCATAAATCGAGGATTCCTCAGCAAGAGAGAGGTTGGTAAGAAAACGAAGATGGCTGTATACAGCTCCACCTATGTCCCAGTCTTGACATATTGTCACGTAGGTTTTATATTCATTTAATTTCCTACATCTTCTTCCTATTCTTTCACATAAACTCTCTCTTTTAATATCTCTGTACTTTTTTTTTCCTGTGTATTTTTCATCCATTCGTTTTGCGAATATTATTCTCATATAATTCGCAAACTTTACCTGTTTTCCTTTCTCTTAAACTGAGAATCGCGCTAGGACGATATTACGTAGATGTCAGGGCTGCAGGGCGTCAGAAGGCGTGATAAGTCGGTTCGCTGAACATAGGACGTAGCAAATCGTCTACATTCTCACCGAGCGCGCGAGTCTCTTCTCGGCATAAGTCCCGGTGAGGTGTGATACTTTACATCTGCACCGGTCAGTATCCAGACATTTGGCTGGAAAATCCCAAACTGACACGGCGCTCACTTGGGCCATGGTCAGCTGTAGTGTGAAAACTGCCCTGAAATGGAGTCAGGCTGTCTGGGATTTGAAACTGACACGCGTACATCGTGGTCAGTAGGTGACAGTTACGACACGCGTTAAGCGGACGTAAATGTTGGGAGTAGGGGAGATAATTTCGCTTGGCGAAGTAAGTTTGGGCCCTTTGTCTGATTTTAAGATATTGGCCAAGTTTGAAACTTTAATTTCATTCTCGCTCATCGACTCACAGTAGATAGGTCGCTCGAAAACAGAATAGCTGTTAGCGAAGATCTCAGTTTGTTTCGGCAATTTGTCGAACTTCTAGACTTCCAGAAATATTTTCAGCAATTTTATTCTTAAGTTGTGCGACTACCTGTAATTCTGTGGTTGAGGTAATTAATATGATAGATATATAGATTTTGTGAGTGTTAAAGTGTTAAATCGCTTAATTCATTTTAATCTATTTCTTTAGCGCAGAAGAGAAATAAAGTGGTAGGCTATTATATTTTCTAGGGAAGCATTCAGTGGAAAGCAGACTAAAAATTAAATTTCTAGCTTATAACGGCAATTGTAGCTATTTATAAATTTAACTGCTAATACTCAGTCGAGTGTATTTTCCTAAACTAACTATAAACTCTAGAATCGAGCCTCATGAATGATGACGGGATACGCACGTGTTCCTAATTTATGAGGATTGCTGATTTTTAAATATAACTTACGTCACGGGAAGTTTAAATGATAAGCAAAGCTCTCTGCTTGCAAGTTTAAATGTAAGTTTTAACCAGTACAGATTCTGTTTATTATATTATATGTGTTATTTTTCCTCCACACAGTGAAAGTTTTGGGGTGACCCTAACTTTACCAGCACCTAGTAGTAGTTTCCATACTTGTGAAGAAATAGACAGTCCTTATTTTGAACCACGTGGGTTTTCTCAAGTAACACTGATCTGACGGTGCAAGTTAGACAGAAATACTAATATCCCTATAACGGGTTTTCAAAGACTGTAATGATAAATACTGGACCTTGGAGCCAGCACTTAATTTCTTCTAGAAACTCTATATAATTTGCTGCCTTGTGGCGTGAATATTAACAATCATTTCCCGACTAGATTATATCTTGTGGACAAATCTGTGGTGTGACTAAAGTGAATCCTATACTGAGGGAAGGCACCGACCTGACATTCATCATTTTTTAGAAACCTAAGCTATTGACACTGTGCTCTGCTAACTCCCGCGCCTGGAATAATTGTTAGGTGACTTGATCAGACATTTGAACAAATTTGCATACCCAAGTAGTCGTTCCCGGAGACTCCAAGTTAAATACGTCTTTTGGAACTGGGGACTTCTTGGCAGAAGACTGCATTTTTTTTTGAGTCTGTGTGAAAATCTAAAATCAATGTGTTCCAAGAGGCAGCAAGCAAAGTCGTGAGTACAAGTGTGAAAAGCCATGGCGGAATGAATGAGTGTACGCTGGTTTGAGTGATATTTTTCACTATTTTATCTTTGACACCCTGTTGCTGTCCTAATTTTTTTTTTTTTTCAATCTGCATAATTTGTTGCTAAGGCTAGAGTTCTTGTGTTTTTGTCTTAGGTTAAATCAGATTTTTTCAAACTCTGTGCATATAATTACGAGATAAAACAAAGAAAAACTCTTAGACTCAAACCCTATGTATCTGTGACTCTGGCGCCATCATCTGTTCTCTTAACGGGGCCGGGCTAAACCTAGAGTTAACACTATAACGGGGCTATCATCCTTGCAACATTTCCTTGATTTTTTATGACTATGTGTATACGTATTTTCCTTGATGTACTTTCTTTGATGTTGTGAGCCGATTTTTCCTGATAATAAAACCGCTCTTGAACTTAATAATCGTGTTTGGTCAGCTCGTTCTAGATAATATATATATCATTGTTATAGTTTTCCCACGTCTGTGTGTTTACCTGCCGTCACGTGTATGTGCGTGCCTGTGAGTGATAGAAATATACGTAATATGTATATGGGTGTAGTCTGTCTGACGCTGTAACAACTGTTGTAGAAGATAGGTGAGAGAGAGAAGAATTCTTTTCGCTTTCAGAGACAGCCACTATATCAAAATCTATCATCTCACGTGTGTGGAAATTCTATTACCTTTCACTAACTCTCACTGAGTCTATCACCTATTCAAACCTATTCAGAAGGGACCAAACCTAGTCTTAATTCTCCTATCGGAAATCTACGACACATATGGATGCGAGTCATGGGCAATGACTACAACCCATAAAAGCCAGATCCAAACCTCAGAAATGAGGTATCTGAGGAAGGTGGTTGAAGTAACAAGAAGAGACATGGTACGCAACCAGACGATACGTCAAGGCCTTAAATCCTACCCCCTGCAGACCCAAGTAGAACAGTCCCAATTAAGATGGTCTGGCCATGTCTGCAGAATGGGAGAAGATCGGATACCACGACAAGCATGGGAAACAAAGAGCCAAGGATCCAGACCCCGAGGATGACCCAGAGTCCGCTGGGAGGACAACATTAGACAATCTTTGAAGGACCGAGGACTAGAATGGAACCAGGCCAGGAGGAAGACAGCCGATAGGATAGTCTGGCGCTCTCTCTGCCAAACCTCTACACCTCACGGTAGAAGGGGAACGACTAAGTAAGAGTGTACAACATGGTGCAAAGCGTACACTCACCAAACACAAAATAAATGCGATCATTAACTATGACTACGAAGTAGCGTAAAATGACGTAGAAGACATAGTTACAGGATTCCATAGTGTCGGCTGGTGTGGCAAGGTCCACTTATGGCAGTGTATTTGATTCTACTTTAAAAGTGTTCATATTGGATGTAGATTTCAAGGAGAAATCTAGTGTAATTCTAATTCAATTGAGGATAAACCCATCTTGTCAGGAGTTCGGAGATTTGGGTAAGATTTAGGCTAGTATAGCCACCAGAGATACTTGAACAGTTCAAGGGTATCGTAACCGTCATGGAAGGGCATGTAAGCCCAAAGCAAATATGTATGATTGCCGACTAAAAGAAGATGTGCAGGAAGGCACCGAATTGAAACATTATTGAAATGAAAGGATATCTAAATATATCAAGTGGAATTCCTAAGAATAGAATGTATGAAGGAAATAATAATTATGCTATGGAAGCACTCAAAAGAAGATAAGTCTTGATAGCCTAGAGGATTGTGAAGAAGCATATACTTATGCAAAAGTAATCTATGAAATGAAGAATCGATGATTTAAATGAACAATGTCAAATTGTATTAAGAGCAATGTGTCGCTCACATAAGTTCCTGTGTTAAATAAAGTGAAAGTCATAAACACAGAAGTTTTCGAGAAATGTTTTCCAGTTGGAAGCATGAGTTTGTAGAGATATAACCAGTTAATAATTGAGAACAGTTAGTCAGGTGAAAAGACTTAGACCACTAAGAACAGTGCGATGCCGAATAAAAAGATTGTGGCCGGAATTTTGGTGACTACATTTCAGAACATTAATACAATATCCCTAGACATTATTCAACATACTGGAGCCAGTAAGAAAAGTTCCTTAACAGTCAGACCCATACCCAATTAACCGTAGTTTCTCACGTTTGTGTGTCTTGTTGTCACATAGCTGTGTGTGTGTAGTTCAACTTATATTTATATATGAGGAGGGAACGATTGTCTTGTACTAAATTATAGTCGTATAGATAGGCTGGAGTAGAGAAATTACTCATTCCAGAGACATATCTTCTCCACCCGTGAAATCTACTTCTCACACCTTTACTTCTCACGTACTTATCACCATTCACTCTACTCAGACGGGACCATAAATAACTTCCAAACCTATCGGTACGACAGACTGTTATACCAGAAACCGGGGGGGGGGGGGAGAGAGAGAGAGAGAGAGAGAGAGAGAGAGAGAGAGAGAATGACTGGCTTGTTAGTAAGCATTCCTAAAGTTAAACCCAATTTTAAAAACACAAAACTGCAAACTGCACCAGATAGTTTAAGGGGATCCGCGAGGAAACAATAGGTCCAGAGCTCCTTCTGTCCTGGTGTAACTACTGCCGCCCTCTGTCCTGGTATAACTACTGCCGCCCTCTGTCCTGGTGTAACTACTGCCGCCCTCAGGCATGGTGTAACTACTGCCACCCTCAGGCATGGTGTAACTACTGCCACCCTCAGGCATGGTGTAACTACTGCCACCCTCAGGCATGGTGTAACTACTGCCACCCTCAGGCATGGTGTAACTACTGCCGCCCTCTGTCCTGGTGTAACTACTGCCACCCTCAGGCATGGTGTAACTACTGCCGCCCTCAGGCATGGTGTAACTACTGCCACCCTCAGGCATGGTGTAACAGATCCTAAAGTGAATCTGTGTATGGGGCTGGCAATATAATTTCTGTGTAAATATTGATTGTGCCGTGAAGCGCCGTAGGCAGAGTTCTGCATTATTTCAGTTCAAGTCTCCGTTGCGATAATGGTTTACAATTGTTTTCTCCTCCTCCGCCGCCCCATCGACATATTTTCCGCAGCGTCATCCTATTTTTCCGAATCCTTCAATTGTGATGCTATATACACTAGCTAATAATTGGTTGAGCTCCATCCATGACATGCCTACACTATTCAGTCTCACAATACATCCGTCACGGGTTGTTGTCCCAGTAAACTATCCATCCCACTCTTATCTTGGCTCTCCCAGGCGAACCGGCTTTTGTCTCTGGCATTATTACATATAGCAAACAGTTTAAACCAGTGTTTACTGACTACAACTCTGTAGCTTCAGTTACTGAATATAAGAGCACTGTGCCGATCTTTAGTGACTCTTTCCGTCTGTCATCGCCAGGAAGCCCCTTGATGAAATAACACCTCTTCACGAGAAGCTGTCACTTGTCAGCAAAAAGAAATGTTAACTTCCCATCTACCTATTCTGTGAGACAGCCGATAATGGCATGATGTCCAATGACAAATGATAACCGAGCCAGAGGTGACAACTTATATTACACTCGCTCTTCCTTTCATGTCCCAATCGATGTCAGACTCTGCCGGAGGGGATCAGCCCAATCAACTGATTTATTAAGTACCCTTCAACGCACCAATGTGCATCACGCTACGTCTTCCTATCCTGTACCATCCGCTCAAGGTTGTTCAGTGCCTTCTTTATTCCTTTCATTTCGGTTTCCAGTTCTCTTCTCCGTGTGTTTTTCAGACTCCCCTTATTTCTCTTACCCTCAGGATTGTTAAGTGTCATCTTCTCAACTCTTGTTCCACTGGCATGTGTCTAACTCCTGTCATCAGTTCCACATTGGTGATCTTGTCATGCCATTTCAATCCTTCAATATTCTACGCAAGCATCTATTTATGACAGTTATTAAAGCACTCTACCGCTGAGCTATATCTAGCTTGTGTAAGTATGTGGTCGAAGAATCCACCTGTCAATAACTTATGACACCCTGCATTCATCACTGAGTACAAACCGCAACTAGAGTGAATCAAACTGTAGATGACAAGTTAAGATAATTCTTGCACGTGGATACTGCGCCTGGGGCTATTGACATTTTGTTTATATGTATATTAACTTGAAATTGGGCCATTAAATGACGTTTTATTCTGCTTCCTGCTGACTTTTTAAAATTATCGTTTCTATGTTTGAGGTATTTCAACATATGTTGTTGTCATTTATGTGGACAGAAAGCACAACGGACTGACAGCTGTCGAGATAAAAACACAATAAAGACAGCTGTGGAGGAAAATACAAATGGCAAAGAGCTGAGGTAAGAAAACACAAAAGACATAAGACCTGTGGAGAGAAAACACATAAGACAGAGATGTGGAGGGAAGATACAAAAGGCAGATAGCTGTGAGAGGAAAAAATAAACGACAGAAAGGTGTGGGGAGATCATACAAAAGACAGACAGCCGTGAAAAGATATTACAACAGACACACAGCTATGGAGAGAAAACACAACAGGCAGATTGCTGTGGACACAAAGTCTGCCAACGCCAATAAACATTTTCACATTAGGAATATCCTGTGATGTCTGTTTTTTTTCTGTTTTGTTTTTTTAATCAGAAGCTAAAATCAATTGAAAAACACCGTTTCCTATTTTTTTTAGAATGAATACAATACTGCACATCTTGACACTGCACATAGGCTTGTTAAAGACCGAACTGTCAGTCCTGTTGGGGGACAAAGAACACCCAAGCTGAATAGTAAATTTCGTTCAATGAATAATACGTGAACCATCAGTCTCGGGCACTTCTATCTTGGCCAGATAACAGTGTGTGTCCTTTCAATTTGAGCAGATAACATAAGTGTTCACCCCACCTGTGGCAGATAGCAGTCAGTGTCCGCCCCACCTGTTGCAGATAACAGTGTGTCCACCCCACCTGTGGCAGATAACAGTGTGTGTCCACCCCACCTGTGACAGACAACAGTGTGCATCCTTCCACTTGTGGCAGATGACAGTGTGCGTCCTTTCCACATGTGGCAAATTTCCATTTGTGACAGATAACAGCGTGTATCCCTTCCACCTGTGGCAGATCACAGTGTGTGCCCTCCCTATTTGTGACAGATAACAGCATGTGTCCTCTCTGCCTGTGACAAATAACAGTGTGTGTGTCCTCTCTACATGTGACAAATAACAGTGTGTGTCCTCTCTACCTGTGACAGATAACAGTGTGTGTGTCCTCTCTACCTGTGACAGATAACAGTGTGTGTGTCCTCTCTACCTGTGACAGATAACAGTGTGTATGTCCTCGCAACCTGTGACAATAAACAGCGCGTCCTCTCTACCTGTGACAAATAACAGAGTGTCCTCTCCACATGTGACAGATAACAGTGTATCCTCTCCACCTGTGACAAAACAAAAGTGTTCATTTCATCTATGGCAGATAACAGCGTGTCCTCTCCACTTGTGACAGATAACAGTGCGTGCCCTCTCTGTGACGTATAATGGAAAAAGAGCCCACAGTAATATGACAGTCTTTGTGACCTCGTAGCGCTCCATGATTTGCTAGCTAAAACCATGCATTTACTGCCTGTCTTTACTCACACTTTTTCGTTCCCACCTCTTTTCTTAAACACGTGCAAACGCAGTGTTTACAAATTTTCGAAACAGGTAGCGAATCAGCTTTTGTTTACCTTGTTTTCCCACGCCAGTATCTGTCAGGCATACGATCTCAGACAGAAAACACGTGAAACAGACGTAACGGCCTTTTTAAGTCTCCGGAAAGGGGAGTTAACGCTTTGATGTCGTATACGCAGAAAATTCTTCGAGAACCCGTTAGACGTAAGAATTTTTCTGATGTCGGTTAGCAACGCCCGACAGAGCCGACCTGTAAGCCTTTCATTTGGGAAACGCAGTCGCTGTTCCCCGTTACACACAGTAACGCGAAAATTAACATCATCGATAGATTAGAGAAATTTAAGCATATATAAGCTGTGTTGTCTTAAAATTCGCTATCAGCGTCACTCAGATTTTTGGATAGCCTAAGCACGCAGTTCTAGAGCCATTTTGTTAAAATTGTTATTAGTAATTCGTTGGGATTTTTCATTCTGATTTCTGGTAATAGAAATTAGTGCTTACGTGTTTAAAAGTGTTAGCTGTTACCAATTAAAAGTGTTAGCTTTTACCATTATAATTCACTTGGATTTTCTAACTGTTAAAACTAGTGAAATAAAATAACGTGTAGCTATTTCACACCAGATGTTCAGTTATAATGTTAATTTTCACCACACGCTTTCTCACACAAGAAGAGACGGTTTTAGCTGACTTTATATGCTAGGCGCGACTGATAGTGACAGAAAAGAATTCATGCTTTATTTCATTGTGCGTATTTATTATAAGTGCCTATTATTTAATTAGGGGGTAGGGCAGGATCGTGTAAGGGACAGTACCTCATGGTGAGAGGCAGCCACATCCCTTTTGGGTGGGCCTGGATCCTATTTGGTTCCCCAGCTTCTGCCCAGCTCACGTATGGCTCCCAGAGTCTGCTTGTGTACGGCAGCACCACCCCCCGGGCAACAACTTTGGCTAGCCGGCTAAACTACACTGAGCAAAGTAAAGAAGGGAGTCCCCCCCCTCATTAGTACACCAGCTGCTGGCGGAAGAGATAGATGATCGATTTATTCGACAACGACTTTGAAGGCAGGAGCTGGCTCGGCCTGGTATCGGGCTTCAGGGCGCACCAGGGACCAAAGTTGGTAAGCGGCCAGAACCGTTCAGAAAGCAATGGCAAACTACTGAATGAATATTGCCAAGAAATCATGACAGCCAAGAATGATAAATCTCGAAACACAAAGATCTGATGGTGTGGCCCCCAGGCCAGGCAGATCGACCACGCGAACTGGGGAAGAGAACGATGCCAGAGCAAGTACAAGTAATGGTGATGACGGCCAAAAACCTGACTGTGTTTCTGCGGAAAGCCCTGACATCGGACTAAAGAAATAATTAAGAATAGGAACGTGGAATGTAAGAAGCCTACATCAGGGAAAACTTTGTATGATTAGTAAAGAAATGGAAAGAACCAAAACAGACATACTGGGCATTTCTGAACATTGATGGGCCAGACAAGGTCATTTTATAACTCAAAAGGGAGAGACCTTCATATATTCAGGGAAGGAGAAGGGCGGTCAGAGCGGGGTTGGTTTCCTCCTAACAAAGAAAGCATCTATAGCACTACTTGGATACAATTCAATTAGTGATCGACTTCTCATGATTAGACTCAAGAGAAAGAAAAGGAACATCACAGTTTTACAAGTGTATGCGCCCACATCTGCAGCAGATGATGATGATGAAATTGAGGAATTTTACAACAGTTTACAAGGGACTTTAGGGAAAGTGGAAAAAAGGGATATCATGATAATCATGTGCAACTTTAACGCGAAAGTTGGCATCGAAAGAACAGAGGAAGAGAAAAAGGTGTGCGGTCCATTTGGTATAGGACATAGAAACGAAAGAGGAGAAAAACTAATCGAATTCTGCTTAGAAAACAACCTCTCCATTACAAATACCCTATTTAGACAACATCCCAAAAGGCTCTACACATGGACCTCACCAGATGGCAACAGCAGGAATCAAATAGATTACATCTTGATACAACAAAGATGGGGGTCAGGTATATCATCTACAAAGACACTCCCAGGAGCAGATTGTGATTCAGATCATGAGCTACTAATTGCAGATTTTAAGTTAAAGTTGAAAAAAGTGACGAAAGGTGCTCGACCTCTCCGTCTCGATGTAGGGCGTATACCACCTGAATATAACATAGAAGTACAAAACAAATTCGAAGCACTGATGGCTGTACAAGAGGATATAACACCGGATGAGCTAGCCACACATGTGAGAGATATTCTCATCACATCAGCAGAAAACATGATCCCTAGAAAAGTGCATAAGAAGCAGATATGCAACACGGAGGAAACATTGAGGCTCATAGAAGAAAGAAGAAAATTGAAGCAAACAGGTGTAGAACGGAACAGTGACAAATACAAAAACTGCACAAGAAACATCAGGAGATTAGGAAAGACAAGAAACAGTACATAATGAACACCTGCAATAGAACAGAAGAGCTGCATTTTCAGGGAAAGGATAGGGATATGTTCAAGGAAATCAGAACGCTAACAGATGATTTTAGACCATCATTACATGTAATCAATGATAAAAATGGTAACATATTAACAGAAAGTAAGGATATATTGGAGAGATGGATGGATTACTGTAGAGAAATGTATGAAGATAATACAAAGACCCCAGACATGACGATTGAAAGTGAAGAGAGAGAGCCAGAACCTATATTAGATGAAGTACGCGCAGCAATCAAAAGCCTGAAGAAAGGGAAATCACCAGGATGCGATGATATACCAAATGAACTAATCCAAGCAGGATGAGAGGCCAGTGTCCTCGTTTATCATGCACTATGTGTGAAGATCTGGAACAGTGCAATCTAGCCCAATGCATGGAAAAGATCTGTGTATATCCCTCTCCCAAAGAAAGGCAATCTAAAACTGTGTACCAACTATCGTACTATTGCTTTAATAAGTCATGCCAGCAAAATCCTTTTGCGGATTATCATGAAGAGGATAGAAAGAAAGTTAGAACATGAAATACATGAAGTACAGGCGGGTTTTAGACAAGGCAGAGGTACGAGAGATCACATTTTTAATGTGAGAAACATCCTCGAGAAATGCAGAGAATACAATGTAAATCTTCATGCCTGTTTTGTACATTACACCAAGGCCTTTGACTGTGTACAACATCAGAAAATGTGGAACATCATGAGAGACATGGGGTTTCCGGCGCATTTGATCCATCTAATTGAAACACTATACCATGAACAACAAGCAGCTGTCAGAGTAGCGGGGGAAGCATCAGGATGGTTTCAGGTGAAAGGGGGAGTAAGACAGGGTTGCATCCTCTCTCCATACTTGTTTAACATCTATGCAGAAAATATAATATTAATGAGAAATGTTCGGAGTGACCAAGAATGTCAACATTGCAATCCGTTCACAATTGGTGGAAATGCAATCCCAGAACTCAGGTACGCAGATAACACAGTTATTCTTTCAAACGGTGCCAAGGGACTAGAACAGTTAATCCTGTCTGTCAAAAGACACAGTGAGGATCAGAACCTTTTTCTGAACACAAAAAAAAAAAAAAAAAAACCAAGATAATGTCCACAGACAAAACAAGATGCCAACCAAAAATTACCATCAATGATGAGGAAATTGAAAATGTTACAAATTTTGAATATCTTGGCTCTATAATTAACAACAATGGAGACTGCTCAAAAGAGATCAGATGGAGACTGGCCATAGCAATGCAGAGGTTAAATAAAATGAAGAACCTATGGCATAACACCAGCAAATTAATAAAAGTAAAACTTCTGAGAACGTGCATCTTTCCGGTAGCAACGTATGGATGTGAATCATGGACCCTTACACGAACATTAAAGCAAAAGAATGAATCTTTCGAAGCAAAGTGTTACAGAAAAATTCTCAGAATATTTTGGACCAAGAAGAAGAAAAATATAGACATCCTACACGACCTGAACATCGAGGAAAACTGGCTCATAAACACTATCATGTCCCGGAAACTGAAATATTTTGGCCACATTAAACGTCATAGTGGCTTGGAGAGAGCAGTGATGGAGGGTATGGTACCTGGAAGGTGAGGCAGGGGCAGACCAAGATGACGGTGGACACAGGACATTGAAGACACCTTGAACATGACAATGGAGGAGGCAGGAGGGTTGGCTAGAGATCGAGAGTCTTTCAGGCGGGTTGTGATGAGAGCGACGTTCTGCAAAGGACATGCTACATGATGATGATTATTTAATATACGACTAAACTATCAGACGCCGTCCAAATTAATAGCTACTTAACGACCGGGGATAGTTTATGATAACTGACATTGTTCGCCGATCGTTAACCACGAGCAGGGGGGGAGAGTCGCATAACTCAATCCAACCTACACTCGCTAAGCGACGCACGATAGGGTAGGCTAAAGAAAACACACGTGCCGTTTAACTTTAATCAGGACTGACGGAGTGGATAAGAGATCGTCTTGTCCCCGTCTGTGTGCATATATATAGCTATATAGAATAGTAGCATTTTTTCCATAAATGTTTTTCTTATATTCCTAGCAGACCTGATCAAGAGCATCCAGCGGTTTTTTTCTTTTGCTTGTTTTTTTGGTCTGTGAAATTTTACTTTGTTAGTTACCTGTGCCTCACATTGGTTTGAGCGGTACCGATCTTCATTATAAGCGTGTACTCGCCAAAGATACATGAGAACAGTTCTGACACTAAAAGTAATTTAACTGGACTTACCAAACCCAGCAATATTTTTCAATTTTATCAGCCCACTGGGTTGAACAAAAATAACATTTATTCCCGACTTCTGACAGTCGTATTCAGGCAAAGCATCCAGAAATTTACGCTGTTCAGAATCAGCTCTCTAACATAGAGTCAGCCGATATGATTATCATCATTTATCATTGTAACATTTTGGCAATCAGACGTATTCCAATACTGGAATTATTTTCCTCTTTAAATTGTGAACCACAAGAGCACGTTCCTACATCGACTATTCACAGTAACATTTGTTAGCTAGAAAAAACTACCAGATTTGGTGTTCCCCTCAAAAGTTGTTGTTAGACGATGAACTGGGGCCAATGTGGGAAGTGAACTGGATAGTTGTACGCCGAGGAATATCTCCTAGGAGGTAAGAGTGAGAGAGTGGCCACTGTTTGCAAGAGAGAGTGAATAGTTTTCTTTGTTACAGAGATTTTACCAACTCTGGATTTGCCTAATTTGTTTACTTTACTGTACATACAGAGCCAGACTTTGTTTACTTTACTGTCTACTCTGTATCATAGTGCTAACCTTCGACCTTTGGGTTATTAACTTTGGGTTCTTTTCTCCATAGGGGGAGGGCGCATCTATTTTTTTTTATTTCATATGTATGTAAATCTGATTTGTTTGACCTTTCTTTAGATAATTGGTGTTGTCAAGTTTAATGATAATAAACAACAAAGAAACTTAACTTTGTGTGTTGGACAGACCCATACCCAATTAACCGTAGTTTTTCACGTTTGTGTGTCTTGTTGTCACATAGCTGCGTGTGTGTGTAGTTAAACTTATATTTATATGTATGAGGAGGGCAAGGTTATCTTGTACTAAATTACAGTCGTATAGATAGGCTGGAATAGAGAAACTTACTCATTCCAGAGACATATCTTTTTCCTTAAGCTACCACCCGTGAAATCTATTTCTCACACCTTTCTCGCATACCTATCACCATCCACTCTACTCAGATGGGTCAAAATAACTCACAACCTATCTGTACGACACTCTCCACTTGTGACAAAACAAGTGTTCATTCCATCTATGGCAGATAACAGTGTGTTTCATTTCTATTCGTGGCAGATAATGCGTGGTCTCTCAATCGGTGGCGGAGACACTAATGGTGAATTACGTGCCCCTCAACCTGCATCCTCACGAGTTAGTTCATCTTACGAAATGCTGACGTCGCCTCTGGTCCCGATGGAAAATTTCCACTGACATTTAATGAACATACAGCCGCGGTAGCGGGACTTTCCACCTCAAAGTCTATTGTACTTTTACAGGCGGCACTGTATATTCAATCTTCGCGGAAAAGATCGTTCATTATGAATTATTAATATAGGAGACACAAATAGCAAGCTGCCAGCATCAGACTCTCTGCAAGCGCCATCAATCTAATTTGTCAGATTTATAGCACGCTCGTGGATCAATTGTGGTCTACTTTATCAAATATTACTTGATCCAACCTCAGCTGCCTGCAACTAGCCCATATTTATTTCCGGAGTTATAGTTTTATTTTTCCTGTAATCATAGGTGCAGTGCCCGACGCATTTCCCAACCAACCGTATCAGACCGGTTAATGGAATATCAATATTTTTTTCAAAACTAGAGGACAAACTGTTACATTTATCTCTCCTTTCTTTTAACAATTAACTGACATGCATTAATGCAAGATATCATGAACTATCTTGTTCAAGCAAGCAACACCGGTTTGGTGTGAGATTGTTTCAATGGAAGTAGCAGACTCCCCCGTCTCTCTTGTCTTTACCGTCGGCCAAATGTGGAGCAGAAGCTTTTAGATCGTCCTACTTAAGTCCGTATCCGCAAATAAGAATGTAAGAGCTTTCGCTGCATTGGGAAATACGTGTACATGAAAATCAACAAAAGAAAGCACGTAGAAGACACACACACGTGCACAAAGAATCTTCAAACCAAATGTCAAGGCAGTCTAAAACATGGAGAACTACCAGAAAAAAAAACCCCCATAAATTTAGAGACCTTCACAAACGAGCGCTTTTGAAAACAAGAAGAACTGAAATGGTGTGACAAGATCATCAGCGTCAGACTGATGGAAAAAACCAGACATATAGGCTACATTGGAAAGGATACACACTGTGCAAACCAGAGCTATAGCCTTATTCTGGAATACACACAGCAGCAAAAATAGAGGACGATTTGTTGTTTAAAGACGCTGTGAAGGGAACTGGTGATATATATATTTTAGTCATAAATAAGAGGCGGAAAGACATGGCACAAGACAACAAACGTGTGGCATCAATTTGATGAAGGTTTATGTTCTAGGTGGTCCTGAAGGATAATGGATAAACTAATGAGCTAAAGGGTGGTGGAAATCTGAATGAGCTAAAGGGTAATGGATAATTGCATGAGCTAAATAGTAGTGGATAAGTGATTGAGCTAAAGGGTAATGGATAAACTAATGAGCTAAAGGGTGGTGGAAATCTGAATGAGCTAAAGGGTAATGGATAATTGCATGAGCTAAATAGTAGTGGATAAGTGATTGAGCTAAAGGGTAATGGATAACTGAATGGGCTAAAGGGTGGTGGGTAACTGAATGAGCTAAAGGGTAATGGATAAATGAATGAGCTAAATAGTAGTGAATAACTGAATGAGGTAAAGGGTAATGGATAACTGAATAAGCTAAATGGTAATGGGATGAGCTAAAGGGTAACAGATTATTGAATGAGATAACGGGTAGTGCATAACTGAATGAGCTAAATGGTAGATGATAACAGAATGAGCTAAAGGGTAATGGATAAATGAATGAGCTAAACTAAGCTGAGCTACAGCAGCACCACTGAACATCAACTGCCCAACATATGAGGAATACATAAAGCATATATCGCCGTCACCAGTACCAATCCTAGACCAAACTCTGTGGACAGACACCAACAACTCCAGCTTTCCTATTAAACATAATCAATCTGACGACTGAAAGTGTACGAAGAAGAAACTTCAAACATCCACGTACCAACTCCACCATTTTTTGGTTACATCCGCTTACCATCTTCAATATTATTGGATTCATTTTCCCCACCACAAATGGTAACGTGGGACATGTCCGTACCCCGAGAAACCCTGTACTATAGGGAAATAAAGGACAAAAAAGTGACCGCAAAACAGCACCAAGTGTTAAGCTCTACTATTTTTATTGTAAGTATTTATAACATTATCCATCAGTCGATCATTGTACATGCATCACCGTATATTTATGTACTTAAGAAACATATATGCACTGCGCATGAACTTTAAAAACCATTTTCTTTCCCTTAATTCTTCGTCTAAAAATACAACAGCATACGGATTGTTGTAAACACGCGTATCGTTTAAATAAACATTACTGGAGTATTTGCTAGTACACGGCTTGGCAAGTCTCCATAAAGCCTTCATCGTTAAGTGCTGTACTTCAGAACATCTAGTTCTATGAGTTATTTAAAAAAAAAACCACACACACACGATGGACAGATCATTAAATTATATTGATTTGCGATATGTGAGTCGAGGTGGGGGGAAAAACCCTGGCCAATCCGTGTTCACATCTTGTATATGTCAGCTGTAATCAGACCTATCATGTAAATGTATTGACGCCAATCTTAAACAATTGCTCATGATAGAGAAACAGCAAGCTGCCGAATCTATGCTAACCTACAACTTGCATTGAACACTTCTTTGTACTGAAGATACCTACAGAGCATAGGTATTCAAAAGCAAGCCCTCCTGCCTTTGATTATGTGTTCAACCGGATGCTATGTATTATTTTCCTGCATTCTGTCTCCAGTTCCCTCCGTTTGTTTTGTGGGTTGCATTGGGCGTTTCAGAACATGAACTGCCATGTGATCCTAACTTCATTAATGTGGGTTCGGTCCAAGGTCGCTCGCCTATTGCACTCCTCTGTTATTTGGTTCTGTCCATCAATACTAAACACTGCATAGGTACTACATTCTAAGGTGATTCTGACAATACAAGACATCAATGAACTACGCTGAACTACAAACAAAACAAGTCAAGACTCACCATCGAAGCTACCTATGCTTGTATCACAACTTCTACGTCACGCACGATTAAGTTTATGTCGCACAAGTTGTTTCGGTTTGTTTGGGTTTTTTTTTTTTTTTCCATTCAAAAGACAACAGTGTTACTTTTCATCACCCCCCTCCCCTCAACATGTGGCACGTAAGTGAATAATATGCAGCCCTGACATGTGACTTACCATAGCGCGCGGTCCTACTCAACTCTCACTGTTTATCAAACAAGTTCTCGTGCCCCTATCTTGTTCCTTTAAGCAAGGATTATCACAAACATTTTATGTCTGATAATTTCCCGCCCTCACTTGCTGTAAACAGAAGGCGGAAAATACATTATCACAAAATTACTTCAATCGTTCGCCAGTTGGTAGCAAAGGGAACTGAACTAGAACAAGCAAAGGCATAGACTGCCTTTGCATTTACGTATATAACTGCACCCATCCCTTTGCCATTTCCATTTACAACGCCTTCACTATTAAGTACCACTGAGACGTTTCAATGTGTTATGTCAACGGGGTTGATGTTTACGTCTGGTGTGCAGACCACTTTGTTTCGCACCGCTGGTTGGCCGAAATGCGAGAAATAAGGGTTATCTAGGAGTAAGTCTTACACAGTGTGCGGCCTGACACCAGTCTGCTCTGGGAAAAAATAAAGATGGACACATTTCAGCATGCCATCTCTGGCTTTGGCTGGAAAATCAGCACAGTGAACACTGATTATCAAATAGAAAGTAACGTGGACAATGTGTTTCTTGATTGAAGTATTTGAAGTATGGTAACTTTACCGTTCAGGCAATTTACTAGTCTTTGATTAAAATTTGCTACTAAAATATATTCTTTACTGGCACCTTACTCATTCCTTGCAACTAATGTAATATAATGTATATTTGTCTTCTTACTTCCTCTTCTACCCTGGGGTGTAAAGGTATGCCAGGGAAAGCGCCATGCTATCCTATCAGATATATTTGTCAGCTGCTGATGTTTTGTTGACTACGTCCAATTGTCATCAACAATACCCTTTAGCTCCCCAAGGAACACAGGCTGTCAATAAATTGATGCCAAGTCTTTCTGTCTTGTGCCATCTGCTCAATGTATTTCCATGTCTTTTGTGTCCTTTCATCTGTGTCTACAGTTCCCTTCTCGTTGTGTGTTTCTGTCTCTGTCTAGCTCCCTTACCATGGTGGAAATGTAGAACCAACAGCTTTCCTCAATGTGTGTCCAATCCACTGATAAAAGTTTTTTCGTCTCATGTTCCACTTGTCTCGTTCTTGTCGTCAGTTCCACATTGGTGATCTTGTCGTGCTATTCCATCCTTCTATTTGACACAAGAACGCATGTATGAAAGTATACAACTTCTTGGTTGCCTCTTGTCTGCTGCCAAAATAATACCGTATGTCTGAATCTACATCTAGTAGGGGTTTGTTCAAGTGCAGTATCGCTGTCGTTTCCTGTATATATTCTCATAATCGTTGTCTTTTCCCTGTGTTTTTTCCAGACCCAATTGCTGAGACCTCTCATAAAGTAACGTTTTTTACTAAAGGAAAAAATACCACAGCCTGCTACTTCTCACCTACAGCTTCTCCTAAAATGCACCAACAAAGTCATTACATAACAATCAAATGTACGCGCAACACAACACTGTTAAATGTATTACACGTGGAAATAATTCGAAAACCTTGGCAACGAGTGCTGAAGATACCAAAGCGATGGAAGAAAATGCATTTCTCGGCAGTAAACAGAGAAAGTTGCACGTCATCTTACATGTAACAATGATAAAAACAGGTTGCTTTACACTGTATAACAAGAGTTTTTAACAAGACCGGGAAATCCAGACAATGACCACGTGATATGTGACAGAGATATGTGTCGGCCATATGCAGACTTTATTTTTAGAACCGTACATAGTGTCTTTACACGATGAGTTTATTTCAGTAACAATTTCCAGATGATGATGTTTTGAAGGGAACGAACATGCGAGGCGCATTCAAACCTATAAAAAGAGAGAGATTTTACCTGCCAGCCGGTTCTACAGCAGGTTTTTTTTTAAAGTTATATTCCCAAGATCACACGATCGCGTGCTATGTATAGATAGATATTGGAACTTGCTGCAAATTTATAATCTGCGGTTTCCAAAGCAAATCAAGGATTACTGTCAAACAGACAAGAGGCCCACATAACGGGAAAGGTAATGTAACGGGCTGGCGATCTGAGGTTATGTGAAATGTTATAACAAACTGTGATAATGGGCACAATCGTTGGCTAAGGAAACAGTGGATGAGAAACATTTGAAAATAATTTAAGATGGTGGCGTGAAAAAACACCACGACATAATGGATACAAATTAGTGTTGTTTACAAAACGCTGTGAAGCGACGATATGACCGACGCTAGTCGGTACGGCATTTAACTCTTCCGCTCTGGCAGTCTGCAGGCTTTACCCAGACACAACAATGGACGCTAGATTGTTTATCTACTCTAGGCGTAAATCGAGTCTCCAGTTTCTATTAAATACAGGTTTTGACAAGTCTGTATATAAGCAACTACATCGAGTAAAGCGTGGACATTAACGAACATAACTAGATAACTATGATTGGACTAAGCTAGCGAGTGAACCACGTGGTAAAATTATGACACGTCTTTTGCGTATATCCTTAAGAGAAAATAACCGTAATACTACCTCGCTGACTGATAATATACATTTCAAAAGAGTGCCCTCTAAACAGTAAATCCCAACCTCAACACTCCACCGAACTACTCCCATAAGAAAAGATCAAGTCACACGTCAACGTCACTGTGGAATGTATCACACTTCTACCCCCACTGCTATTAAACTCTGAGATACTCGGCTCATTTACACACGTATAGAATCATCATACCTTGATCTACACTAGTTTGTTGAACCTTCAACCATATTCACGCCGTTTTGTTAGTAATTTGTTCTAACAGACCAGTACAAAATCGAGTTATCCCACTCGAATAGTTTTGATGACACTCATGAGTTACACACAACAGAATACCTGTTGTGGATCTCAGTGTTGTACTGTATCAATGTCTAACGATTGTCCACCTATCTTAAACCTCATGCTACAGTTTGGAGTCATCATCAGTCTCCAATCTTGTCCCCTGGAACGTGATGAGTCACTAGACAATGAATTGAGTTTTGTTCAATGACTGAATGAGTTGTGTAAATTAATGTCTATAACGCGAATGGGTCATAAATGATTCGATAGAGTTGAAAGTGTTTGGTAGTACCGAGTTCAAACGTATACATCACTCACACTGTTTTCGAATTCAAGTAAGTAACTGGAACTTACGGCGGGTGGGTCTTATTATACTAGTCAATATTAACTGCATATACCAGCCCACACTTTTGGACAGTAGTGTATGGTTAGCATGCTACAAATGAGTCGATGACAATTAGACAGTCAAGTAATGTAGATAAACTAGGTATAATATTTATCTCTATTCATTAAGTTAGCATACATTGCGTTGTGGCATCTCATCATGATAGAGGAGTTCAATAACTACACAATAATGCATTTACATCTAGTATCATTCATCAGGCGTAAACTTTCGTATCGAGGGCTTTACTGACTTGGGACATCGCAGAACCATAACCAATATAAATAGGTCTATATGCCTCTAGAGCCTAATCTGCGTCTAGAAAAGAATATCCCATCATCGTACGATAGTTCAGAATAGTATAAATATTTATATTTTCCTATAAAGATATATAGGACTCTCCAGACAGTAGAGTGTTCCTCACAATAATGAGACATTTGAACTCTGGTTCGATCGAGCGAGATATGCAGTGCATCCTTTTTTCCTCACACTCGATAAATACAAAGTAATATAGCTCGGATTCTCAACATGAGAACATGTTTCATCTCTCTGTGAGCTTCACTCACAATTTGAAGATACCAGTATACCAAAATTGGTGTCATTTCGTTTAAAATGTCCCTCATTTCATCTCATGAGCTTCTCATCATAGAGGTAATTGTAATAATATCATATAATCTTAGTATACTGAACAATCAGGTAATGTCATCTTTCCTTTGAACTAAATATTCGAATTTTCAGCAATCACGTACCAAACATGTTCATCTGCTTCTGTGCGATCTTATATCTGCTACATTACTGTCTAGTGCAAGTCCCAAGTCAATGAACAGTACTAATGTGGTGGTTTTAACCTTACTATCTAATGGTCTAATTCATATAATCTTTGCTCATTCCGGCAAAAGGAACAGAATAGATAAATTCTTGGTGGTTAAAGTACATTAGCAACTATGTCTGACAATGACTATCACTTATTCCGCCAACGTACTTCTATGATCTACTTTTCGCGTCTGATAGGCCGGAGCTCTACATACAAAATGACTAGACTTGATTAAGAGATTCCGGTACATTGCTATCCACGACAGGAACGTTTGCACTGAAACAGCCATGAATCACAGCCCCTTGCTTATTCTGATACAGGTCCGCTGCATACGGCTCTTTGACCTCTTTTCTTCTGAACTTAGTCGACATATGTCAACCAACGAATAACAAAATTTCGGACTTAGAAATAGTAAAGATTTGAATGAATATACATATAATATATATCAAGTACTTCGACTTCGTCTCTACTCACTTTCTTGTTTTTTATTTTCTTTTTTTTTTACAAACACTTCTTTTTTACGTATAATATTCCATATTTTGTCCTCTCATTAGCACATCTTACTTGATAGCACAAAGTCAACAATCTCTTTTCCCTACCTTTTTTTTTCTTCAGCTCCTCTCAGTAATATCTCATCGCAATCTCTTGTGGAGAGTTAGTTCTCTTAAAATCCTCCGCGTAAAGTCCACGGCGTCGAATATTTATCTGTGTGGGATACTCCTATTCAAGAGCGGAAGAAGTAAACAATCAAAAATGCAAATCTTACATCTTCTCCTTGAGCACCTATAAAGAAATGGAAATATCAGACTTATTTGTTTCTACACAAACTAATTATGAGCTGAACTATAATAACAGCTAATTAACTGAAAACTGAGAATCTATTATATTTGACAGGTAGATACCTTCTCGAATATTTTTGAGATGCCACTTTCTACAGCTCCTTAACCACTAAAACTCCTCCCAGGTAAAAATCAAGAACAAACAAATCAAATATATTTTTTATTACTTTAAAATAACATCTCTTAGGCGTATTGATCAACTGTATTTAATAGGAGCTCCAAAAGCAAGAATACCTTATGGCGCAATATATAGAATTGAAAAAGCTCATCTATAATTATCCGAAATACTTACATATTCTAATAGTCCCTATATCACATTTAAGCGCGTTCGACACTGATGATGGAAAATATACTCGACGGTAGATCAGATTAGAAAGAACTTATGAGCACACTGTACAGTAGACATACTGATTAAACACTACGAAAGTACATAGTGAGTTTCACTAGGAATGGTGTGACATGATAGATCGTGATATAAAATATCTCTCAATCTCTGGTATACTATAGACAATCATATCTCCCAACTCTCCCAACAGACAGACACACTCATCTGTAAAAACACACAATTATATATCATCCATTATCATTCTATTCATATGATTATCTTAATTAAGAAACAATTTCATCTAAAGGACAAACAGTCGATGTAGAAATAAAACCTAATCAATAAAACCTCTAAGCATGAGCATTAGAATCCAATCAAAATTCTATTACTTCTAAATTACAACAATGTGTGATATCTTACCCGATAAACAGATGTAATCACAAAAAAATAGTATTCTCGGCGTATATTTGTAATAAATTATATACATATTCTAAAAAAAAAAGACCAATATTATAGATATCTGTCTCATATATCGTTCGAGGCTTCAAGAAAGTTCAAGAGCATGATATCCATTTGGGCGTCTCTGGCAATCGGGTAAATATTATCCTCCTTGCACTGTCACCTATTCTTAGTATTGTCTGACTCGTAACCTCACGGATAGCTCGTACACAGTGCAAGTCTAATGTTCAAAAGTGTCTGATAGTAGTCGTATATAACGCTATACACATGAAGCGCTTGCATTCCTACTAAAGATGACTACTTCAAGCCAGAACACAGTTAATCTTAACATATTGAGCTGGTCGTAATAGCGGACGATAGACATGCTCTGAGCTTTCTTTCTGGTCAGTATTCTGCCTATCTTCTACTCCCAATCGTCTCACACGGCGGGGGGGTGGGGGGGGGGGGGGGGGGAAGACCTAACACACCATCTCGTAACTAAGTAGACTCGACATTTGTTACATACAAATGCCCGATAGTAGAAGATGTGATGTTACGAATTCATTTATTATGAGAGGCCACAATAGACATTTTGAGGAGAATGCCCACATCCAAATAACAGAGTGCAATCCCATTGTGCATCTTAATAGAGTTGTCCCGGGATCTCTGCGCAGCCATAAACGCGGAGAGTAGTATGCTCCATTTGTCTGACCGCGAATCTGGCATTAAGTCTCGAGGTATAACATGACTAGCATTTTAACTAGGATGCAGAGTTTCCATAGTACTCTCTTGTATGTCTTTACATTAGTGCCGCTTCCAGTCGTCTGTGTTAGGTTAGAGCGCGTGCGTACACTGATGCACCGATGGAAGAACCGAGAGTGTCTATATCTATCTGTTCTAAATATTAGGGAATCACTCAATAATAATGAGAGTGGTGATGACAAAAAACATAAGTTTTTCATCCTTCTCTATGTCTTGATCAAGGTATATGGGCATATCAATGTGTACACACCAGATCCTCAAGTAGAGAACATTGTTAATCCCGTGAGCGCGACTCACTTTTCTTCTTCATAGTGTAGCACGCAGAGCGTTTTATATCGAACCCACCCCCAAAACGCGATGTACTCAATGACTCAGGATTATAGTGTGGCCCCCCATCCGAGACATTCGCTAGAGTCTGAATGATAGACGTTGTTTCCCCAGTTAATAATCTCATTTAGTTATGAGTGATGAGACACACTAAAAGTCTACACTCCCCTACGCACTTGGCTGAATATATTTTAAGGCTCCTCAAGGGATAAGAGATTGATTAAAGTATCTACTAGATGACTATTACTTACGTCTATCCATTCTTCAAGAAACCTAACACTAACTCGACGTCTGCGCCTAAAGTTTATCTACACAAAGCCATCTAATCTATACTCTAAACTTCAACTAACTAACTATAAACAAGTCTTTGTATGTGTTTTTTGGCAAGTACAGGCCGTCTTATAAACTCATTCGACGAAATCCAATAGATGCGCCAGAGAATAGCGTCTTTATACATAAACAATATCAGTCTACTAACCCAATTTGAACTAGAATTCGCGCGACTTCCTCAGCCCACAAGTATCGCATGAAAACGAGACAGGACATGCTGTATAATCTATGATAAGTCAAATCGACTTCCTGGCGCACACCACAGAGATACGCCCCTACATAATGAGCTCTGATTATCCCGATATCAAGCATAAACACATCGTGCGCTACTAATCACTTAGAGATCTAGCCACGGTGCTCAATTCCATCTCAACTCCACTTCCATAAAGGACCGAAAATTGGACAATCTGACACATTATTCAACCATACATGAGTCTGGAAATAGTCTTCCTGTGTGGAGATAAAACAATGAAAATTAGTCCGAGTAAGTAGGTTTGAGAGACGCCGCTCGCGGACGTGTCAATCGAGCATACAATAGGATAATCTTTGCATCAATCACCTTTCAGCGACATAAGAGCGTACAACGTGTTCTATTCTGAGAAAACATGCCCGATTTAGAACACAACAGAGTAAAGCTATCGAGCTTCTAACCAGTACAGAAAGGCACAGACGTTCTCTCAAGCATCGAAACCTTCCGAAACTTATGATTATCGGAATCTTTGTAGATTCATCACTAACGTCACACACTTAACAAACACGCCGCTAAAGTACATCAACGTCTACGTGACTTATTACTGAGAGAGAGAGTTTCATCTTGTGTTTTCGAGAGAGCACACAATACACAACGACTTACACGCGGACCGTCAGATAATATGCATAAATGTGCGATGGTTCATTCCACACAGCTGCCACTTAATATTCAAACCCAATGTATTCTCTCATTGGAAACAACCTAGCAACTCTCTAAACGAGGTATCTCTCAAACACCTGCAACTGAGCGCAACTGAGAAGGCGCTGCGTACGAGCACTACCACAATCTCTAATATGCGTCAGTTAATGGCGTTCATTATATACAGCGAGCACACAACCAATGTCGACCTACCACACACATGGACATGAGAGCAGAGAAGAAGAGTCGTGAGAGTGCTGACATCCGGCCACCAGGCACCTAATATGACAGTATCATATCCCTTACAAATGTCTCTCCTCTTGATACAACAATTATACGCACAACACATACAGAGCCCGCGCGCGCGAGAGCGCGAGTCCCCTAAGGAAAACGAGAAATCCACACATACACACACTCCATTCCATGAGACGACACGAGTTCTATTGTATGCTCAATCTCTTCTGATATTCCACCCTAGAATGAGGGGGGGGGGGAGGGGAGGGAGGCGTGTAGAGGGCAGGGGAGATGAGGGTGTTGTACTCTGGAACATTAGGCTGTCAAGCTGCAAGTAGAGGACATTAACAACTAGTCGATACCCGTCAAATCAAACATTGTAATTCAGTCAATCCTCAGTATTTACAGCGACAAAGTTGATGACAGTAAATGAGCGACCATTGAGATTGAACCAATGACGCAAAATTCGTCCAAGCGTGCCTTGGAAACATAGAGCTGTACAATAGTCTAGAGGAGTCACTGAATCTTGCAAGTTGCGCAGGAACATTCCAAGGAAGCTATATTGATGTGCGCTAAGCGGTCTATTCGCTTACTGGCTATACACCCGTCTAAAAGTGAGAATATGAGCGATCGCATTGACACTAGAGTCCATACATCCCACTTCTAACTGAACAATATTTCTCTCTCTACGCGCGAGCCATAACTAATATATCCGTACAGAACCGTTTTCCAACTAATAAGGCGAGTCTCTAGTTTTATCACGTCAAGGAAAAGTTGCTAAAAACAACATGCGTTTCTGTCAACACAAGATAAACAAAGTTGTCTTTTCGATCGAAAACACAGGTCCATCTTCTTTCTTAATCATTAACAGCAAAACTTGCGTCTTCTGTACCTTCTGCTTCTACACCGCAAAGATTTCTCAACAGACGACGAGAGGAAAACCCTCATGTTGCCCAATTTCGCCTGCTTCCCTATAATCTTCTTGTTAACACTCTAGTACGCCGATCGAACCATGCTGCTAGTTGTAGGACACAGTAATAGCGATGAAGCACATTATTGGTCTGTCACGCTCAATGCAGCATATACGACATTTGGGGCTATCCCTCCCGCTTCATGCGCATGCTCCAAGAGACAAAAGATTCAAATGCGGAGAACATCACCCTGATAATGAGTTCAAATTGCGGGACTCCCTCTCTGTATCAAACCGCGAAGGACTGGCAGCCCCCCAGCGCGCGTGTTATAAAACACCTATACCCCAATCATTGAGGCGAATGACCCTCAAGTGTAATCTCTTCTACCCTAATAAGGTACTCATTAGTTCTCGATAGTTCTCTATTTATAGTCGCTCGTGATAATTGCGTCTGATCCTCCATAACACCCATTCCGCTCGCTGAAAGTCAACATAAGCGCGATGATGAGACTAGACCTACCCAAATCCACACTCTCTCTAAAAATCAGATCGTATATCTATGCGACAGAAGAATACTTAACACTACTATTCTTGGACGACAAATAGGGCGAGTAACCGATATCACTCCCAGACTTATAACCCTCGAGGTCTGCCCACATGAAAACTCTTCTCAGACATAATACATTTTATTTATCTTCCGAACTACCGGAGGGAATCCCAGCCGAGTCAAACCCTAATTTATGATAAGCCGCAAAAGAAGCCCATAACTGCAATGTCTAGTCGGTAGTCAATGCCCTACTCTTAACGAAGGGGCGGCGGAGTGAGTAGCGCGCTCGCTGGAGAGAGAGCGGAATACATAGCACGTGCGGGACCAAACGCGTTGCACAAACTCGTCACTCTCCTATACATATCCACAACACGCTTACAGACATTAAGCACATCCTTTCTACTGTGCTTTCCTCCTAGAAAGAATAGTATGTAGACTCCTCTTGAAAGTGAAACCACATAGCAATCTGCATCGAGCTACTCATCGCCCATATCACTCTTCCTGGCGCATATAGTCGGACGATTAAGCGGCGACATTAACCATCTGCAGATACGGTTGTGAATCAGGCCGCCAGACTACCCTCTGCACGGAAGGACCTTTGCGCGAATAGTATAACCTCATATACTCACTAAAAACCACATACTTTCACACAACACAGGCATCCGACAAACTACAGGAACCTCCAATGAATGTTCTCCTTTGTCTGCCACAATAAAGCCGCCAAAAGAAATATAGAACCGAGCAATACGAAACATACCTTCGACACTAACTGAGACGTGTCCTATGTATAACGGGAAAACATACCAGTAGACCAACACCGTCAACCTGTAGACAGTCCGTAGGAGCGATGCAATGTTTAGTACCAAAGAACCATTTAATCTCTGCTCAATTTCCTATGGGTACATAGCAATTATCCGTGAGTAACTCTGTGCGACTTGACTTCTATCGAGAAATATTCTCTTCTTGTCGCACCATACATACAATTCGCTGAGCGCCATTCACTCATTGTCTAATCTCCAAAGATTTAACATATTTCCCTACTCTAAATATCATCTAATTTAGTTCAACGGTCACCTATATTCTTTAGTTAACCAAGGAGTGAAAGAATATTCTTTAAGGAAGCTATCCGATCTTCTTCAATGTTGTTTTTATAAACACGAGTCAAAAACAATAGATGAAATTACAAGGCACATTTGGTATTATTAAGCACTTCACATGTATCTATACAAACAGGATCTTCAACAGTATGACATTCTGTCTAATCAGGCCTATATATGATAGCACACGCACCGTGAATGCGAACCGATGATAAGATCAGCGATCGGATTCGGCAAAAGACATGCGTGTACATCTCCTGTGAAGAAAGGAGTAGCAATCCTAATGATAGCGGTAGAGTATTTCTCTATGGTGCCGCCAAATGTTACGCATTTGACTACTTTGCCTGTAGAATGAGAAGGATCTATGAGTGACTGCCTAACCCCAATAGTTGTGCATCCAGAATCAAAAAGTACTGAGACTGGATTGTCATTTACTAAACCTTTGTGTAAGACAAGAAAACCTCTCCCATCATGCGCGATTGACGCAGGAAGAGCGGGAAGAGGATGGCCACAGCTTAAAGTAGACACTGTGGTTGGCTCAAATAATGTTTTGCATTGGGGGCACTGAGATGCTCTCCCAAAATCAAAAGCGGCACATGCCATATTATTAGAGTCATCATTATCTTTATTTTGTTTATAGGCTTCGTGGGACTCTTGCTGTGCAGAGTTCGCCTGGTAATGAGCTTTATGTTTTTTTGAATTGTGCTCTACCTCTGTTATTATTGCCTCTGTACTTATCATTGTTTCCACTATTATAACCTCTACTCGGGTTTGAATCATAGCTTCTTTGGTTACTATCATCATATTCATTATAATGAGTATCTCGGTAATTATGATCCTGTTGTCTCCATGAAGGAAAACTTGGATAGTTTCTAGAATGACTTCCTTTGCGAAAGTTCCTGTAATTATGACCACCCCTGAATCGAGGGCTGTCAGCTCTTCTCCAGGTATTCGAAGAAGAACCCTGAAATGATTGGTTACCTTGGTTCTGATAACTGTAATAGTTACCTTTTTATTAAACCTATTTTGAGGTCCTTGGAATTTGTGAGAGTGATTAGGGTTGTATGGTGTTGCAGAAGCAACTGGCATACCTTCTTTAACCTTACTGTTGCTAATAGCTACGTCCGGATGTGCAGTGACGTATTGGGTACAATACTGTTCCATTTCTTTTAGAGACTTAGGTTTACGCTCATGTAAGAATTCGAGGAAAGGTTTATTTATACTTGACATAATCTTGTCTCTGAGTATCAAGTCCATAAGGGCTTCATAAGTTTTTTTCTGTTTTGGATAGCTCAATCCAACGATCAAATGTAAGACGTGTCCTTGCAATGAATTCTGAGAATTCCACACCTGCCTCAGGCACCATTGTCTTAAACAACTTCCGATAACCCTCTTCAGACAACTGATACTTCTTTAATAAGGCTGCCCTAATAACATCATAGTTATCTTTGTCAGCCTCTTCAACCAAACTTAAACTAGTCAGAGGATCACCTTTCAGATTTTCTGATAACTGGTTAGCATATTGTGATTTGTCCACATTATGGGCTCGACACGAGCGTTCAAATCTATTTAGCCAGAATGTTATGTCATCACTGGAAGGGTTGAACGCTGGTACCTTGACCTTGTAAGTAAAGGGTTTACCATTACCACCAGATGCTTGATTACCATCACTTATGTTTGTTAACTTTAACTTTTCTAACTCAAATGCTAAAAGTTCTTTTTGGTGTTCATGTTCTCTTATTGCTTTTTTCTCTTGAGCTTCAGCTTGTAATTTTCTCTCTTCTGCAGCAGCTTGTAATTTTCTCTCTTCTGCAGCAGCTTCATCTTTTCTTTTCTCTTTTTCCATTTCCATCTGGATTTTTTTTTTTCATCAGCGTCTGTATCTGCATTTTTCTTTTGTTCATCAGTTCCTCTCTTTGTAATTTTTTTTCCTCAGCTTCTAATTTTTTTTCTCCTCAGCTGCTAATTTAATTTCTTCTTCAATCAATGCTTTTCTTTCTTCAGCAGCAGCAGCAAGTTTTCTCTCTTCTGCAGCTAATGCTTTGTCATATTGAGCAACTGCCCATTCTTCTAATTGCTGACCAGTCTTATCAAGAACCTTGCCTTGTGTGATAAAATAATCTAATGTAGACATCTTGTCTAATAAGATCAGTAATTTGCAAAAGTAAATAAATTCACTTTCTTAGTCTTAATCAAAGACCTTGTATGATAACTTTTTAACCTGTGGAAAATAGTACTTAATTATCCCAATCACTGTGGGAAACAAGCCTTACAAAGGTCTTGTATAAATCCTTATATAATAACAGCTATAAGTTGCTGGTTCACTCTATAATATAAGTGAAGTGCACCAGAAATAGTGTTTTATATCATCAACTGTGTACCTTTAGTAATAGCAATTAACTATCAGTTGATTCTTGTACATCAATTTATATGATCAACTATATTTAAAATAGTGTATGTCGATCAGGCACAAAACAAAACAGTTATACAGGAGAACATGAAAACATTTGCGGAGATGAAATAAATCAAATGGGAAAAACAATAAAAGATAAACCGCAAGAGGATAACAAATACAAATAACGCCACAGTATATAAATATAAATTGAGAATAGAACTGAAAGATAGAATAGGGTAGACCAACAAATTACAAACAAATCAAAACAAACTAAAGAACAGAGGAATATGACAAAAACAACAATGAGTACAGTCTTCACAGCTAACACTAATAGCAACAGCTGTCGCAGCAAATTTTCAATCAAGAAAATTGCACCTATAGAAACGCACACATCAGACCCTCTATTACGTGGGATACTCTGTTGTGTGACACCGCCCAACCAAAACAACAACCCGCTGGATACAAACAAATATCACATATAAATATTTAAACATAAATACATAAATGCATAAATAGTATGGCAATATGATGTAAATAGAGTGTTGCAGAAAGAATGTGTTGTAAAGAAGGCTCAGTTACACTGCCTAATAGTACAGTACTGTGGTACTTTATTAAACAAATACTTCTGGTCTAATTATTTTAAATTCAACACAGAAATAGAAGCTCCATCGTTGATGTGAATGATAACAATCGATGTAGGACTTCTCAGTTCAATAACATTTCCTTTCGCAAACACTGTCAAATATTCTCCAGTCCTGATGTGTAATGTTCTATGTTTCAACCAAGCTTGCTGTGTAACACTGTCAGTTGTATGGCAAATGTCCAACGAACCAAATGTCAACAAACGCTGACCTAGTTACCGCATACTCTCGACAGGACAGGTCACACTGACATCACTGTAGAGTTGTACTGTTGATGTATTTGTGTGTCGTAACAGACCGTAACAGACCCCAAGGAACGTCTGGTCTCAGTAGTTTACTTCTCAATATGGTCACTGTGCAGGTTGACCCAGGAAGCTGGCACACCAGTTGTTAAACTCTGTAGTTGTTAACTCATACTGGCTACTAGTTGTTGAATCATGCTTTATTTGTTAAATGACGTGAATGTCCACCAGTTGATAAATGTAGATGTTGGGACTGGTGTAGTAAAGTGTAACGATTGTCAACTCATTAAACCCAGCACAGTTTTGGTCATACAGGTCATCTTGTCCTGGAACGTGATGAGGCTCTGACAAGAATGTGAGTGTAGACAATGAGTGTGTATATGAATGTCAGAACGCGAATGGTAGAATGATTCGATAGAGTTGACAAGTTGGTAGTACATCACTCATACTCACACTGTTCGAATTCAAGAAGTACTGGAACTACGGTGGTCTTTTTATAACATTTAATGAGACGCACACTTGGACAGTACGTGTATGGTTACAGGAACAAATGTCGACATAGACAGCATAATGTTGATCACAGGAATATCATCTTAAGTTAGCATTCATGCTTGGCAAATATCATAATGGAGCATTCGTAAATAAGCATTCACAGTTCCATCATGTAAATCATCTGGCTTTACTGACTGGGCACGTCAGACCATAACCAATATATAGGAAGGCTCCTAGACCTAATCTCGTCTAGCGAATATCCCTTCACGTAAAGTTCAATATATATATTTTCCATAAAGATATAGGAATCCCAGACATGGGTTCTCACATGTAGCAGTGATCTCTTGGTTCATCGAGCGATAGTACAGGCATCCCTTTTTCTCACTCGATAAATACAAAGTATATGGATTTCAACATGGCTGTGCTTCTCTCGTGAGCTTCACTCACTATTGGATACAGACCAAAATTGGTCATTCGTTAAATGTCCTCATTTCTTCATAGCTTCTATCATAGAGGTAATTGAATAATATCATATAATCTAGTGCTGATACATAGGAATGTCATCTTCCTTTGAATAAATATTCTTTTCAAAAGTACCACTGTGCATCTGCTTATCGACAACGATGGCGAAGCCCAAGTTCATAATAAATTGTGGTTTTACCTTTCTATGCGAAATATAACTTTGCCATTCCTTGGCAAAAGAGAATAAACACTGGGGTAAAGTACATACAACATGTCTAAATGACTATCACTTTTCCCCATCTACTTATAGATCACTTTTTCGGCGATAGGCCGGCTACAACAAAATTCGACATCCCGACAGGATGACAGCCATGAATCACACTCCTTGCTAGCGATACTTCCGCTGCATAGCCTTTGACCTTTTCTAGCGACAACCAACATAGTTCGACTTAGAAATGTAAAGATATCGATATATAAGACAGACTCGTCCTACTCATACAAACACTATGTATAAATTCAGGCCATAGATATACTGAAGCAAGAACAATCTATTCCTACCCAGCCAAAGAATAAATCGCAGTAGGCCTAAATTCGTCCGCGGAGTCCGATCGAAGATGATGGAACTCCTTTCAAGGGAAGTAACTCAAAAATGACTTCTCCTTAAGCACTTAAAAGGGAAATACTTTGTTTACAAAATATTTGCGAACATAATAAGTATATAAATGTATTATATTTCAAGATAGTAAAGATTGCACTTTACACCCACCCATCCACACCCACACACAAGCCTGTACTGATCACCAGTAACTCTGCTGCAATAGTCATCTGTGCCACCTGCAGCGACTGTTGATAAACAAGTTTATCCAGTGTTTTTTTTTTTCCTGCTGGGTGTACAAAAAAAAGTAAAACAAAAACGTACTGTTTATAGGAAATGTTTTTTCAGCAGATTTCTGGATACCACGACAAGTATGGAAGTTTACTGCAGGATAAATCAGAAAGAGCTCTCTTAACCCTTTATGAAATAATTATAATCAAAGAGCTACATAAATAGCATTAACACTAAGTTCCAGAAGAATAGATGAACTTGCAGGTTACTAATACCCTCAGCGCAAGATGGTACGCGTGGACATCCTATTAGTATGCGAAGGTTAGGTATGAGGTGGGGGTGTGTCTTCTTTCTATTTAAAGGCAGCGATACAACGCAGTGGTTGACACTGTAATAATAAGTGTTCCTGCACTGGGTAACTAAGTACCCAGTGGGTTCTGGGTAGACAACGAAAGAAGAGAACTACTGCTACATCACACATTTGTCGTAACGTACGAGTAATATGAGGCCTGGCAACATCATTATTGTCAAATAAGTTGCTACAGAAACCACCGCCGCAAGACCACATGAGTACGTCAGCGTGTATTTCAGATATATGTTTCCAATTCCTGTGGGTTAACTAAAACTGGCGGTTACAACTAAAGCCATTACCAATTTCTAGCATTATCCTTGTGGGTGCTTCTGTGGTGTTTCGGCAGTATGTAGGAAATAAAAGCACCAAGACGAACAACCAAGCTGTTCGTAAAATGCGACTAAAGAAGGTTGTCCGTCAGGTTACCACCTTATCATGCGAAATAAACTGATATGATACATTCATCATCGCTCACTACAGAGCAAGGGGCTATCACGACATCTGGCAGCGGTGACGTTTGCAGCAAATTGCTTCATATGATGAAGCTGCAATTCTCATGTACAACCTTACATTAGCCGCCTTAAACATGCCAGAGTGAGAAGTAATCCTGTCCTTCCCGCGTCCCCTCAGATACCCCCCCCCCCCCCCCCGAACTACACGGGGCACATCGGTAGATACAGAAACAACACATTTAGTAGCACGCAAAAAAAGTGCTCTAGTCTAGGCTTCTTGCAAGGGGCTGACTGTAAATGTGGCCTTACGCGTCTGTCACCTGCGAAAATAAAATATCACAGAGGTCCTCAACAAGGACGGTGCCATGATGCATGCTGTACTGTCTGCTTCGCATATTATCTAAAAGTGACAAAACGTAGATATCGTTTACATCTAGCCAGCAAAGCTTAGGGTGGAGAACAATCTCACCGTAACCCAGAGGTCCCCAAACCTTTTTTTAAGTCCCGACCCCTCCATACAATCATTGATCCTTAATAAACTCCCGCAAAAAAAAAAAAAAAAAAATACAAAATAAGCAAGTGATTATAGAGGCACAATAAATTAACATTATCATTTTACTGAACAGGTTAACTTCATTAATGGGAAGGATGTAGCTGGTGAGCATTAACAAAGGCATTGCTATTTGATTGGGGATTGGTGAATTTTAGTCATATGTCCCCACGCGATTACAGGTTCAGCCTCTTCCTTTGCTTTGATAAAAGTGCATATGCGTGGCTAAAACCAGTTTCAACCATGTACGAAGTAGAAGTAGGAACGACTCAACTATTGCTCAAAGCTTGTGGTATTTTGTAGCACTAGTTGCACTGCTCCAATAGTCACTGACGGCGTAATGCTGACCATTTCGCCCTAGTGTGCCGATGGTCAAGAAAATATATGCCTCAATGGGCATGTAACGGGATCCTTTACCTTTACCAATAGTCACTGGGGCTTTTATTTTTTAACAATGATTTAGTTTCAAGATCCACGCATATATCATTGGGTTTATCTTGTGAAGGTGACATTCAATACTGTGTTTTCTTTTTCTACATTAAACGGCGTAACAAACCAGTCAGGCACATGCACTTTCTCCAGGTCCTTGAAACTTACTTCAGGCTTCTCGTAATTTTTCGAGGCGACTTCGACCCCAACAGTTTAATCGATCCCCGATCGACCCCGTGGATATCGATCTCGACCCTTGTGGCTGATAATCACCACTTTGGGGACCCCTATTGTAACCTATCATGAGGTTCAGTTTTCTTCAACCTTACAAGTACAGTATCTGCGCACTTTACTGGATACATTCAGGTGCTAACAGCTTTGATGACTAGGCATGTTCTATTTATTCGTTACCTGTGCAGCCAGCAGGATGGAGCACCTGGATACCCACAGAGAGCGACAAAAGCATTTGTTCAATATAAGTCGCTAAAATTAGAAATGAGGATGGCTGAACTATGACAAAATGTAGACTGCGCTATTCCAGTAAGACAGTGCCTCACTAAGAGTAGGCGCTATTACTACATTAGTTTTTGGGACTGCTTAGCTGGTCGTTTATCATGCCACGGAACACTCACAGTTAAGATACACCTGGATCAAATCCCCGAGTATGTATTACTTCTGCTACTTTCTGAAATCTAAGTTTCCTTCTGTCTTTCTTGCAGGTACCTATCATTTTACACATTTTAGTTATTTCTTTACGACTCGCGGGCCCTCGCGGGCCTCGGGTTTCCTTCTTTATTTTGATTTATTTTTTTTAGTTAGCATACTCGCTCCTTAAACAAACCAATGATATTCTCTATTATCCCTGCTCTTCCATGATCTCCATACAGTATTACGGTCTTAGTTTTCTATGTTATATGGCATACACTTGTAAACAGGAAAGTTATGTCAGTCCATAACCACGGTTGGGCCGTTCAGATCCTATACTCCATAGCTGCGATGGGTATCATGAAAAGTGGTGAACTTTGTCTGGGTAGTGCTTAGTTGGTCCTGTGGAGTGACACGGATCACTCGCAGCGAGGCGGTGGTATCGGTCTGGTGGACCTGGATCAAATTCCTTGATTGCTTATTATTTCTGTTACATTTCTGTTGTCTAGTTTTCTACTTCACTCTCTTTCTTTCTTTTTTTTTCCCCCTCCTTCTTGCAAGCGCCTGTCACTCACATATCTGCGTTATTTGCAACAGAACGGGAGAATGCTTGATTCTAAAAAATTCAACTGTGTTATAAATAAGCAACCAAAACAGGGGGTGGGCACGACATGACTACATCCATAAACTTGTCTGGTTAACACGAGCAGAGACGTGGTCTGGCAGAAGCAGAAACGAATGAAGCTGTGTTGACCGAATTAGGGCGCGTGCGAGCTCTTCCACGGGGAAAGGGGGTGAACCGATCGGTACAAATGATGGGGATTTGAAGATTCCGCAACACGGAGATAAAACTGTATGGAAGATCGATAGATTTCGATTCCGGGGAGCTCTTTCAAGAAAATTTCAGCCATTTTATGTGCGAGGCTGTTGGCACCAGGAGTAATGTATTTCCCAAGATAAATATCAAAATGCGAGCCCGTGTTACCCAGTGTATGAGTATGGATGAAAGCCGGCACCTGACTGTAATGTCGTACTAACAATATGCTGGATGAGAAGGGGAGATGTATAAAGACCTTCTATTTTAAGGTGCTACCACACACAGAAATAAAGATAAGTCCACATCTCTAATGTTGACACAAAAGCGAGCACGAGTGCTTGATGACTGATTATCGACAACGCTCAAACACTGGATCGTTCAAAGCAAACTATAATTGCTCCAACAACAGAGTTGTGTAATGTGAGAG
Source organism: Oreohelix idahoensis (assembly GCA_024509875.1). Lineage (NCBI taxonomy): Eukaryota > Metazoa > Mollusca > Gastropoda > Stylommatophora > Oreohelicidae > Oreohelix > Oreohelix idahoensis. The sequence goes on from JAMPIV010000692.1 coordinate 94,230, forward strand.
GATGGCAGGACACTTAACAGAGAAATCTAGGTAGTTGAATACCAGGCAGTTTCCATGGTTATGACGCCTCATTGGAAAACATCGTTATCAGCGCAACAATCATAAGCATTCAATACCAGCACATACTGTTTCAGTGCAACAGAGGCATAGAGAAGTTGGACAGAAAGTAGCAAACAAATCCAGAAATAATATAACGCGAAGGAAGCCACGGCTATACATCAAGCATGAGAACTGAAACTGATTTGATTCTCCTCGTGATGCCTGACGGCACCAACTTCAATTTTTTTTTTTAAATTAGATCTTGACAAAAAAAAAAAAAAAAACAACTCTCCGATGTAAAGGCAAAAGGCAGTCAGTCAAATAACACTGAATAGCAGAATTTGCCGTTGGGGAGTGAAGTGTTAGAGACATCACCATACTAGATTCAGCATTTTTAATGAGATGGGGTGACCAGTTCACATCCTCTCTGGCTTTGCCTTCCCTAACTCAGGTACCCGTTTAAAGCTGGGTAGAATGAAGCGTGACGCTACAATGTTTCGACCCCAGAACCCGGTAACTGTGCCACGAGATGACAGGGTTCTCAACGCATCTACAATCCGACGCTGTTAGCCAATCGGGCGATGTTAGACAATCGAACGATGTTAGCCGATCGGACGATGTTAGCCAATCGGACGATGTTAGCCAATCGGACGATGTTAGCCGAGCGGACGATGTTAGCCAATCGGACGATGTTAGCCAATCGGGCGATGTTAGCCAATTGGACGATGTTAGCCAATCGGACGATGTTAGCCCATCTGACGATGTTAGCCAATCGAACGATGTTAGCCAATCGGACGCTGTGCGCAATTTATAATCGAAGTACGCGATAAATGAGAAAACGTGTGCATAGTAACACTAAGGCGTTTGCTTTAGCCATTGGATTCTAACGCTGCTGTGCTGGTATTCTATTCAGGCGTCTACTGTGTAAGTCTCGTTCTGTGGACAGTATTATTAACTCTCATGAACAAACAGCCTAGACTCATGTTAATGTGTTGTGCAGTAACAAACATCCTAGACTCTTGTGATAATCTGTTGTGCAATCATGGTAGCATCCTCGACAACATAACACGTGCTACTGGGCGTTCTTGTGTCTTTTACTGTCCATACGCACAAAGGGAAACAAGAACAGATAACTGCCGGTAGGAGTCTGGAATAAAGGCATTCACGTGCTCTTGCAGAATTGATTTCTACAGCAATTTGTTAGAACTGATGAGATTGCCAGTCATGCACAATACGACATACCTGAGGGAGCAAAAGTCTTATTCTTCTTTGTATGACCAATGGCCCCCCCCCCCCCCCCCCTCAAGTCGAGCACGCGTATAGCATTTAAGTTGTTTTTTTTTTAAATTCTTAATATTCAAATGACTATACCGCATAATAACATTAAGCAGTATTTATGGTCACTGGCAAAGGCGATGGCGAATCAATAATACAACTTCGAACAATGGAGGCAAGGACATACACCTATCTCGCTGTGTCTATATTTAAAGTCTCAAATGCTGGGTGTACTCGGACCAGTTAAATCTATAGCCAGATTACAAGTTACGACCAAATCGCAAACACACTCCACAGAATCGATACGGAGCGAGAATGTCAAAGTTCAATCAATCATTCTGTTCTGGCTTGCGGAGTAATACGCGAGTTCACGCCGTGAAGCAAAACTTCTTTTATGTAAACAATTAGCCGCTCAGCAACTTTTCTCAATATCAATGTTAAACTAAACCAACACTTCATTGTTTTTATTATAATATTTAGCAAACATATATATTTACTTAAACTACCAACATTCTTGTATCTAACTGAAGATACACACTCTACTCCAGTATTAGCTGTCATTTTTTCCCACACAAAACTATTGCCGGTCTCGTTTGAGCTCCACCTTTGCGCGAGCTATTTTAAGAATTCAAAGAAAGACTATTTCGTCTCCTTAGTACTGTGCTCTCACTAGACCATGGTTTCTTTACCTTTTGTGCCACGAACCCGTCTGATTGTCTGAAGAAGGCTATGGACCATTTAGGTTATGCGATGAAGGTTATGGACACCCCCACCCCCCCCCCCCCTTACCCCCCCCCCCCCCCCCCCCAGAAAAATGTAGATAAAAGCATAATAAAATACTTGACATTTTAAACTGTAGGTTATATACACTACCCTTAAGAAACCCTGCACTTGACTGCTCACTGTAAGCTGACAACCGGATAATATTTGCTTTTCCTTTCAAAATGTGTAGTTGAAAAATTATTTATATTTAACGATGATTCTTTGTGGCTCGAATGCTTCCACTGAACAGTAAAGTTGTGAAATATTGTATTCCTAATGAAGCAGGCTAAAATTACAAATATTTCAAATAACTTCGGTCAGAATCAACAAAATGAGTTATTACAAGATCTCAAACCTTCTAAGTACGGAGAACAATAAAAATTACAACTAAAAGCTACAGACTTTCATAAATGAGTGCTTTGGATTGAAGGGGTATGACTAGATCATTAATGTGGGACTAGATCACTAATGTGGAGCTGATGACAAGAGCCGGACAAATGGAAGTTGAACAAGCGATCAGAAGAGAACCCTGGCCATTGATAGGACACTGACTGAGACAACCTGCTGATAGTATTACAAGGCAATCCTTGTTCTAGAATCCCTGTGGTTGTCGTGAAATGACGTCTGTCTCACATCATGAATTCTAAATATTCTGACCATACAGCGCGCCATACATTGTAGAAAGATAAAATACACTGACCAATTGTCGTGAAATATTCTAATCCACATATATAAATTATCAGGTAAATGTAAAGCCTAACAAATAACTTCAATAAAAGGAAAGAAGAATGGTAAAGAACAGTGCTGTCACAATGACTGTACTCGAAATCCCCCTTGTTTTCTACTTCGTCTGCAAATTGTAACGTTTCACGTTGATAGTAAAAGCCTACTGCATCATTACACGCTTGCTTCAATAAAACGTGTACTGCCTTTCTAAGAAAAACCTTGAGATACGCAAGCTGATTAATGACCTAAATTAATACTAGCATTAATTACACTACGTTACCATAAACGAACGGACAGATGGACTTAGGATAGAAAGAAGGGAGGGCTGATCGGAGGAACACATGCAACACTAAACACGCGTCGCGCGATACACAATTGCTGCCATCACGCGTGTAAGGCCACATGCACTAGCTTTTTTTCAAATCGACAGTGATAAAAACACTACCCATACCAGAGTTAGGTTTTAAAATCCTGAAAAACGCTTATTAGGAAATATGACATTATACTGGTTTACGTTTGAAAACATTACAGTACCCAGACACCACATCGTTTTCGAAGTAAACAGGAGGTAGAAGAAAGTGCATATTTTGAACGCAGCCACTTAGCTCCTTTAAATTTGTATATTTGGGTTCCTTAGGACTTGCTGACAAAAAATATGTTAAACGTTACGCAAATAGTCTAGGAATTACCAAATTATAGCCAAAAGAAATAGTGAGGGATGTCAGACAACACCCAAATCAGAATCGCTCAGTGGCAGATTTTCACCCCACCATTGTACGGGAAATAGGCTGACATGTTACCTCCTATTTGATTGGCGGAAAATAAATGTAAGGCTAAACACGATTAGTCGGGCTATAAATACTATCTTTCGTTGTCAGGGGAAACGGGAGTAGGAGTACTTTTTTTTGAAAAGCTGTGTAAACATGGCATGATTGGTTAGACCTGCCAATATAGTCAATTAGAGGCGTCAGGTCAACACCACATTTGCAAATAAACTTACTACAGAACCAGTGCGTTGAGCGCCAGTGCATATTTTTCTAAATAAAAGCCTGGGACATCGGCAGATCGAAATTGTGCTATATTCAGTGCCGGTCAACGTAATTCTGTATTATTTCTATGAATTGTGGTAAGCTTGAAATATTTGATGTCTTTTAATGAATATTGAATGTAAATTGATAATTTATGTCTGTATATATGTGTGGTTCAGTAGCGAACATGAGGTAAAGCCTATATAATGCTCCAGCCTGAACAGAAGGTGTCGGAGGAAAGTAAAACTACATGGAATTGCCAAACAGTACACTGACACCTATATTATTGACTAGAAAGACATAATGCTGGAATTGCAGAGGCGTAGTAATCATTAGGGAGGAATATACTGGTGAAAATTGTTTCAGATGAAGATAGCAGTTGGCCTACCGCTCTGAACTCAGTGTTTGTTATGTATTGTGCTCAGTGTAGAAATAGAGTATAAATTAGTTCTGAAGTAGGAGGTACAACCTTCTTGTTTCAGGGACCGTGGTCCAAAAGTTATTGAAGCAGCACCTGGTCAGAGCTTTGCTGAATCCAGAGGCGGACAGCATACTCCTTGGTCCATATAGCAAACAGTGAGGTGTCTCCAGAACACAGGGGAGCAATCGAGCAGAGGAGTCTTTTCCTGCCGACATCACGAAAGATAAGACTATGTGGCCAGCGGAGCTCAACATTATGTAACCCCATCTTAAACTGACATTGTATAAAAATAAGAGGGGAAATTAATTGTTTTAATGCCAGGAACTGAGAACATCTCCAATAATAGTTCCAACAGAAACAAACACTTGAAGTCATGATGACAAATACCAACATAGCTTGAAAAATAAAACCAGTATTACCTCATAGTACCACTACACAACTGACACACATAAGATAATATTAATAAAATATGTCACTACAAGATTCATATTGATAAATTCTGTACATATAACTTGTAATTAAAATTGATTGTGATTCCTGGTTCACTTTGTATTTGAATCAGGACACATATATATTAATGAAAAGTACTTAATACATATTGATATTTGAAAATTTACCAGTGACTCATTTAAGATAGTCTCATAGAGTGTTATATGTATGTGAGTGTCAAACTGTTGTCAAGTGTGGTGGAATAAATTAAATTGTTTATCTGTCTGTTATTGTTGTGACTTACACTTCATCATTTACAAAACCCTAGACATTCAACGTAGTCATCACAATATTCCAGAATAATTCTGACTGAGGTATAAATATGTGGTAGCAAGTCAGGTCATCTGTAATACACTACCCTTATTAGATACAGATACCTTCACAGCTGATCTCAGTCAGTACACTAAGTCCCCTATAAATATTTATAATATCCCACTTTACCACACCAATGAAAACGCTTTCTTGGTCCTGTGTTTACTACTGCTTGGAAAATAAAGATGGCAAGTCCCTATCTGTGCAACCTGATTAACTTCGGAATTTTACTACAGCATTTTAGAAGAAGTACCACTTGAAAGAGGGTACCAACACAATATTAGGGATGTTACTCTACCCGTAAGTAATAATACTTTTACTAATACTAATATAGGACGGGAGAAATCTTGGGTTGAATGCATTCGATGCTTCAGGTTGTCCTAAATTTCGCAGTTTAAACTATGCATACTATAAAATACAATTTGGAAACTAAAAAATTATTACATAGATATATAAAGCCTAATCCCAAGTATAATTTAAGCTTTGAGGGAATAAAATCACATCAGGAATACTTACTTACTTACTTAGTCGTTCCCCTTCTACCGTGAGGTGTAGAGGTTTGGAAGAGAGAGCGCCAGACTATCCTATCGGCTGTCTTCCTCCTGGCCTGGTTCCATTCTAGTCCTCGATCCTTCAAAGATTGTCTAATGTTGTCCTCCCAGCGGACTCTGGGTCGTCCTCGGGGTCTGGATCCTTGGCTCTTTGTTTCCCATGCTTGTCGTGGTATCCGATCTTTCTCCCATTCTGCAGACATGGCCAAACCATCTTAATTGGGACTGTTCTACTTGGGTCTGCAGGGGGTAGGATTTAAGGCCTTGACGTATCGTCTGGTTGCGTACCATGTCTCTTCTTGTTACTTCAACCACCTTCCTCAGATACCTCATTTCTGAGGTTTGGATCTGGCTTTTATGGGTTGTAGTCATTGCCCATGACTCGCATCCGTATGTCAAGACTGGGACATAGGTGGAGCGGTATACAGCCATCTTCGTTTTCTTACCAATCTCTCTCTTGCTGAGGAATCCTCGATTTATGGCCTGAAAAAGTCTCCCAGCTGCTGCTTTTCGAGTGGCCAACTCTTCTTTGATGCCTCCCTTTCGGTCTATAATAGCTCCGAGGTATTTAAAGTGGTCGACCTGCTCCAGGACCTGTTCTCCCAGCTTAATCTGATGTTTTCTTTCTTCTCGTGATATCACCATGGATTTTGTTTTAGAGCTGCTTATGACCATCCCTCTCTTCTCCAGCTCTTCCTTCCAGACTTGCAGGTTGGATTGGAGATGTGCCTCTGATTTAGCAATCAGGGCGACATCATCAGCAAATGCCAGCTCCGAAATAGACCTGTCTCATCTTCCAGTACCCCACTGAATACTTTCTTGTTCTCTCCTTACATGCCTTGATGACATCGTCCATAAGGAGTATGAAGAGGTAAGGTGATAGGATATCACCCTGTCTTACACCAGTGGTGGTCCTGAACTCTTCCGACTTATGGTTTGCTGTCCTCACATAATTTCTGCAAGACTTGTAGAAGCTCTGTATAGCATGAATCAGAGGTGCTGGAATATTCTTCCTTGCCAAACAGTCCCAAAGTTTGCTCCAGGGGACCCTGTCAAACGCCTTTTCCAGATCTATGAAACAAAGATGCATCTCACTCTTATACTCAAGGGCCTTTTCACTCAGCTGTCTGAGTGTGAAGATTAGGTCTTGAGTACTTCGGTTTGCTCGGAATCCGCACTGGACCTCATCCAATTGTGGCTCAGCTAGGCGTCGGAGTCTCTGCTCTAGGATTCTAGAGTAGATTTTACCAGGGACACTGAGAAGGGATATGCCTCTATGGTTTCCACACTGTCGATTGTCACCCTTTTTGAAAATTGGTGTTATGATGGCAATCTCCCAATCCTTTGGTATGGTCTTGTTGTACCACGCTGCCTGTAAAACCCTTAAGAGTAATAGGTCGCCTGATGCTCCCATGAACTTAACCATTTCTGGTGTTATACCATCATGCCCTGCTGCTTTGCCCATCTTGATTTTCTCCAGTGCTGCCTTCAGTTCTTCCATCTTTATGTCATCTTCACCATCATTGGTTTTCTCTTCTGTGCTAGTGTTTATCATTTCTGATGCTTCACCATGCTCACCATCCAGGAGTTCTGAGAAATATTCTTTCCATCTTCCCATTACTTCCTTCGGGGCAGTAAGCAATTTGCCTTGCTTGTCCTTTATAAAATTTGAGAGGGCATTGTTTTTTCTCCTTCCTCATGTTCTTTAGGGTCTTATAGAATTTCTGGTTTTCTTGTGCATCTTTTTCTAGCTTTTCTCCAAATTCTTCCCAGGACTTCTGTTTTGCTGCTAGCACTTTGTTCTTTGCTTCTGTTCTGAGTGTCACATATTCTCTATATTTTTCCATTTGTCCTGTTGTGTTTTTAGCTCCTAAGTATTGTTTCCATGCCATTTTCTTCTCTCTTATTTTCTCTTTGACTTCCTCTGTCCACCAAGGTGTCCTCTTTCTCTTGTTCCCAAGTCGGACTTCACCGCATGCTTCTGCAGCAGCTGTCTTTATGATATCCTTGAATTTATTCCAGAGGGTTTCCAAGTCATCAGGTCGTTCTTCTGTGTTGCTCACCGCTGCAGCAATAAGCCCCTGATATCTGGTCTTAATTTCTGGCTCTCTCAGCTTGTAGGTCCTAATGCTCATTTCTCCTGCTCGTTTACTTGGTTTCTTGCGTGATGTTGGACAGTTCCTAGGCTGAGCAACTCTTTCAGTTGTTCTTTTGATTGTTAGCAGGTAGTGATCACTTCCAATCTCTGGCCCCCTCCAGACTCTTGCATCTCGGACATATTTGAATGAGCTTCTCCGAACAATGGCATAGTCGATCACTGACTTCTCATTTTTTGTTGGTTCACATCTAGTGTATGCATGTATGCGCTTATGGGGGAACTTTGTGTTTGTAATGATCAGATTCTGCTCACTGCAGAATCTAAGGAGTCGTTTTCCATTGTCATTGAGAGTATCTTCTCCATATCTTCAGATAACTCCACCCCATCTAGCATGGTCATTTCCAACTCTGGCATTAAAATCTCCGAGCATGATAACTTCATCTAGGCAGTCATCCACTGTCCTTTGAAGCAGCTCGAAGAATTCCTCCTTGACCTCTGCTCTCTCATCCTCATTTGGCCCATACACTATGACCAGGTTGACTATGGTTTCTCCTTCTTTTAGTTTAACAACCATAATGCGCTCCGAGACAAAGTTCCATCCCTTGATACTATCTTTTTGATTTTGGGCCACAATGCAACCCACACCCCCTTTAGCTCTTTCAGACATGGGTACACCACTGTAGAGCAGCGTGTTGCCATCGAGATCCATGACTCCTTGTCCTTTTTTCTTTGTTTCCGTTATAGCCAGGATTTCTAGTTTTGCTTTCCTCATCTCTTCCACCAGCTCCTCTTTCTTCTCATTTATACTTCTTGTGTTCCAAGTTCCATAAGTCGTAGTCCGTAGTCCGTTCCAGTTCGTCGCCTTTAGAATCAGTCCAGTTTTCTCTCTTGTGTTGCTAGTAATCATGATTTAAAGCAAACAGGTGATTGGCCTGTTGTGCCTTTGCATGGTGGAGGGGCTGCCTCCTTACGGCCTCCATGCAGGCCGCCCTCCTCCTTTTTCATCCGGGCTTGGGACCGGCATTGGCGGAGTTCCATCAGGAATAAGGAGTTCCATCAGGAATAACGGAGATAATTAAAAAAGTATTTTTCCTACATTGAACAATAGGTAAAAAGGTACCCACATTTTCTGATCGTGATTTCATTCTTCGGCATTCCCATCTCGTACGTCCGAGGTCACACTATAAATAGATTGGCCTAACGAACTCGGTTAGTCACTATTATTTGAAAACACAGCAAGCGGGGTAAAGAAGAGCATATGTTAAAGCAAGTGTTTGCTTGTTAGCAGACCTTAATCAACCATTAAGGGCTAGTCTGTGTGTGCCTGAGAGTAAGAATGTGTGTGTGTGTGTGTGTGCGTGCGTGCGTGCGTGTGTGTGTGTGTGTGTGATTATATTGATTAATCCATCTGTGCGATAAGACGTGGATAGATGTGTAGGAATGGACAGTGTGTGCTGATGAAACTTACAGGCTCATGTGTAAATCTAGAGGCAAAGCCCGCCTTCGGAAAATATTTAAAATATTGAGAATGATGGCCAAAGTACGACTGTAAGTTTGATAAAGTATTTGAAGAAGTATTTCTTGAATGGAATGAGACACATACCAGGAACATAGGAAAGATGAAAGGGATTGTAGTACTGTATAATTTGACCTATTACTTAGTAGTTTTATTCGCAACCAAATTATTGTAAGGAGGCGAATCATGGGAAACGAATGATGATTAAGAAGATAAAAGAAAATTATGATCACATTGAATTAAATTGATTGTTGCTACTATACTATACCTTGTGCATCTGCTAACACTTCTTCTTCTTCTTCCATCCTTAGCCACAGACCGTCAAAGCAGTCAGTGGCCATTACGCCTAGTGGCGTCTTAGGGCAACAGCAGATAGGTTTTCTTTGCCATTGTTTCCCATCACGCCTATTGGCGTCTTTAGGGCAACGGCAAATCAATCCATTTGCTGTCGTTTCCGTAATCGAAGTGACTGGCAAACGGGTGATCAGCCCGTTGGTATCTGCTAACACGCTAGTCTGAAACTGTCTATCATCCCCATCTGTGTCATAGAGGGATATGGATAGAAAATACAGGGATTGCGTTTAACTTTGTTTCAGGTTTAATCATATAACTTGAAAACCTACAACAAATAAGAAGAGGCTTCTCTTGATGAAGTTGCAACGAATGCAGTGCCAGTCTATGGAAAAGTGCCAGCCATTTCGTGTGTAGCAGTGGGAAGATTCTCATCTGAAGATTCTATCCAGCATCAGAGGGAGCCATCTGCAGTGACTCAGATAAGTTGCTATCAAAGCAACTGTGTAGCGTATGCCGGTTCACCAAACCAAAAAAAATAACCGCATCCAGTTCATGATGACCATAACAGTATAGAGCTCAATTAGATTGGAAAGATAACACTAATAATTCTTAAGTGAAAGCTCAAACAAGTTAGACTGTCTGCCAAGAGATAGACATCTTAACACAAGAAAAAGACATTTTTGTTGAACTGTTCTTGTTTATTTAATGTTGTAAAATATTTGATTTTAATGCTTTTCAAACAGAAAAGAGAAACTGCATTTAATAAATTGTAAATATTTACCAGCAGACTTACTTAAATTCTTTAAGTTAAGTTTTTATTAAATGTTGGTAAATTTTAATTAAATAATTTCCCCTAGCAGAGTCAGAAACAATATTAACTACCATTATCACAGAGGTGGATCAGGAGAGGTAGCAGTTAGGGACTACATCACCATCTTCTCTGGAAGCTTACATAGCTTGACCCTACCTTTGTGTCTATACACCCTTACTCTCTTCAGAGAAGGGGTATTACTGATAAGACCAGACTCTTATCTGGCACTATCCTGGTATCATCTGATACACCTTTATGTCCAGGATATCTCCTTATTTTTAATAACATCTGAACCTCTCGCGACAGTGGTAAGTAAGGCAGAGGTGGAGACCAATGAAACCATGGAGAAGAGGAGACAGAAATAAAAGAGATGAAGACATGGAAAGAGCCTGAGCTGATGTCATGGGACAGGAGGACTTGGCAAACGTCTGCTGCAGGAATATGCTAATTGGGGAACTGAAGGGTAATGATGATGACAGAAAGGGCATTACGCCTATGACGTCTACATATGATCTTAAAGTTAACAACTTAATGGTGTTAAATGTGATGAAAACAAGACAAATACTATCAACACTGCCACAACCATACCATGACCAAAATTAAAAAAACATAAATAACGTGTCCTAGTAAGAACAGTTTTTTTTAAAAGTGGCGCCCATGCGTCCTGGATATCAATAAGCTGCAACAAAGAGTCCCTGCTGATTAATACTAAAACTGTGTCAAAGAACAACAAAATGTGTAGAGTTTAAATTCTCTGAAAGTTAACACATAACAACACAGAGTTTAAAAAAAGAAAATAAATTAACCGCTGAAAAGGCTGTCAAAAGACAATATCTGATATACATACCCTGACAGTCAATCCACAGTGATGTAAAGAACATACCCCTCACCTTTTCTTTATGAGCACAAAACGATTAAAGTAAGAAAATCCAAATTACTGGGCACAACAAGTCATTTAAGAAGTGATTTAAAATAAACAATAAGTAAATCCGTACAAACAGTCAAGTCATCAAACCCTACGGTGTCAGTAAGCCAACAAACAGTTCAATCACTCTGGGATCACCCCAACCTACAAATAGAGAAGCCGCGTACATAATGATACCCCCAGCAGGAGACAAATTGCAGCCAACAAGACGACATGCACTTAACGTAGAGCAAGTGACAGATTAGGAATGTAACAATGTCCAGACTCAATGACGCTGCCAAGTGGCTTGGAAACGAAGCGGTAGTAATGCCCATTAATTCAATCCTTTAGTGTCATTTGGATGTGAAACCTCTGGAACCAATTCTTTTGGGCAAAGAGGATAAAATAAAAACATGTTTCTACGCACTTGTATCACTGTCACTCTCTGAGGGAGGAACGCCCCGATAAAATAATCACTGCATCGATTTGTTGACGGTTTGTTTAGCTCTTTCCCTCTTAGTTACAGTGTTAATAATTCACAGGGAAAATACAATCTTCTTTACTATAATGGCTTGCATGAATGCTCTTTTCCATGGTCACATGATTTTGTATAGGCTGCTTTATGGCCAATTTAAGCAGATGTCGCTCTCATATTGCAGAAACAAACTGTAACACCATACAAGTGTACTTAATTCAACTCCTGGAAAATACATGAAGGTCATCACATCGAAGAAGGAAGCTACGAAGATCAGCAGATTACCAGGCCCACTTAACATACATGTCATCATCGTACAGATCACATGGCCCACTTAACATACATAGCTCTAGAGTTTAAATATCTAGGAATAATTTTGCAGACAAAATTGAAGACTGGACAGAAAAATTGAAACAATATATCAAAAAGCCAATGCAGTGACTTACCAACTGTCACCACAGCTCCAACATCCGATTATCAGTATTAAACGAAAATTACTGAATAGTATGTTCTTACCAACGCTTTGCTGCCAGTGTCAAACATGGCCCTTGACCAGAGCACAGAGAGGGAATATCACATGGCGAGAGGTGCTTAAGTAGAGCCATTAATGTTACTAGGAGAGACAGAATGAGAAATGATGACGACAGAACAACTGTAGGAACTACATCCTCTATCAAATACATAGTGAGACAGAAAATAAAGTGGTGTGGCCATATCATGAGAATGGTGCCCGATTAAGTACCACTAAGAGCATACAATTGTAGATCTAGCTTGAAGGTATGCGGTAGACCATGAGGCAGATGGCTAGACAATATTACAGAAATCCTATAACAACACGGTCTCACATCAGCCTATGCGATACACTTGGCAAAATCTTTAGTTCCCCACAATCACGGCAAGAGTAGACCAAAGAAGTAAGTAAAGTAAGTCGGTTGCTCTAATATACAATATTTAAAAGACGTTAAAATTTGAACTGCCTGTTCAATATATATATATATATATATATATATATATATATATATATATATATATATATATATATATATATATATATATATATATAATAAACACAACAACAACAATATTAAAATACTGAAGCCACTCTGTGAAGTGCTCTCCATTCTTACTAATACACTTTTCAGATTACATTGGAAGATAAACACCAAGAGTTGGACAGGAAAGAGCTTTTCAGAGTGTATTATTAAGCCAGGAGACACAAGCCGTTTGAGAACTGCTGCAGCCGCCCTTTGATGCAGAGGTGGCAGCTGAATGTTCAGCCTCCTTACTCAAAATTATATCTTTCCTCCAAAGAATTCTCTAAGCAGTTGTAACAGATGAAGGCCACAGGCTGACAGGTCTGGACTTGGAGAACATGGAAGAGCAAACCATTCCAGTTTAAAGAAGAGCAATATTTTTCATTTCATTTAGGAAGAGTACTCCATTCCAGTTTAAAGAAGAGCAACCTATTTCAGTTCAAGGAAGAACAACCCATTCCAGGTCAAGGAAGAGCAACCCATTCCAGGTCAAGGAAGAGCAACCCATTCCAGTTCAAGGAAGAGAACCCATTCCAGTTCAAGAAAGAGCAACTTTTTCCAGGTCAAGGAAGAGAATCCATTCCAGTACAATGATATTTACAGTAAATCTTCAGCAGCACACAAAAAACTGACACAACCGGCTCCAGTTGGTATCCTTGCTGCTTGTCATTTCATTGACTACACAGTTGCACCCCTCCTCCACTGTGAACAATGGAGACCATGACAAGCAAGGTTTCATCTACTGTGCTAGAAGTTGTTATTTTCACACCATCATAAATAGGGCTACTGTTCCCTCTAACAGGTCATAGAGTTCATTATAAATAGCTTGTGCATGGGGCTGGTAACATCAACATACAAAACACACTGCTACAGAAACCATGACTACAAGAGAACATGAATGCTTTAATGCAGACTTCCTGCCAGGGTACCAACTGCAGGGGTGGCTCCATGCTCATTAAGGAGCAAACAAGGACAAGAAAGAGTGAACGGAATCATTAAGAGGCCATTCATGATCATGTGTTGTTCCACTAAACAGATACTCACTCTGACAACCCAATGCTTGATACATCAACTTACATCAGTGCTGCTAAAATTATTGGACTAGTAATTTTATTTTTCAAAGGTGCCACTGACCAGTAGAATGTTTTGTGCCTTATACGTCGGTATCCTTGATAGTTTACCAGATTGAATTTAAATTACATCACCGTCTACTTCTTTCCAGTAAAGGTGATAATACCAGCAGTTGATGACTCATCTACCTGCACCAGATCCTGTTCAACCTAGTTGGTTATATTAGGGCGCTTCTCCGAATATAAAAGACCTTTAGGTGTGATGTAAAGTCAGGGGACTAACACTATTATCAGCAATGGGCTAAATAACACAGACAGTGTGTGTATATGCTATATTTAACAACTAAGCCAACAATACGATTCCTAATTTTTTTTTAAACAAGAAAATAAAACATAAGTAAATTTTGAACAATACTCAGATAAGACAACATTAACAATACTCAGATAAAACAACATTACACTTTATTTTACCTCCATTTTCTTCTTCTCTTGTTAACCCCACCCTCTTTCACCTACAATCTGATGAAGTGTATGCAATGTTAACAAACTATTCCAAACGGTGAAACCTTTCAAAAAATTTTTTGACACAAACTCCTTTTTTCCCACAAGCCTGTATGGTTCTCTACCCAAATATTCCACCATGGCTGTACTCTAACCATTAAAGCAACACAGGTAACACAAGAAATAAACTTTGGTGACCTTAACTTCCTGACATTCTGACAAACAGGCACATCAACATACCTTGCAAGTCAGGCAGCCAATCCACAGCAGAAAAATCCAAAGGTACTGGATGCCTTTAGACTGGTTTCAGTTGTCCTGGTTGTGGAGACTACAGCCTGCACAGTCCAGATGAGTGGGAAAAAAAGAATATTTGATACCACAAAGTGAGATAATTTGCAAAGAAATAATCCTATGAGAAGGCAGATATGCCTCAATAAATGTTATGTGTCTCTAATATAGGATGATGCCCTAAACGCTACTGTATTGGTAATATGAGGGTTCTATCTCACTAAGACTGGATCTAGAAATAAACACAAGTGTTTCACCATCAGTAACTGAAGTAACAAGCAACTCAATATTGATGAAATAAAAAACAAAAACGCCTGTAAGCTTCAAGAATGTACTATCCGAGTCTAGCAAATCATCCATCATTACCAAGTCCTTTAGCAGTATCTGATGTTTGTACATACACATGTTAGTGCTGTATTTACACATAATGTCTCTCCTGATATATCTATCCTTTAATTTATTTTATGCATTTTTTTCCTTGTAAATGCAGGAAAATATCCTGTTCAATCCATGAAGGCTTATGGTTAGGATAAGTAGTGTCTATATGTAGATAGTATATTCAATTACTGCTAGCTTCTTCTTCTTCTTTGATCCTTAGCCGCCAACTGTCAAAGCAGTCAGTGGCCATTATGCCTGGTGGCGTCTTGTAGTGCAGCAACAAACTGCTTCCACTTTGTTCAGTCGGCGGCCATCCTTCGTACAGTGCCCCAGCTCTGGTTCATTCTTTGCATCTCAGCCTCCACAGTTCTCCGCCAAGTTGTTTTTGGTCAGCGTCTCTTTCGCTTTCCTTCAGGGGTCCATAGCATAGCTGTTCTTGTGATGGCATCTGGGTCTCTTCTGAGGATGTGGCCAACCAAACACCAGCGTCTGCCAGCTATGATGGTGTGCATGTCCTCTTGGTTACTCCGAGTAAGTAGTTCTTGGTTAGTGATAGTATTCGGCCAAAAGATTTGGAGAATTTTCCTTAGGCAGATTGTGTGGAAGGAGGAAAGTTTCGACATTTCCTTCTCTGTTACTCTACAGCAGTGGTGGCCAAGCTAAGGTTGGCCGAGGGCCAGATTATGGTAAAGGGTAACACCAGAGGGCCAGACCTATAAAATCCTTAAAAAATAACGTTCTGAGATTTAGTTTTACATATATAATGAACCACGTAAAGAAAGCAACGGCAAACTACTGTACTGCACATCTGCCAAGACATGTATACCAGTCTTCGGACTGAAATTACTGTAAAAAAATATATAATGAATCTGTTGTTTTAATTTGTTTTGTAATTTGTAATATCTTCTTCTTCGATCCTTAACCACCGACCGTCAAAGCAGTCAGTGGCCATCACGCCTAGTGGCGTCTTGTAGGGCAACAACAAATTGATTCCACTTTGCACGGTCGGTGGCCATCCTTCATACAGTGCCCCAACTCTGGTTCATTCTTTGCATCTCAGCCTCCACAGTCCTCCGCCAAGTTGTTTTTGGTCGGCCTCTCTTTCGCTTTCCTTCAGGGGTCCAAAACATAGCTGTTCTTGTGATGGCATCGGGGTCTCTTCTGAGGACATGACCAACCCAGCTCCAGCGTCTGCCAGCTATGATGGTGTGCATGTCCTCTTGCTTGCTACGAGTAAGCAGATCTTGGTTGGTGATGGTATTCGGCCAAAAGATGCGGTGAATTTTTCTTAGGCATGATGTGTGAAAAGAGGACAATTTTGACATTTCCTTCTCTGTGACTCTCCAGCATTCCGCACCATAGAGAAGCACAGAAAGCACACAGCTCTGATATAATCTTAATTTTGTGCTTGTGCTGTATTGGGAGGACTTCCAGTTCCTAGGTATGTGAAGGTATCTGTCTGTACCAGTTGCTGATTCCTTACTGATATGGGCTCAGGGTTGCTCACATTGAGCGTCATGACCTCAGACTTCTTTAAATTGATGTTCAAGCCCACCTGCTGGCTAATTTTATTAAGTCTATCCGTTTTTTCCTGGATGTGTTGATGTGAATGTGCCAGCAGTGCAATGTCATCTGCATATTCCAGATCTTCCAATGTAGAAAATGTAGTCCATCTTATTCCTCTTGTAATATGATATGTAATTATTTATTTCAAACATACATTTGTGTGTTATTTCATTGTGAAGAGTGTGGCTTCAATCAACAATAAGAGGCCGGCCAAAACAGGTTGGCGGGCCGGTCAAAACTGGTTGGCGGGCCGGATCTGGCCCGCGGGCCGTAGTTTGGCCACCGCTGCTCTACAGCATTCCGCATGCTAGCTTGCCATCAACTTTATGACCATACTGAACATTTATAATATTTGTGTGCATGTGTACATACATGTGTGTGTGGTCCCGTTACAATCTTAACTCCTCATACTCCCATATTGGTAATATCGGAATGAACGTTGCTGAACATTCCACACAGAATACTCACTTGCAGTTATTGCGTTATTTCCCTTCATATTCTGTGCCGAAAATTCAGCGATGCTCATTCCCATATTACCCCCATATTTATTTATGCTTTAGTTACAGTTTTCTTAATTTATGTCCCAACATTATTAGATATTTATTATACATTTTTAATTCTGATTATACTGTTGATAACTGATATATTAATTTGTGCTCTCACTTTATGCTGTTTTACTATATTGTGTAATGCCTCATGAAAGCTCCAAATACATCATGAGTGCAGATTATATGCCACCCTAATTTAGTTATGTTCCCAAATCATTTTCTAATGTGATGTGTATTTTTTAAGGATTATTCTGCCCTGTTCATTATTGATTATGATAAAGTCCTGTAAATGTGTGTAACTGTTATACTTTTACAATGTTGGGATTTTACTTTGTTTTATTGCATTGATTTTGTTTATTTTTATTTATATATATATTTTTTAAAAAAATAATATTGAAAATGCATGTGTAGGATAAATGAATTGAGTATGGGAGACGAGAGAAAGGATGGGCAGAATGTTCAGGCCTGCGTGCCCTATTCTAAACCATTTGAAGATAAAGTTCGTACGTTCGTTCGTTCTATCTGATTCTGCTCTTGAGTTAGGGAGAGCAAAGAAAAACAAAGAGTTCCTACTCACTCAACAGCAGACTGTTCAAATATTTCAGGAGTTCCTATTCTATACTACACTAATGTGATCATACTCCAATTATTGTCTGATTTACCGTATAGATGTTTTGGGTTTGTTTGTTTGTTAGGGTTGTTTTTTTTGCATTTGTTGTTTTTGTTTCTTATTTTCATTACGTTCTTGTTTGATTAAACAAATACTTTATTTTGATTATGATTGGGTAATGTCATTGTATGATGTTATATAACCTTTATAATGTTGTATGCCTTTAATTTAATGCTTAAAGTAACATGTGGGAATGAAAGGGTATAGTATGCAAGATAAGTGAGAATGGAAGGGCAGAATGTTAAACGGGCCTGCGCGCCCAATTCTTAACCCTTTGAAAATAAAGTTCGCTCGTTCTGTACACTCAGAATATGATGATTTCTAGTTATTTCTAATTAATTTCATTTTATTTTTTACCTTGAGATGATTTTTTAGTTGTTGAGATTCCATCATATTTTTAGTTTTGCTTTACGTTTCTATTCTGAACACCTGTCCGACCGTTAGGAGTGAGCCGAATTCCTGAAAAATGATTCCCATTTATTCCAGGTCTATTTCCAGTCTCTCTTCTCTAAGTTTCCTAGGTTTCCCGTTTTTCATCTTCCCTAGGAGTCTTATGCCAGTTATCCTACCATGATGCAATACAACTATTTTATCTCCTATCACTATAAAAAAAACATAAAACGAATGTCCACTTTTAGCTCCTAAAGGAGCAGGGGACAAAAACTCCATTCAGGAAATGTGTGACAAAGAATTCCATGTGCTTTTACAGTAGTGGTTTCTGCAACATTCTGATTTAGATGAATAAAGTTGCTAGCAACATGTAAACTTTCAGGTAAAGCAATCCTTATAACATACTTGGTTGCAGCAACAATCCCTGTTTCCCTACCTGAACCCTCAGTGATGGTACAAAACACTTATAATATTTACTGAATAATCATCGTCTAAGTATATATTCAAACAATAGTTTTTTATATATTTAATTGCATTAAAAATTAATACTGTGGAATCAAACAACCAACTGTAATGAAATGACACACTGAATAAGCTATTTCAGTTATATCATAATTTGTTTCGAGTCAGAAAACACAATCTGGCAAATGAAAGGGCAATAGCCAGGTATTCCATCTTTAGTAATTAGGGATGGATCAACTCTGTAAATTCTGAATGATAAATGCCCATGTTCTTTCACAAACCTATCACATACACACACACGAAAGAAAAGGAAAAGAAAAACAATTAGCTGATACTGACTGACTCAGACAAATCAAATTCTGAACATACACACAAAAACATATACATAAACTTTGAATCACAGCTTTGTTAACGAAACAATGATTTAAGCAAACTTCAACTCAGACATCAAATAAGCACACACATACACTCACACAATTTAGTCTCCAAATGAAATAAAATTCACATATGCAAATTTAGAGACAGCCTTCTAGCAGAAAAAAAATGCTGTAACTCCAAAAGCAGTAAACAAGTATTTGGACAGGTCGATGGTGAGATCAAAAGCACTCGTCACAAGTGAAATAAAACATGATCAGACTGCAAAAGTCCATAAGCGATTGGACCTGCCACTTCATCCCACAAGCCTGCGTCACCGTAACAAGAGAATAAACTAACCCTTGATGCTGAAGTCAAATTAAGTAAGAAAAAATGTGAGAAATTACCCAACTTAAAACACTACAATCCTTCACTTCTGTCCCGCATGGGGCGTGGACTGGAGCCATGACGATCAATATAGCCGCCTATCATTCACAGGCAAACCTACAAATTTGACCATCCTTGCAGACATATAAAAGATAAAGCAGATACTGCTGATTGGGAGTGAAGCGTTAGAGACTTCACTACACTGGGTGAGTACCTCTTTAAGAGGTGCGTGACCAGTTTCCTGATTCGCTGCCTTTGCCTTTTCTAACTCACGAGCACAACTAGGTACCCATTTACAGCTGGGTAAACTGGAGAGTGACGCTACCAGGCTTCAAACCCGGTAAATTTGCCGCGAAAGGAAACCGCTCTGTCATTCGAACATATACCCTCATATATTCATACATGTGCAGAATCTGTGATGCAGAGACCTAGGTATACTTTATAAATATCATCATCCTCGTTATTTCCAAAGTCGCTTCTTATGGCGGCGCACTGAACCATCACTGTATCTGGCTCCCTTGTAGGTTAGCCTGCACCGCAGCATTTATGTCTTCTTGCTGTGCTGGTTTCTGCAACAATCTATTTGACATGATGATGTTGCCAGTCTCATATCAGTCGAGTCGTGGGACATGCCTGAGGGATCAGTAGTCTTGTTCTTTCTTTATCTTCTCGGAGACCCCCGGGGAATACATGGGGCATATTATTATTATACACCAAAGAAAACCCGCAGCCATACAAACATGGGCAATCAATGTACGCAAACGCAGACTTACCGTACGCAGTCAGACACAATAAATTCACAAATTACCTCCTTAACACAACAATGTTCCTTCAAAACCTTCCTGGTTAGTCTAACACGTGAAAACAATAACTATGTACTTTCCCGTGAGAATAAGCTAACTTCATCTACAGTTTTGTAAAGTCGGCTGCAGCTGACATGGGCTCAGGGAAAGAGTCGACAGGAAAGTTGACGATCGAAAATGTTGATGCACTGTTATCGCCACAACAGGTTGCTTGTGGTTAATGATTTAAACCGTGTTACTAATTAATGCTCGCTGTGTTCATGGCTGATTATGTGATAATGGTGATGACTCACGGTTCAAAGGTTTGCTCTGTCCTCTTACCAACTTAATAAACCCAATAAGAGTGGCCATGTGACATCACATTAAGTAGGCTTGTGACGTCAAACGACCGGCATAAACAATCAGATAAACGTCCCTTGTCCGTGCCGTATAAGAAAAAAAAGCGTGCTTGCTTTCGTGCATAAATACGGTATCGTGACACGGGCATGCGCAAATAATTTTGTGTTGATGGCCTCCGTTTGGATTCATGCCGGGCCAGGATGGAATGCCCTTGAAAATTTACTGACTCCACTCAACATGTTTTGGAGTGGTAGAAAAGCCACAGAAAAAAAGTCGAGTACTACAAAGTAGATAATGCCAGAGATTTTTCAACTAGGCATTGGCTGCAAAATAGCGACAAGTTCAGTAGCCCTAGTCAAGCAACAACATAAAGTTATTTTGGTTTTATTGTGTCCGCATCGTGATGACTAAGATTTAGTGTATCTGAAAAATGGTCTTCGAAATACAATGTAGATTAATGGTTTTGATGAGAATTGTAAATATGGCACGTCCAATAAAACAGCTCAACGAGCCAGATTGTATGTATAACAGTGCCCTTCTATCTCATAACCGAAACCAAATTACAAGATAAAATGAGAATAATTTATGGGAAGTCTAATCAAATATAACATAACAACAGCATTTTCAACTCAATTGTCAAAGCTCTCCTATTGTATGGCTATGAAACACCGAGAATAACAAAAACGGCCATAAAGATGTGACAAGAGACTTTCATAAATGGGGGCTTGCGAAGAAACAAAGAATGCTTCAATGGTGTGGTGTTATCACCTTTGTCAAACTGATGGAAATGACTACACAAGCATTAGTGAAACAATAGATGAAACAGCTAGGCTTTGGGCACAATAGACAATGAGAAAATTTGCTGATGGTATTACAAGGCAGTCATTCTGGAGCCCTCAGAGTTAAAAAAAATACATGGATACCTGTAAACACTTTGATACGGAAATTTGAGATATTTAAAAGGATAAACAAGACCCGGAAAGAACTTAAATGGATGTCACGAGACAGAAGAGCTTGCCGTGAGCTGAATGAAGGCATGTGCACTAAAAGAAGATGCAGGGTGATGGTAATGATTTTCATTATTAATAATTAAACACTTCTGTTCTCAAAAGTAGGAGACTTCAAAGCAATTCAAGTTGGCATACGCAACGCCTCTCCACAACTTCATAACCTAGTACTGTTTATCAATTATGTTGCTACCTTCAATGCCACGACATTCAACTATCCAGTATCCTCTCTGTTTGTCGTCTTCTGGATGTGTTCCCACCAATTGTGCCTGTTGTAACAATGCACTTGAACCTCCTCCTACTTTCCCGTCCTAACAACGTGAACTGCTTTCGTTTCGAACTGGTCTATTAGTCGTCATAGCCGTCCATTGCTTTCATAGCATTCTTCTATAAAACGTTACAAGTTAGCATTTCACACACATAAAACTCACGAGCAAAAGTTTAGTATATTGCGCAGCACGTGGAAAACACCACTTGTGAAATGAAAAGATCGCAGTTACAACAATCAGCACGCTCATCTAAACTATCCACGTGCTTACACTGAAATTATCACCTACATGCTCATTAAGAATACACAATACTATTCATTTTTAAGTGCTGCAGAAATATGAACAAAGAATAGATGCATTAGATATGAGGACAAACAGAAATCACAGACAGGTTTCAAGAAACAAGCAAACAACTGAAGCGTTCTGGAGAAATTAAACACAGAAGAAACGCTGACGGTAAACGTGTAAAAGGGCCACAACTTGTGGGAACAGAGCATTAGAAGGTGGGGGAAAAACAGTCTATTGATGTTAACCACCAAGGCAAGAGACAGAAAATTTTAGAATTTCATTACAGCCAGTCTTTGATGAGAAGACGGTACTTGATCAGCGCACAGTTCGTTTATCGGAGAGGGTCATTGTGACGGTATTGCCTCCCCTGCTTTGCAGTAGTGGTCCACCAGTAGCCAAGACTCAAGAGTATCTATTATAGGCTTCAATGGGGTCTATCTTTAAACAAGATTACTCTTGGCAGAAGTGTAGATAGAAGAGTAGTAAAGCTTCTATCACATGGGAGTCTTCACAAGATATTCAGATAAGCGAAAACAATGCTGGCTGTTGCTGAGCACGTTAATTCTGTAATCTGCCGACAACTTTTATGAAGAATTTAAGCAATGTTTATTCTAGCTCGTTAAGCCCCCACCCCTGAGTTAATCAGTGGAATTATTATTATAATATAGCTCTGTTTAGAGTGTGTGTGTAGTAACTTTGATACAAACATGTAGTACATTTAAAATGATTGAATCGAAGTTAAATTGGTATAATTAGGCTACATATAACAAAATTGAATAATCACTTTAAGTTTAACAGTTTAAAAGAAAGGAATAATAGTTATTTACAAAATAAAGTTTTCATCACTCTGGTGATGGTTTGTGATAAGAGGTTCAAGCGGCAGCATTTGGGTAACTTAGTTGCCAGTGACGATTCTGATCCTCCTCCTCCTGATGAGTTGGTTTTCTGTACACTGCATTCATTCACTTGTCTCTAGTCAAGGTTCGTAGGGTGAAGCTCATTTCCCAGGAAAGTCTAGGAGTCTTCAAAGCTGGTCTTCCATCTTAAAGCGTAACCACTCGTCCCTTCTTGTCCCAGAAATGGTCCTTTTTGCTGGTACCACCAATAACTGGTAATAGAAATAGAAACAAAACGCTCTTCTGAGTATGGCGTTTTCCGACACATAGTTATGTGCCCCCCTCTTCTATTCTACCATCCCATGTCAGAATTTACCCTCGATGAGAATTAAATTTAATCCCTCTGGATAAAACTTTCTTTACATTTAAACTGAATAGCTTTAGCTTTACATTACATTTAAATGAAAAGGTTAAACGTACAGATATAATATGGTTTACATTTACATCTCCACTGTTTGAAAAGTGTTCACAATATAAATTCATTTATGTTTCCTTTATATTTACACTTTTTGAAAAGTTCGAAACTTCTATTAATTTTAACGTGAATATTTTTTTTTCGTTTACATTTACACTGAGTGAAAAGCTTTGAAACTGTAAGTATTATTCTTAGAATGTACATCATTTCTTTCATCTTTACCTCCCTACTCCATAGGGAACCTGGAACTACTTTATGCTTTTAGTTCTCTTTACGAAACTATCAATAAAGCAATCACCAGCCATTTAGTGGTGGTTCATGAATCATCATTCTAGATACTGAGGTTGCCAGACTTGGGCATCCTGTAGCAATTTTCACTCATTAAAATTCAAATGGTTGTGTGTGTGTGTGTGTGTGTGTGTGTGTGTGTGTGTGTGTGTGTGTGTGTGTGTGTGTGTGTGTGTGTGTGTGTGTGTGTGTGTGTGTGTGTGTGTGTGTGTGTGTGTGTTAGTTCACATGTTAGTAATAAAATATAGAACGAAAAATGCACTACTTACGCCAATCTTGGCTCACAGACGTTTTTGCTCAGAGGATTTTTAAAAAGGCACTGGCTGCTGCCTTCTTTCACGTGTACTGGGGGGTCGTTAATTTTAACTTCAATTCCCTCTGTGTCTTTCTTCAGTTTCCTAGTCCCGGTGTTCTTCATTAAAATGTAGAGATTGCCTGTGCTTTGTAAGTCTTATTTGGTTCTCCAATAAAAGGTCCGGTTAAAATAAGGAATTATGAATCTAGTCTTCAGTCTGGCGAGGTCTGATGTTGTCTTGGCGAGTGTGAAATTCACAGTGACATAAAACTGCGAAATGGTCAGACTATATTTCCTGCCTTCCCACGCCTTCGTTTGTTATGGAGTTAAATAAACGCTCCAATTATATTCAAACAGGTCGGGTGTGGTACTTGCAAAATATTTCCGACATGGAAAAATTTTGCAAAGGTCACGTCTCCCATATATGGTAATATGATGTCCGATGCCCTTGTGTACAAACTTACAGACAGATCGGGGAAGTCATATGACAACATGTGTAAGCTGTAATACTTATTACTTTATTAGAAAGTAATGTTGTCATAACAAGTCGGCCCGGAAGCGATTATGTCACACTTGTCTGCCCACATGTGTCACACAGACAGTAATCTCGTTATCTGTCGCATGAGTACGAGAAACTCCGTGTCTGCCCATCTGGGTTACCAACCGAGTCATCTTATCGGCGGTTCAATCTAAACACGCTGGCGACTATCTTATCTCAGTTGCTCACTGCAAGCTAGGATGACCGGGTAACAAACGAGTGACATCACAGAGTGGAGTGTCAACAAATGTATGCACCTACAAAATATTTGCCACACAAGCAGAAAAGAAAGAAAGAAAGGTGCGATAATTAACAGCACATAATAAAAATCAGTACCACAAATGTACCGATACTGCCGGAGAGAAACAAAGATCGATAGGGGCCGCCCCGTTTTGTCACAGCCATATTGCTCTGAATAAAACCTAAATAAATATTACACACACATAAAGGTATGTTTTCAGGCACTCCTGAGAAATAAAGTAGTAGAAAACTAGACAACAGAAAAACAACAGACGTAAGTGGCTTACCGGGGAATCGAACCCAGGACCTTCCGTGCGACAACACCGCCTAGCTACGGAAGCGAATCACACTACCCTCTGTGCCATCTAAACACCACAAAAATAGTGCTTCGATGACAGGGGTTATTAGCGCGACCCGCAACACATAACACCGGAAATTTACCTAGGGCAATCACTTCTGTTGTTCCCCTTTTATACAGTATAGGTCAGATTACACAAGACAAAGACCTTAATACTGTGTCTAGTAAATGATGGAAGACTAAGAACAGTAACTACTTACTATGTTGCGGGTCGCGCTAATAACCCCTTATTATCAAGTAATTTGAAAGTTCTTATCAATACCTCTTATAAAAATAAGAAGTTGGGCAGTGTCTGCACCAGTACTTTCATCTATAGCTAAAGAATAGTAGCAGAATGCACTCACTCGCTGCTTTAACTATAGCGCGTTTCACTAGCTTTGCCCAACTTCAAAATGCTATATCTCAGCGAATATATAACGCATATAAGTGAAATTTTGTGTGTGACTTTGAAATGGTATAGACCCTATGAATTAAATTTTTCATTAAAATGCAGCAATTGGTTTCAATTTTCGTTTCTTTGCGATATAATATCAAAAGTCTACTTGCCAACACACATCACACACACACATTTTGAAATGTCTACAGTAAATTATACGTCATCATTTGCTTCTAGTGTTTTACACACGAAAATTAGGCCAAGAGTGGTGGATATTTTGAGATAGAATTGATCCGGAGAGAAATTTGCAATACGTTTCACAATAATGAGGCAGTGACTTTAAGGAAATTGAAAATTTGGTTAAGAAAGAATAATGACATTGATATTTCCAAATCTACGCTATGGAGGACTATTATGAGTTTGGGATTCACTTTTAGAAAATATGTTGGTGGTAAAAACCTTGTTTGTGAGAAGCCCTATATAGTTGCAATGAGAAGCAAATATTTACGCGAGGTCAGAGAAATGAGAAGAGATTGTTATGATTTTGTGTATTTAGATGAAACTTGGATCAATGCGCACCACAGTAATGAACGAGAATGGCAATCATCTGATGGGACAACTAAGAGACTAGTACCAAGCAGCAAAGGACTGCGCCTAATAATTGCACATCCAGGGAGCAGCCATCACGGGCTTCTAAATAATACTGAACTCATATTTGTTTCAAAATCCACAGATAATAGGGATTACCATACAGAGATGAATGGCAAGATATTTCAAGATTGGATTGTGAATCATGTACTTCCTTCCTTGGATAGACCGTGGTGTTTGATAATGGACAATGCCTCATATCACAACGTTGTGGCACCAGAAGATAAAGTTTCCAATTCACCAAGTATTAAAGATGTAATAAAGATTTGGCTGACCATAAACAACATTCCATTCAACGAAATGTCCATGAACCTGAATTACTTGGAATTGTAAAAAAAGACACAGCATACAAAGATATTTCACATAGACAAGGCAATCCATGAACATGGTCACAGATGTTTAAGATTGCCTCCTTACCATTCTCACTTAAACCCAATAGAATTAGTATGGGCTAAAATTAAGGAACAGGTAGCAACAGAAAATAGAACGTTCAAATTAAAAGATGTTGAAATACTTATAAAAGCCGCCATCTCCAATATAGCCAGGGATTATTGGAAGAAAAGTGAGAACCATGTGTTACAAGAGGAAGAGGAATATTGGAAGAATGATGGTTTGTCCTTCATTCAGCCGAGATTGATTTTCAATTTCTCAGAGACATCTGATTATGATTCGGATGAAGTTTAATTTCTTTAAAGATGACCTTACCGTTATTTACAAGCACATTAGAGGAGCAACGTTCCATTATGATATTTATGAACCGCAAAGAGATGATACCCATTGAAATAATTAGATCAAGGAAGGTCCAGTATGGTAGCGCATTAAATGTCAATGACAAACAATGTCACGAGTATCTCGCATGCAGATCATTTAAGAAATCATCTTCAACACGTATTCAATTGCAAACGTGATGGCCACATTATTGTAATAGTAGACACGCCTATGCCTAATCAATTCACAGAATCTGTGCATGAAGTGGTAAAATTTCTTTTCTCGATACACAATAATTAGTATGCCGACAAAGATCAAAGGATTTCATCCGTTTATGGGAACTGGACAAGATGCACAGATATAAAGTATATATATTTGTTGGGTCTAACCCAATATAACATCGTATGCAAAAAATGGCATTAATACGTTAGACGGTTAATCAGATAATTACATTTGTTTGAGGGCAAAGCTAGTGAAACGTGATATAGTCACTTAGATTGGTAGAAATGTCAGCTATTCTTCTCTGTACTGTCAAGCGTGATAAACCGATGCTCTCAAATATTCTCTTCTTTTCTTGACATAATTATAATACAGCAATCAATATATACTTTTTTTTTAAATTCACCTTCTGAGAAGCATTTTCCCGCCGCAGCAATTTCATTAGAAATTTGAACGCTAACTTTAGCAACTCTCATTCTCAGGGTTCACCTTCTTGAAAATATGCTGTTCGCCACTAAGTTTTTCCGTTAAACTTTCCGATCACTATTAAACTTTTTACATTGCAAGCCTGTACATCACAATGAATTTGCAATGATAATTTAATTAGAGAACTACACAGGGCTTTCACGGGATTATGCTTCTAAACATATAAACCAAAATTATACATTTTTTCCAAAACCTGTCCCAGCCACACGGTGAGAGCCAGCAGGCCACATGTGGCTCGCAGGCTAATGTTGTGCATGCCTGCTCTATATGTTCGTTACACCATAACTATAACACACAATAGGTGTCACAACTGTGCTTATTAAAATACATCCAACGCGCCATGGAACAAGAGATCAGAAGGAGATGCTGGGGATGGATAACGCACACAGTGAGGAAACCTGCTGATAGCATGACCAGGCTATCCTTGTTCTGGTATCCGCAAGGTAAGAGAGGAAAAGAAATACCAAAGAACACTTGAAGAAGAGAACTAGAGACAGAGATTATGGCGATGAAGAAAACACGAAAAGACCTTGAGCTGATGACTGTGATGAAATCAGTTGTGCCCTTTTCATCAACTTCGTTCTCTCTTGCATTATTAACTTATTTCTTCATCTTCCTTTCTCATTGTCCTATTATTTGGCATATTTTATGCACCTACATTTTTGCTCTGACCACTCCCTAGACTTGTTTACGTTTCACGTGAATCGTAACATTATAAGGCTAATTAGACAGGTCAGCGAATAATACTTTTATCACTTTAAGTCGTCTAGCCACCTTTGATAGAGACGATCTTTGTTGACACAAGGTGGTTGCGCACGATTGATGGAAAGAAAGCCAGATTGGCTGTCTAAGAAATCCGTCGGGAAGGTATATGCAAACACAGGTGATATGTGTAATCGCTTCCGCTGGACCACCTCTGTATCAATATTACAGATAACCTGTCAGATGAGACAATATGGGCGGAAGGTATCAGTCAGAAAATAAGTTCACCGATGTGTTTGTGAGTTGGTACAAATAGAATCGGAAGTATTACTGCCATATTTGAAAGAGGTCACGAGTTTAAATTTATATTTTAAAACACGTGGGGGATAGTAATGGTTTAACACCCCGACCCACATAGTTTTAAACAGCTTACCATCGGTTTAATTTGAGAGCCGGAATAGACTTTGGCTTTCATTGGCCAGTTGCGTATCATCAACCTCAGGCTACAGTGATACCTTGAAAGTGAAAACCTTGTACCACAGCAGGCGGGCTTTAGGCAGTGTTACTCTACCGAAGATCAGGCAACTTACCTTTCCCAAGAGATTGAGGATGCGTTCCAAGATAAGAAACTGGTACTAGCAGCATGGATAGATCTAAGGAAAGCATTTGACAAGGTTTGGAAAGAAGGGCTTCTGAAGAAACTGTAGAGTGAATGGTAGGATGTACAAATGGGTGAAAGCATACTTGCATAACAGAAGAGCCCGAGTACAACTAGATGGCCTCAAGAGTAAGAAAATTCTACTGCGTCATGGCGTCCCTCAAGGAGGGGTTCTGTCCCCCACACTTTTCCTAGTCTACATCAACGACCTGGTTGCTGAACTACCACATGGAATGAAAGTGGCAATGTACGCTGATGACCTGGTAATATGGTGCACAGATGAGCATGCAACAGTGACCACCAAACTGCTACAAAGAGCTATAGATGCCTTAACCTCGTGGGCAAATAGATGGTGTGTCAGCATCAACACAGACAAGTGCAGCACTACGCTCTTCACCCTCTCTCCCAAACAAAAAGCTGGTGTCATCAAGATAAATGAAGAGCTCCTGAGAGAAGATAAACAACCCACCTATCTCGGAGTTACATTCAATGATAGGCTGACATGGAAGCAGCACATCAACAAGGCAGCAACAAAGGCCAGGAGGAAGTTAGCCATCCTGAGAAAACTAAGTGGAACCACATGGGGAGCCAGCGGGAAAATACTTAGTAAAGTTTACCAGCAGGGCATACGACCACACCTGGAATATGGGTCAGCTGCGTGGTGTCCAGCATCAAACACCACATTACAAGAGCTAGATAAGGTGCAAAACCAGGCGCTTAGGGTCATCACGGGGGCAATGAAATCAACGCCTATAGTGGAGATGGAGAAAATGGGGAGGATACAAGCACTTTGAGAACGCAGAGACACGAAAGTGCTAACGCAGGCAGAAAAGTTCCTCTGTATGCCAAGCCATCCAATGAAGGACAGATTCCAAAACCTAGCAATGGGGCGATTGAAAAGAAGCAGCTTCATCCACCAGGCCAAACGATTTCGTAGACAAACCTCAGACCTGCCTGAAGTTGACAGCCCCCTAAAGTCTGTGCCAGAACAAACCCCTTGGAGAGAAGAGCCTGGACTACCAATACACATCCAGACAAAAGTGAAAGGAATATTCGAAAGGGATGAACAGAATAGCGTGCAACGTAGGACAGTGTAGTCAAGATTTCCTGGAAAAAATACCTCACAGGATAACATTTCAGGATAAAAACATAATGCGTAGCTGCAGAATGCAGTACAAGATCGGAGAGCTGGCGTGTCATCATCCTCCATAAATAATTGAGGGAGTTAACAACAAAAGGGGGAACGGCGAGATCCAACGGAAAAAAAATTCTGTAAACAGACTATGATGCAGAAGTCCAGGCAATCAAGGTGGCAACTGGGGGGGGAAACGGAGAAAACCACGTTTCTCCAAGTTGACCTAAAAAGTATTCCTCGACAGATGCAATATATCACGCCTCCAAGCACTTTAGTTGGAAATTTTGCAATATACAAGCCCTTATTCTGAACTGTGCACCAGTGCTAAAACCCATGCAATGTGATACCGTTACAAAAATTGAAAAAAATTTTTTTCTTAAGACATTAATGGCTTAGGAAGGTGCTGCAACGCTGGCATAACCGGATTACCATTCTAGCATGTGAACTATCATATGTTCTTAAATTTACAAACGGATAGAAAAAGATGAAGATAATGACAAATCAGTGTTGAAAAGCACACCATCGACAGAGCAGTAATTGAACTAAAAGTATCGCTAAATTGCACAAAAAAACACGACCCCAAATTTGTCAGGTGCGCCAAATCTACTTAGTATGGAAGAGACATAATTGTGTGCTGTGTCCTAAAAATAACATTTTTAACGACAAATTCATGAGTTTGGAGAGAGGTTCAGTTCAAAAATCAAGTACATTAATGTAGAAACGCAAGAGTAATAGACGGCACCCCAGAAAATAGATAAACCATCCATACTTGACTGAAGCATGACTGAAATGACTTTAGTGTAGGAAATTTGAAATTCAAAAAAACCTAGGCAGTGATTGGCCACAGACAAGCATATTGTCGGCGCTTAGACGCGGATTTGGGGTCATTTCTCAATAGTTGTTCAGTGATAGACGAGGAAGTTGAGGGGAACTGCGGTAAGACGTGGAATACAATGGGTGGGTTTGAAAAAAAAATCGAAAAAAGGTGATTCGTCTTACGAGGACAAAAGACAAAGAAAATAGTCTACGTTACGGCCACAAGGCCTTCGTCAGGAAAGGAAAGAAAGTGAAGTCTAGATAGGACACATAAAAAACTAATAAAATAAAAACTGGGTACTTCCCTGAAGGCAAGAACCGAAATTCGCTGTCTGTTAAAGAGCGCGTGGTTGAACAGAAAGCGACTTCCGCCGCCGGGTGTACACAATACATACTGAAAAACTAAAAAACGAAACCGGACAATAAACTACCCAACGGGATAAAAGTGGGGACTGGAAATAGAAGAGGACAGAATGAGTGGGAGATAAATAAATATGAAATTAAAAAATGTATATGGCATACAAATAGAAGAATAGGATAAGAGTGGAAAGAGTCAAATAGAGCAAGAGAGGAAAGGGTGACCTCAGACAAAGGTGTGAAAAGTGTTGAGACCGGCTGGTTTTAGACACCCCATGCGGTGTATAAGACGGTTCTCAAGCTGTTCTCGGCTGGCAGTGTCAGAGGAGCAGGATCGGATCGCTGTGACCTGGATGTCGATGGGACCATGGTGGTCAGGACCATTGAAGTGTATGGCAACTGGTGTGGACTTTTGCTGAGCGATGTCATTTAAGTGCTGGCTGAATCTGTCCCCAAGTCGTTTGCCTGTTTGGCCAATATAAGTTTTGCAGCAACGTTTACATATGATCGTATAAATGACATTGCGCGATTCACACGTGAAGCTACTAGTAATGGTGTACGTAGCCTTAGGAAAGGACACCTTCTGGGTTGAGGTGACATACTTGCACGTGTTGCATCTTGTCCGACCACAGGGTAGTGTGCCAAAGTGAGTGGCATTCTCCTTTGGGAGACGGCTGTGAACAAGAAGATCCTTCAAGTTCTTGTCACGTCTATATGCCACCAAAGGTGCTTCACTGAATACTTTTTGGGTCACAGGCTCTGCTTGGAGGATAGGGAGGTGGCGGAAAAGGATCTGTTTGACAGTAGTACTATGAGGGTGATGGGTCAAGATTAATTTGACTCTATCCGAAGTGGATTTATGGTGAGGTATGAGGGCCTCCTGACGAGAGATGGGGAGCACACGTTGGAGAGCAGAGGTGAGAACATGTTCTGGATAAAGTCTGTTACGGAAGAAATCCAACATCTCATTTGCTCGTAAGTGGAAGTCATCGTCGTCTTGGCATAAACGGCGGAGGCGAGAAGTTGTGAAAAAGGAAGGGAGTCACGACAGGCCCGAGGATGAGAAGAGGAATACAGGAGGTAGCTGTGGGCATCTGTCGGCTTGTAGTATACTGAGGTATTAAGGCCGGAGGGCGTGATAGAAATAGTAATGTCAAGGAAGTTGACAGAAACTGTGGAGATGAGGGAGGGGATCTTAATGGTGGGGTGAAAGTGGTTCACAAAGTGGATGAAGCGGTATAATTCAGTCTCAGACATATCTGTGAGACTATGCCATCATCGATTATATCTTAGTTGGGTAACAAACCCGGGAAATGTACTCGGAAAGTAGGGTAGCGATGATTTACATAAAACTCCAGCAAGGGTTAGGCCCAAGACAGATCAAGTGTTGAGAATAATGAAACATATTACCTATCCTCTTTTAGGGCAGAAAACTAATAAATATTTTTCAGAATCTATAGTCTGGGAGGATCTATCTGATGTAAAACCACCATGGTAAATGTGCTGTTTGGTCAGAGAGATCTGACCTGTCTGTATGATGTGGTTGTTGTGTCAGTGTTGTGTCCAGACGTGGGTAGAGAATAGATTTTGACACATGGCCCATACTTTGATTGCAGAGCTGTGAGTTTCTGTTGTCAACAAGGCAGTGTCTATTCAGTTGGTGACTTTACTCGAGTGTATCTGTGCAGTACTTGTGACAGAGACCACCATTATTGCCCGCCAGCCCGGAGAGGTGGGATCACCAGATTTCAGCACCAGAGCTACAACTACAAGATGAGTGAGCCTCTGGTCTGCTGGACATTCACCAACGCTTTTAGTTACTAATACCCCATAAAAATTCCCACCATTTTCTGGACACTGTGTAATCAATATAGACAGGTGTGATGAGGCCACCCCAACAGCACAAACATTAACTATCCTCCCAAGTAGATGACTACTAGAACATTTTAATAAAACTAACTAGTATAGTACATATATATGTACACTATTGCATTTATGATATAATATTCCATGCATTTCTTTCATAATCTCTAAATCTTTTAAGTTCTGATCAACCTAAAAAATTGATCCAGAACAAAATAAATGTAATATAATTCTATCAAAAAATTTTACACACGTGAGTTAGTTCAGTGTATTTTAACATTTATTAATATTATTAGTCTTGTTAAATATCTGTGGGTATATCTATAACCTATTACACCACACTACATATCATAACCCTAGACACTTTACGTAGCCACATTCATTAAAAAAAAAAATTAAGTGTGAGGTCGTAGTGGTAGCAAGAAAGGCCTTCTGACAATTCACAACTACATTTTATCTCAGGAGCCTTCACAGCTGGCCTCATACAATTACATTTAGTAATATCACCATCATACAATACCATCAAACACCACTACAGACAGTCACTCTCAGTTTCCTGGATGATGAATACCCAAAGGACCTCTGGGTCCGAGTATACACGGATGGGTCAGCACTGAATGCAGTCAAGAATGGAGGAGCAGGAGTGTACATAGAATACCCAAACAACACTAGGGGTACGGTCAGAGTACCAATGGGGAAATTCTGTAACAACTATGATGCAGAAATCCAGGCAATCAAGGTGGCAACTGAGAAACTGTTGAACACTAATCTCGGTCCACAGCCTGTGGTATTCCTGACAGATGAAAGATCAGCACTCCAAGCACTTCAGTCCAGAAAATTGCCAGGTATACAAGCCCTACTTTCTGAACTGTGCAACCAGCGCAGGGTCGCCATGCAATGGATACCTTTTCATTGTGGAATACCAGGAAACGAGAGAGCGGACCGACTGGCTAAAGAAGGTGCTGCAGATGAGCAACCGGATGTACCAGTTAAGTACCATCAGAAGAAAAAGATGATCAAATCAATCAGAAAGCCACCAACACCAACGCAGGATGACTACCAAGCTATGAACAGATCAGAACAAACTGTCATTCTGCGCCTCAGAACAGGACACAACCTACTCCGCAGCCACATGTATACAAAATTCAAGATTGGCAATTCAGCCATGTGTACATGTGGACAGGCACCCCAGACTGTGGAGCACGTATTTCAAGATTGCCCCGAATATGATATATTGAGGCAAACCCACTAGCCCAGAGAAACAACACTGGAAGCAAAACTATACGGACCTCTGTATGAGCTACAAAAGACAGTGAAAAAGAAACAACATTGCAGGTATAAACAATTAATTCAATTAGTTCAAGCAAATGAAAGAAGAAGAATTAGCCAGTTGGTCTAAAATACCAATCTGAGACTTGAGCTGAGAAATGGAAATATAATCTAGCGAAATTGGAGACACAAATCAGACTGCATCGCAACGTCAAATTAGCAACTCCCAGGAGCCAGAGAGACATCAGACTAGTATTCCAGAATTAAAAGTTACAGATCATAGTATTTGGGCGTCTTTATAACTTAAAAGAGAACCCGCAATTTTAAATACCAAGACTGGAAACTTAAGGAATCAGAGCACTCGTCATAAGAGGAATACTAAAATTTCCCAGACCAAGTGTTTGAAGCATCTAAACAAAGTTGCTGTGTCCATTCTACTGTGCCAGAAGATTGTGTTCCCAAGTAATTTGGGGTAAGTTGTAAACATTTATTTTACCATGTGAATTGTCTGTACTTGTTAAGTGGTTATACAAGGTATAGGAGGCTGGCAACTTCTACATATGAAATTAGTATATTCATAAACCACTACAGCAAGCACTGATATTTGTTTTATGCTAGTTCGCTCAGGAAAGCAAAAGCAGAAGAAGCGGCCCCAGACTCGGAATGGAGCAGTGAGAAGTGATGATTACATCACATGTGCCTAAAGTGTATAGTATCATTTTGTGAGATATGTGTACTTTTATAATGTTAGTTCAGGCAAGCCATTGCACTCGCGCTGTCAAGAAACATTTTCCCCATTTAAGTGACCAGAAGAATAACCGTGATTTCTAATCATATTCCCCGAGTTATACTGTGTATACTCAGGGAGAATAATTATTCAGAGAGGCTAACATTGGTGGGTGGACAGTGAGACAATGCACCTGTTAATCTTCAGCCAATAAATGTACTTAGCAGAGACTTTTGCTCTTTTATTTTTCCTAAAGTTCGTGGTTCGAAGCTACAAGACAGTTCTTCGTACCAGACCAGTCTGAAGTAAGAATCTTCGCCACTAATTTAGTGATTCAAGAGCTACAGTGGACACGTTGTGAAGAGACTCACCTTGACATTGAGAGTGAAGTTCATCTAGACGCCTCTAGAGAAGAGTCCTCACCACAAAAGACCTGACAACGACCCATTGCAATACTGAGCAAGTTAAGTCTTTTGTAACAGGCATGCAACGGACTCTAATAACCATCAGTCCCCAATTAAGTCTCAGTGAAGACAAATTTTTTAAAACCTCCTAAAATCATCTTCATCCATATTTTTATAAATTTAAGACTGATTATTAAATTTGTTATATGTTATTTTACAAATTCATAGTTGATTCAGTTCTTATAGATAAGAGAGCGCATGTGTGATCGAAAATCTTTAATAATATACAAGGTCTGTCCGGAAAGTAATGAGACTGATTTTCTTGGGCCAATCAGAAGGGCCGGGTGGCGGAGTCTCCAGGCGTGACGGTTGGTGGGGGATGTTAGGTAAACGATAGATTTCTCGTCAGTTGGCTCTGAGCTTTTACAGAGTGCGGATCGCTTGCGAAGTGGACAGCTGTTTGAGCGTTGCGTAACAGTCAAAATGCAGAGGAATGTCGAGCAGCGATACGCGATAAAGTTTTGTGTAAAACGTGAAAAATCCGCCGCCAAGACGCTTGCTATGATACAGAAAGCCTAGAGGAAGGATGCTTTATCGAAAGCACAAGTGTTTCGGTGGCACAAAACGTTCAAAGAAGGAAGAGAGGGTGCCGAGGATGAACAACGCCAAAGAAGGTTCGAAAGAGCAAATCGAAGATGAAATCTATTCTCATTGTCTTTTTTTACTCTAAAGGTGTTGTCCATAAGGAGTTTGTACCACCTGGACAAACGGTCAACACTGCATTTTACGTGGAAGTGCTTAGACGGCTGAAGAACAGAGTCGCGCGCGTCCGCCCGGAGTTGGCCAACACCTGGGTTATTCACCACGACAATGCGCCGGCTCATGCGTCCCTGATAGTGAGAGTTTCTGGCGAAACAAACCGTGGCAACGCTGCCTCAACCTCCCTACAGCCCGGACTTGGCCCCAGCTGACTTCTTTTTGTTTTTCCGGCTCAAATCCAGCTTGAAAGGACACCATTTTGGGACTGTTAAAAACGTGCAAGCTGCCATGACGAGTGCTTTGAAAGAGATCCCCGTTCAAGACTTCCAGGCAAGCTACGACGTGTGGCAGAACCGCTGGCAACGGTGTATTGATGCTCAAGGATGTTATTTCGAAGAATTTTAAGTGTATTTAAGCATGTCTTGAAATAAACCAATTTTATGGAATCAGTCTCATTACTTTCCGGACAGACCTTGTATATACATATATTTACAGCCATAGAGCCAAAATTAATTATAAAAGGAATTGCGCTGGATTAAACCAGCTGGGGGCTTGAACAAAAGTCAAATCATTGCTTAAAACTTCACAAAAGGTGACGGATCAGATATAAGTTAATAGTGCTCTGCCCTATGCAGCATTGTTCTTGACTTCTGAATTATCTTGTGCATACTCCCTTGAGATAGAAGCGCCATTATCCTTCTATCTACAACTCTGCCAAGAGTAATCTTGTGCGAAGGAAGACACCTTTGAAGACCCATTTTAGATACTCTTTGAGTTTGGCCACTGGTGGACCACTACTGCAGAGCAAAGGGGAGGCAAATCTCGTGACAATGACATGGGACAGTAAGACTTGGCATAAGTTTTGAAGGCCTGTACTCCTTGGGGAGATGAAAGGTGATGATGATTATGCACATTGTTATTAACTATATTTACAAGTTGTAAAACTACACACAAATATTGCACTGTTAATAAACAATATCCAAATACTGTATAAGGTTTTCATCATCAGCTGCCGTCTTCACATTAAAAGTCGGCTCCAACGTCTTCTGCCTCTTGTCTTGATGGTGCATTCTGATAGATGCGTTCCTGTCCATCTCTTGATGTTATCTTCCCACTTAAGCACCCTCACCTCTTGCTTGCTTACCTTCAACTCTTCTTTCTACTATGGTTTTCATGTGTTGTCTTTTGAAATGGCCAAATATTTTAGCTGTCTAATTTTGATCTCCTTCATTAATTATCTTTCATTCCCATGTTGTCTATGACCTCTTTGTTCTTTCTCATTCCGTGATATGCGCATCATTCTTCTACATCTCTTACTTACTACTTAACTTAGTTGTTCCTCTTCTACCCTGGGGTTTAGAGGTGTGCTAGAGAGAGTGCCAAACTATCCACATCTCAAGGGCCTCAATTCTTTCTTCCAACTGCTTTTTCATTGTCTGTTTGATATTTCTCAGTTTTAATGTGTGAGATAATTGTTTAAATGATAGTATTTGTCTCATGTTGTTGAATGTAGATTTGTCCATTACCATTATCTTTTTTTTTTTTATTTCTGTTCAATTTGACCATTCCTATTCTCTTCTTGTTTTCTTATTTATTATACAATATTCTAATAGCGTACATGGCTGTTCAACTATATCCACATATTGTACATGGTTATTACAATATACTGAAATAGTGTACATGGTTTTTAACTATATATCGAAATAGGCTACCCTGTTATTACAATATATCCAAATAGTGTACTTCTTCTTCCTACACTCTTAGACATCTACTTGAGTGTTGTCAAAGAAAATAGTGTCCACTGTTATTAAACTATATTCAAATATTGTACAGCTGCAGCACATTTGTAAAGAGAATATCAGACAACATATATGCAGCCTAAAAAAAAAAAAAAAAAGCATACAACGCATTTAAGCACCCGGAGTCCATTAAACTACAACATACCACCCTTCAGTGTGTAAATGTCAGTGGGCTAATTAGCTAGCCCAAATGGGCTCAGAACACTGCAGAACCAAACATACCCACTGACCTAATTAGACGAACTGTTCATACTTAGAATAATCAAACGGAAGAAAATATACAAAACAGACGAACTTAAAACGGAACATTATGTGACAGTGTATTGTTAGTGAAAACATGTATGTACAATCAGAGCTGGCCCTGGAGATTTCTCAAGACAGTCTGACGTCTCGTTTTAGCGCCCCCCCCCCCCTCCCCCACCCCTTCTTTTATGAGAGTCAATTTCAATTTCATGCTAATGCCTTGGATCGCACTATAATTTCCGCATTTTTTTAAATTTTGGCGCTCCCTCAATGACGGTGTTGCTGCGCCTCCCAAAAGCCGGCTCTATGTAACCCACTAGAACTCAATAAAGCAAATTAATCACAAATACCAACACTTTAGCAGGTCTATAACCTATTTACAAAGCGAAATCTTACTTTAAATATTAATAAAAATTATGCATTTTACTTCGGTCTCTGTGTAAGACCCAGTGGATAAAGCTGCGTGTACACCAGCGCTTTATACATTTGGTTTAACAGACACTGGCTTGATAACACATATCTGAGACACTCAAGACTGCTACTATACGTCTGCAAACCGTCTTAACTGTAGATAAACGGTGCGAGAATCATTTTAAGTGTACTTACAAGAACGAGGAAAATACAACTGAAGCCAAAATCCGCACGTACAGCGAGAACGTCACCGCTTCCCCGTTGCGTCAACGACCAAATTTTTCAAAGTTTGAGATGTATTTGAATAGACAGTGATATTACAATAAGAATAGTAAAGGCAATGGGAGCTTTTACTGTATTACACAATACTTATATGGAAATCAAGTACTACGCAGTAATGCACCACTTCCCATTCCTCGGGTCTACCATCAACGACAAACTCTTTCTGGACACAGAAATGGACAACGGCATTGGCAAAACTGCAGCCATCTTTGCCCGCCTCACAACGCGAGTTTGGGGAAACATCAAACTCACAATTAAGACCAACGCTGAGGTATAAAATGCCTGTGTCACCAGCACGCTTCTATATGGCATGGAAAACTTATGCCAAGCAAGAAAGAAGGCTCAATACCCTGTATCTACGGCGTCTACACCACATCCTTGATATTTCGCGGAAAGACAAAGTGACAAATGTCGAGGTGCTGTCACGTGCTGCCCCTCATAGCATGTATACACTGCTTAGACAGCGCAGACTACGCTGGCGTGGCCATGTCCGCCGCATGGAAGATGGTTGCATCCCTAAAGATATTTTCTAAGGACAACTGGCAGATGGCAAAAGAACAGCCAGGCGAACCGCAGCTGATGTTCACAGATGTGTGCAAGAGAGACATGAACGCACTGGACATAAGTCTAGCAACCTGGTAGGATGAAGCTGCCGATCGCACCAAGTGGCGATATTCCCTGCGGCGCCACCTCAGATCGGGCAAAAACAAGCTCTGACAACAAACTGAAGAGAAAAGAACATCAGAAAAAAAGCAGCTGAGAGTTATCCCCTCAGAGGCGCATTCCCACAAGTCCAACAAAAAAATTCTGAATCCGCAACTCACATTTCAAGACAGCGCCATTGAATACCTATGAGACGCGAATAACCGAAACAAAAACCAATGGAAGAATATAAGGATTAAAACTGTATGACAAGATCACAAATGTGGCAACAAGAAACAAAACAAGTATCAGTGGAGCAAGAGGTGAGAAGATGACGCTGATGATAAAGAGGGCACAATGTGAGGAAACCTATTGAGAGTATTACAAGACAATCCTTGTAGTGAAATCACCAGGGCAAGAGAGCTAGAGGGAAACCAGAACACATGAAGAAGAGAATGGGAGACAGAAATAAAAGGGAAGAGGAAGACATGGAGAAACTTTGAGCTGACGACACGGAGCAGAAAGATTTAGCATAAGTTTGTTACAGACATATGCTCCTTGGGCAGCTGAAGGGTGTTGATCATATAATTGGGGGGGGAGGGGGAGGGGGGGGGGTGTTTTTGTTGAAGATAAAATCCGTAAAGTGCAACGAGAACTTCAACCGGCAAAAAACTTCCACGCTTCGTCAACGAACAAATTTACTAGTTTGTTTGAACTACTGAAATAATAAAGTACTGTTATTGTTGAACAGAATCGACATCACTGCACTCCGGGCAAACCCATAGGTGCTCAGTCTCCCTCAGTATATGTTGAAGAGTGTGAATGCTAACTATTCCTGTAGCTCGCTTGTTGTATACACGACGGATGCATCCACTCATACGTCCATCTCTGCTAGCCTTACGTTTGATGCCAAATTCCAACAGTCTTAACCTTGATGAGTCATCTATTGCAGTGTCACTCTCTAACAGGTGCTCATTAATTGTCCTCAGCATATCTCCCTTATCCATATTCAGTGTCACCACTGTGGGTGCTCCTGATGCTAGTCTGTCAGCTCTCTCATTACCGTGTATCCCAGCATGACCAGGACAGTAGATTCACACCAGCTCTTGCAGATTTGAAGCTTCTATGAATGTGTTCCATTCATCCCGTAGCCAAACAAAATAAAGTATTACAACTACCCAATAATAATACCAACCTTGTCATCTTTGTCACATAATTTTGGGTCGATCTCTTCTTCACTACGACAGCAATCAGTTACATTTGTTGTACGTACTGATTACCTGGAATTTCCGGGGGATCGACACATTTAATGATCTCTTATCAAACAGATATTTGGTATTGACAATCCTTTTTTGCGATTATTCATCACATTCGCTCTGCGCTTCTCAGCTTTGCTAAGATTAGCGCAGGTGTCGTGGAATATTCTAATCCACATATATAAATTATCAAGTAAATATAAAGCCTAATAAATACATATAATAAATAAAGGAAGAAGAATGGTAAAGAACAGTGCTGTCACAATGACAGTACTCGAAATCCCCCTTCTTTTCTACTTCGTCGGCAAATTGTAACGCTTTCACGTTGATATTAAAGGCCTTCTGCAACATACACGCGTTTCCCAAACACACAATAAAATGTGCTGCCTTTCTAAGAAAAACCTTGAAATATGCAAGTTGACCTAAATTTTAAATTCCATTCATGTCTTTTTCTACACTATGTTACCAAAAACAAAAGACAGATGGACTAAAGGATAGCGAGAAGGGAGAGGCAGAAAGCCGAACACTAAACACGCGTCGCGCGATACACAAATGCTGCCATCACGCGTGTAAGACTACATGCACTAACTTTTTTTTCGGACGGACAGTGATAAATTCACTACCCTTCCCAGAGTTAGGTTTTAAAATCACAAAAAAACGCTTATTAGGAAAGATAACAATAGATGGGTTTACGTTTGAAAACATTACAGTACCCAGACAGCACATCTTCGAAACAGGAGGTAGAAGGAATTGCATATTTTGAACGCAGCCACGTAGCTCTTTTAAATTTGGATATTTGGGTTCCTTAGGGCTTGCTGACAAAGAATATGTAAAACGTTACGCAAATAGTCCAGGAATTAATAAATTATAACCAAAATAAAATAGTGGGGATGCCTGACAACATGGAATCATTTCTGCTCATAAAATTTTTTTATAACGTGTTTGAAAAAAAACCTTACGTTACAGAAATAGCCTACCATGTAAACTCCAAATTGATTGGAGCGCAACAAATGAAAGACTAACCACGATTGGTCGGACTATAAATACTATCTTTCGTTGTTAGGGGAGACGTGGAAAGGTAACATTTTTTCAAACACTTGTCGAAACGTGGCTCGATTGGCCAGACTCGCTGATATAATCACTTAGGAGCGTTAGTTCGAAACCACTTGTTTAAATAAGCTTGATAAAGCAACAGTGCGTTGAAGCCAGCTCATATTTTTGCTAAATAAAAGCCTGGAACATAAGCAGATGGGAATTTGTGCCAGTAAATGTGCCAGAATTCATTGCTAATCAACGTATCTGTGTTTATTCTATGAATTGTGGTAAGCTTGAACCATTCAGTATCTTTTAATGAAAATTGAATGTGAATTGTTAATTTATGCCTGTATATATATGTGTAGTTCAGTGGCAAACAGGAGATAAAGCCTATAATGCTCCAGCCTGAACAGAGGGTGTCGGAGGAAAGTAAAACGGCATGGAATGGCCAAATAGTACACTGACACCTGGATGATTGACTAGAAAGAAATAATGCTGGAAGTGCAGAGGCGTGGTAACCATTAAGGAGGTAAATACTGGTATAAAGTATTTCAGATGAAGCTGACAGTTGGCCTAACGCTCTGAACTCAATGTTTGTGATGTATTGTGATCAGTGTAAAAAGAGAGTATAAGTTAGTTATGAAGTAGAAGGTACATCCTTCTTGTTTACAGGGACCGTGGTCTTGATGGTATTGAGCAGCACCTGGTCAGAGCTTTGCTGAATCCAGAGTCGGACAGCATACTCCTTGGTCCATTTAGCTATCAGTGAGGTGTCTCCAGAGCCGAGGGGAGAGTCGAGCAGAGGAGTCTGTTCCTGCCGCCATCACGCCAGATAAGCTGATGTGGCCAGCTGAGCTCAAAATTATGTCCCCTCATCTTGAAATGACTTTGTAAAAATAACATTCAGAGGGGAATTTAATTGTCTTAATATCAGGAACTGAGAACATCTCCAATACTAGTCCCTAAAGACAAACTATTGAAGTCATGATGACAAATACCAACAGAGCTTGAACAAAACAAAACCAGTATTACCTCATATTACTACTACACAACTGACACACATAGGATATTTTTAATAACATATGTCACTGCAATATTCATATTGATAAATTCTGTACATATAACTTGTAATTTAAATTGATTGTGATTCCTGGTTCCCTTTGTAGTTGAATCAGGACACATATTCATTCATGCCAGCAATGAATACATATTGTTATTTGAAAAGTTATCAGTGACTCCTTAAGATATTCTCATAGAGTGTTATATGTATGTGAGTGTCACAGTGTTGTCAAGAGTAGTGGATTAAATTACATTGTTTATCTGTCTGTTGTTGTGACTTACACTTCATCATACACATACCCTAGACACATAACGTAGTCATCACACTATTCCAGAATAATTCTGACTGAGATATATAGATATGTGGTAGCAAGTAAGGTTATCTATAATACACTACTCTTAATAGATATAGATACCTTCACAGCTGATCTCAGTCAGTACACTAAGTCCCCTATAAATATTTATAACATCCCACTTCACCACAGCAGGTAAAACCCAGTTTTGTTTGCTCAAGCCGTGCCAGACGATAAAATTACTCGCCCGCAGACGGATTTTGTGTGCACAAGCGACGGATAAAGAGATTACTTGTCTGTGCGACATATTTTGGACAGACATGAATGACATCATCATTTCCTGTCCACCTGTTTCTGAGACATTGCTTTAGAGTAGAGGAAAGTAAGATGTTACATCTGAAACACATTGTCGAAAGAGTGTACGGACTTGTCACTTCCATATATGGGAGACGTGACCTTTTGCATCACGCACAGAATTTTCCATGTCGGAATAATTTTGAATTACCCCACCTAAATATGCAGTTTTGAAACGATTGGCGGGGGTTCGAAATAGAGGAACCACCAAATTCCTGATTGGACCCTGCCTAAATCGTAACAAACAACTGCGGGGGAGGCAAAGGGCCATATAATCTGACACTTTAGCCAGATTAGAACACTGTGAGAATCGCTTGCCAAGACGACAACCAGACTGCCAGAGTTAAGACTAGAATCAGCTCCATTTATCAGACCGGACCTTTGTTTGAGCGTCTTGCAGAATGTGCATGTGTCTGTGTTTCGTGCTCGGCAAAAAGATCTGCTTCCATATTTCAAAATGACAGATAACCTCATTGCTTGTGTTGATATAGTGGGTCTGATGGCAGCACTACACATCAACTACAAAGACGACGATTGGAGGCTGTTCATTGATTCGTCCAAGTTGAGCTTAAAAGCTGTGCTGCTCCATAATGGTAACGTTTTACCATCTGTTCCACTCGGGTATGCAGTCCACATGAAAGAAACGTACAACATGAAACAACTGTTACACACCATCAACTATGACAAGTATGTGGCAGATTTGTGGTGACCTGAAGGTCATTGCCATCTTGATGGGGCTACAGCAGGGTTACACAAAGTTTTG
The DNA here is from genome assembly GCA_024509875.1 of Oreohelix idahoensis. NCBI lineage: Eukaryota > Metazoa > Mollusca > Gastropoda > Stylommatophora > Oreohelicidae > Oreohelix > Oreohelix idahoensis. Next base: position 138,579 of record JAMPIV010000692.1, read on the forward strand.
CTGTCTCCTCTGTCTGTGGGACAGCCGTGCCAGGACTTTCCACTACAAGAAAAAGGGTTGGCCCCAACGACAATCACTTGAACCGGAGAAAAAGAATGTACTTAACGAACCACTTGTAGAATCCCACAAGATCTTGCTCCCTCCTCTCCACATCAAACTTGGACTAATGAAGAATTTTGTAAAGGCCGTGGATCGAAATGGGGCAGGACTTTTATACCTTCGTGATACATTTCCAACACTTAGTGAGGCCAAAATCAAGGAAGGTGTATTTGTCGGTCCACAGATACATCGGCTCTTCTGAGATCAGCGTTTTGATGACATCCTCACAGGTGATGAAAAGTTAGCTTGGAATGCTTTTCAGTGAGTGTCCACAAAATTTCTTGGAAACAATAAGGCTGACATTTACCAGGAGCTTGTAGAAACCCTCTTGCAGTGCTACGAGAGACTATGGTGCAACATGTCTCTGAAATTACACTTTTTACACTCTCATCTGGATTTCTTCCCTGCTAACTGCGGTGCTGTCAGTGACGAGCATGGGGAACGATTTCATCGGGACATTACTACCCTCGAAAAAAGGTACCAAGGGAAATTAAATGCAGCAATGCTAGCAGACTATTGATGGACCCTTGTGAGAGATGCTCCAGAAACTCATTACAAGCGACAGGCAAAAAGGCATCGCTTTGAATCATTTCCGCTATGAGCATTATTATCATATGGTATGTATATGCAAATGTGTAAAACTTGTTTTATAGATATTTAAAAAGCTAGAGCTAGTTTGGTGTTTTAACGGCCATATTCATATTCAGCAGCCCAAACAACATAAAGGTAATTTGGTTTAATCTCAGATACACACACAAAAAGTCAAAATTTGCTGTCCAGTGTTATAATATTTACATTTACAAACCAATGTAAGTGTCTATGTAAACATATTCACTTTAAAAATAATGAAAGTTTTCAAGCTTTTCAACTGGTGTAGGGAGCCGCGCTAGCGTAGTGGTTACAACACCGCTCTGGCGACCGGGTGATTCAGGATCAAACCCGGGCGACGGCATTTGAGGATTTTTCGTCGACCGGGAATTGGACTGGATTAACTCGAGACCTGGCGAGGACATTTGAAGGAGTGTCGTCGACCAGGGATTGGCGGCTCCTGAGCCGACCCAGCTGCAATGGGTACCTCCGAAATCGGAGAGTATTTTGCCTGAATGGCGAGGGACACCTGTCTCTGTACAAGTAAAAAGGGATACTCACGTAAAATCAATGTCAGGTTAGACATAGTAATAACCTGAGATTTCGCCTCGAGTATTAGCGGGCGTACGAAAACAAAAAAAAAAAAAAAAAAAAAAAAAAAAAAAAAAAAAAAAAAAAAAAAAAAAAAAACTGGTGTAGATGTAAATGAAAACATATTCAATCTATATTGTGAACATTTTTCAACCAGTGTAGATGTAAATGTAAACATGTTCTATCTATACTATTAACCTTTTCATTTGAATGTAAAGTAAATGTAAAGCTATTCAATTTAAATGTTAAGAAAGTTTTCTAGAGGAATTAAGCTTAATTCTCATCGAGGGTACAGTCTGAGGTAGATGGGATGGTGGAATAGGAAGAAGTGGACACATTATGTGTCGGGAAACGCAATACTCAGGAGGGTGTTTTGTTTCTATTCTTTTACCATACAAGTTGGTGGTACCAGTTGATGGTACTATCTCTGGAACAAGAAGGGTACAAGTGGCCTGAAGTCAGAGCTAGACACCATCATCAGACGGGCCTTAAAGACGAGGGACACTCTTTGGAGACACTCCCTGACACTTCTTGGAACGTGCTGCACCCTACAACCTTGACCAGTGACGAGCGGGATCAGCCATCCAGTCTATCAAGAACCAAAACATCAGAAGGAGCAGAACCGTCACTGACAGCTAAGTAACACACAAAAGCTGCTAAGTGACTCCTTTACAAACTACCATTACATCACACAGTGATGATAATTTTGTGATAATTATATTCATTTTTTTTAAACCCTGTTAAAACCTAAGTGATTAATAAATTTGTTATTTGTAAATATACAAATTTAACGTCGATTTAATCATTTTGGTTCCATTCTAGTCCTCGGTCCTTCAAAGATAGTCTAATGTTGTCCTCCCAGCAGACTCTGGGTCGTCCTGGGGGTCTGGATCCCTGGCTCTATGTTTCCCATGCTTGTTGTGGTAGCCGATCTTCTCCCATTCTGCAGACATGGTCAAACCATCTTAGTTGGGACTGTTCTACTTGGGTCTGCAGGGGGTGGGATTTTAGGCCTCGACGTATCATCTGGTTGCGGACCATGTCTCTTCTTGTTACTTCAACCACCTTCCTCAGATACCGCATTTCTGAGGTTTGGATCTGGCTTTTGTGGGCTGTAGTCATTGCCCATGACTCACATCCATTTGTCAAGACTGGGACATAGGTGGAGCGGTATACAGCCATCTTCGTTTTATTACCAACCTCTCTCTTGCTGAGGAATCCTCGGTTTATGGCCTGAAAAAGTCTCCCAGCTGCTGCTTTTCGAGTGGCCAACCCTTCTGTGATGCCTCCCTTTCGGTCTATAATAGCTCCAAGGTATTTAAAGTGGTCAACCTGCTCAAGGACCTGTTCTCCCAGCTTAATCTGATGTCTTCTTTCTTCTCGTGATATCACCATGGATTTTGTTTTAGAACTGCTTATGACCATCCCTCTCTTCTCCAGCTCTTCCTTCCAGACTTGCAGGTTAGATTGGAGATGTGCCTCTGATTTAGCAATCAGGGCAACATCATCAGCAAATGCCAGCTCTGAAATACAGACCTGTCTCATCTTCCAGTACCCCACTGAATACTTTCTTGTTCTCTCCTTACATGCCTTGATGACATCGTCCATGATGAGTATGAAAAGATAAGGTGACAGGATATCACCTTGTCTTACACCAGTGGTGGTCCTGAACTCTTCTGACTTATGGTTTGCTGTCCTCACATAATTTCTGCAAGACTTGTAGAAGCTCTGTATAGCATGAATCAGAGGTGCTGGAATGTTCTTCCTTGCCAAACAGTCCCAAAGTTTGCTCCAGGGGACCCTGTCAAACGCCTTTTTCAGATCTATGAAACAAAGATGGATCTCACTCTTATACTCAAGGGCCTTTTCACTCAGCTGTTTGAGTGTGAAGATTAGGTCTTGAGTACTTCAGTTTGCTCGGAATCCACACTGGACCTCATCCAATTGTGGCTCAGCTAGGCATCGGAGTCTTTGCTTTTGGGTTCCAGAGTAGATTTTACCAGGAACGCTGAGAAGGGATATGCCTCTATGGTTTTCATATTGTCGATTGTCACCCTTTTTGAAAATTGGTGTTATGATGGCAATCTCCCAATCCTTTGGTATGGTCTTGTTGCACCACGCTGCCTGTAGGATCCTTAAGAGTAATAGGTCGCCTGATGCTCCCATGTACTTAACCATTTCTGGTGTTATACCATCATGCCCTGCTGCTTTGCCCATCTTGATTTTCTCCAGTGCTGCCTTCAGTTCTTCCATCTTTATGTCATCTTCATCATCATTGGTTTTCTCTTTTGTGCTAGTGGTTATCATTTCTGATGATTGACCTTGCTCACCATCCAGGAGTTCTGAGAAATATTCTTTCCATCTTTCCATTACTTCCTTCGGGGCAGTAAGCAATTTGCCTTGCTTGTCCTTTATAAATTTGAGAGGGCATTGTTTTTCCTTCCTCGTGTTCTTTAGGGTCTTATAGAACAATTTCTGCACAATGGGCTGATCACCTGTTTGCCAGTCACTTTGATTACGGAAACAACAACAAATAAAGATTAATTTGTGGTTGCCCTAAAGACGCCACTAGGCGTGATGGGAAACAACGGCAAATAAAATCAATTTGTTGTTGCCCTTAAGACACCATTAGGCATGATTGGCCATTGTCTGCTTTGACGGTCGATGGCTAAGGATGGAAGAAGAAGAAGAACAATTTCTGGTTTTTTTGCGCATCTTTTTCTAGCTTTTCTCCAAATTCTTCCCAGGACTTCTGTTTTGCTGCTAGCACCTTGTTCGTTGCTTCTGTTCTGAGTATCACATATTCTCTATATTTCTCCCTTTGTCCTGTTGTGTTTTTAGCTCCTAAGTATTGTTTCCATGCCATTTTCTTCTCTTATTTTCTCTTTGACTTTCTCTGTCCACCAAGGTGTCCTCTTTCTCTTGTTCCCAAGTCGGACTTCACCACATGCTTCTGCAGCAGATGTCTTTATGATGTCCTTGAATTTAAGCCAGAGGGTTTCCAAGTCATCAGGTTGTTCTTCTGTGTTGCTCACCACTGCAGCAATAAGCCCCTGATGTCTGGTCTTAATTTCTGGCTCTCTCAGCTTGTAGGTCTTAATGCTCATTTCTCCCGTTCATTTACTTAGTTTCTTGCATGATGTTGGGCAGTTCCTATGCTGAGCAACTCTTTCAGTTGTTCTTTTGATTGTAAGAACCAGGCCAGGAGGAAGACAGCCGATAGGATAGTCTGGCGCTTTCTCTTCCAAACCCCTACACCTCACGGTAGAAGGGGAACCACTAAGTAAGTAAGTTAATCATTTTGAATGTACTGCATGTTTGTCTCAGTCAATTTACTAAATACTCTAAACAGAGCTATACCAAAATAAGAAGAATTCCACGAAGTAAATCAGGATGGGGGCTTGAACAAGCTGAAATAAATCATTGCATAACCCTTTCTTCACAAAAGGTGACGGATCAGATATAAGTTAATAGTGCTCGGCCCTAAGCAGCATTGTTCTTGACTTCTTAAAATATCTTGTGAATACACCCTTGAGATAGAAGCATCATTATCCTGCTATCTACAATTCCGCCAAGAGTAATCTTGTGCGAAGGAAGACACCTTTGAAGACCCATATTAGATACTCTTGAGCTTTGGCCACTGTTGGACCACTACTGCAAAGCAGGGGAGGCAATTCTCTGACAATCTTACACAACGAGCAAAATGTGCTTCAAGAAATTATAACGACCATTTAAACAAGGACATTAAGCGTACGGACTGTGATGGCTCGGAAATATAACACTTCTTTTGTTCACTTACCCACTCTTCACCCTGGGTCACGAATGTCTCTCTATTCTTTGTGGTCCTTCCCAACTTTCTGGCAAACAGAAATACAAGGTAAGATCATTTACTTTTGGCTACGGTTACCTGGCACATACAACACGAGGCCTCGCGTCTTAGATTACCGAGTATTGGCCTCAGCTGTGAACCAGGCCATGAAAGCTGTGCCAAATGCAGCATAAGTAATAATATCAGCAACGATGAGTGCAACAAACAGGTTATAAGTACCATCAGTGCTGGTGTTTATATAACCAAGAACAGCAGGTTGAAAGCTACAAGTCGTAGATCACCGTAACAAGTAAAAGATGATGGTAGTCTGACATGAGATACTGCCATAGGGGAGTGAAATGTTAGCGAAACATTCTAAGCCTCAGCTTAATTAGGTGGGGTGACCAGGTCCCTTCCTAGCAGCCTTTGCCTTTCCTAATTCAACTTTTTTACAGTCTGATAGACTGGATCGTGATGCGTTCTGGTCCTGAACCGGGTTCCTGCTGCATCAAGAAGCAAACACTCTACCATTTGAACGCTCTAGATCTCCTTACATGAACACCACAGCAAGAGGCAGAAAATATTGGAATTTCATTACAGCAAGCCTTGGATAAAGAGGGCACTTGATCAGTTCTTCTGATAAAACTATATACCCAACGCACGCACAAAATACCCCATACATGCTCATACACCGTATCCATTCACACAAAAAAGGCACCACCTTCGTGCATATTAAAACACATCCAAATGTTGCACGTTGTTATTACAGCAATTAGAAACAACAGGTTAAAAGTTACATGTGTTAGACCCCATATTCTTGACTTTTATACAACTAGAGACAACAAGTTAAAAGTTACATGTGTTAGATCCCCTATTCTTGACTTTTATACAACTAGAAACAACAGGTTATAAGCCATATGTATTAGGCCCCTTACTGCTATTCCTTTGTGCTCCTTACAGAGCACATAGCCATCACTACAGCTGGTCCCCTTGCAGAAAGCCTGCACCAATCATTCACATGTTCTTGCAGCGGTGGTTTATATAGCAATTTATGTTTGTTGTCTTATATAAAAACTACAGCTGAAAACAACAGATAGCATTAAGTGTCGAAATCATGACATGATATCCAGTAACAAAGACAAGGTCCACGACTCCCACCAGACATGACTTAAGTGACGACTAAGGTCCGGTTGCTCATGACGCTAGCAATGAAATGACATGTTATGGAAGATTTGAAATGATATGTCCCATGTTCCCTAGATGGGGTTAGCTTCAATGATAGCAGGACCATGCAACTACTGGGGCCAATAAAGAACAAGTCGAAGAATACCGTTTATATATTGCCCTTGTGTACTACTGAGACAAAGTAAGAACAGGAAAGCTGCTACCTCAGGCAACAAGGCGACTCATATTATAGGCTATGTATCATACATTGTATGCGGCTGGCAACCGCACCACGTAAACATATTTTATACAGGAACCACTACTACAAAGCATGAGAATGCAATGTGCCAGATGCAGTAGTATAACAGGTAATAAAAAGGAAAATGATGACTTACGTTAGTGTTAGAACGCAATTAATTACCCCGGGCGTTGCGGGAAAACCCAACGTCTGCCGCAATATGTTTTAAACGCTATAAATAAGAACACACCCTCAAGTTACAACCAACAAGTAAAACTAGACATGTTCTTGTCTAGAGCCCACATGGGTATAGAAGAGTTGGGAGAACCTGGACATCGGAGGTTAGTAACATCTGCATTATATGCTCAACGTGGAACGTTAAGGCGTGATAGATTAGATAAACATAATGTACCATTGTATCTCTAAGTCATGTATGTATCAGTTTATTTCTTAACAGTTATCGGGTTTTTTTTTAATACGGTAGCACCATAGCAGAAACTTCCGTAGTAGAATATAAAGTGTTAGAGGTTATGGCACTAGGTCTCTGCTTTATGAACTTGAGTGACCAGCCTCATTCCTTGCTGCCTTCGCCTTTCCTCATTCAAGAAGTCATTACTATCATCGCTTTTTATGCAGCACCGAGTCGCCACTGCAGATGACCCCTAGTAGGACGCCACTGCCAATAGTTTCCGCAGCAATTTCTTTTACACGATGAGGTTGCCAGACACAAGCACAACCTCATATTAGACACCTTTAACGACGTGCGTGAGGGTGCATTAGTCCAACGTTTTCTGTGCCTAAGAACATCGAGGTACCCATTTTTACAGTTGACTAGGTTGTAGCGTGACGCTATTAGGTAACTACCTCGAAAAGCAAACCCTCAGTACTGGCTGCAAATCAGATGCCTATAACTCAACATATGAAAAATGCCTATTAAACAATCCATTTGGTAAATTTAAATAGCCACAAATAAACCCCTAATACAGAAGCCAAAGACAAAACAAACACTTACATAGGTCTAAGAGCACAAACTTGCATCTGTCTTTCGGCGCTTTCTGTTCACTCGCAAATATCAGATCTGACGACGCCGACGGTGTATCTATAAACCCCAGTTATTGTTAAGACTGTACTACAGTATCGCGACTCAGTTTAAAAAAAAAAAAGTCTGGTTGGTATTCGAAAGTTAATGGGAATACCAAAGCGTAAGCACAAAATAGTCTCTCCTTACCCCATTTTTGGTGACAGTTCACGCTCAAACGTGGTGGTACTTCCACCACCCCTACCCTATCTACACACGAACACTGACACCTACCCATTTGATTGACGTCACGACTTGACGACCTCTGACCTAGAGCTCGAGATAAAACCTTCACGGGAGGCAATGGTCTAGTATTGAATTAGCTACACGTACCAAAATAAAACAGAGACCACTTCAAAACCAGTTTGGTGACATCACACAATAAAATTCAGGACCTCGAATCCTCACGTGACATAACAGGCCGCGACAGATTCGCAGCCAGTTCACGGTTTAATAATAGCAGATCTAAACATAGATCAGGCTTTGCCGAATGACACTAAATCTGACCCTACTTTTGTCCCCGTTCATTGAAGTATAGGTAGGTAGATCATATCAGAATTGTATATACTATATTCTCTTGACACACATCACTTAACACCGCGACTATTTATATAACTGCGCTGGTAAGAAAGATAATAGATATACCTTCACAATTCCACCCACCACCACTAAGAAAATACAAGAAACTGTAATTCACAGGGCGAAAACATCAATAGAAATTACTTGTTTCAGTTCACAGAACAATTTACAAAACGGGACCTCCCCGGCCCCAGTGGCGTGCTATATGTCCTTTTAAGAACTGCCGTTATCAGGGCTTCCTCGTGAAAGCTGATAGATACTAGTAGTCCTTTTCAGAGCTTGTCATTTATCAACGATAGATCAAGACATGTCGGCGTCTGTGGCCTAATGGGTATGAACGCAGTTTCATAATCCAGATATACCAGGTTCGAAACCTGCTGCAGGCGGTTTTGTAGCAGATCGCTTTGTGTGGATTTTTAACAATGGTATAAGCACCGTACCGTTCAGAAAGCAATGGCAAACTACTGACTGAAAAAAAAATGCCTAGAAAAATCACAAACAGCCAATAAAAGCTGGGGTTGATTGCCACGTCCTGTAAAGGATAAGCAACTAACTTTTTTTTTTTTTTTAGATCAAGACACAGGGTGCTTATCCCCTCCCTCTTCTTTCTTTCTTTTTAACTGGTAAGTGCCCTCAGATTCAACCAAAGGTCTATGGCCGACAGAGGTATGCTTCGCACGGCTGTTTGTGCCCTATACCAGAGCGCTTTTTTAGTTTCGGTGACCGGAATTCTGACACCGGGTATAAAATTTTCGTGTGCACCGTAAAAGACTATTTAAGTTTTTGGCGGGGAAAATCAGCTGATGTGTGTGTAAAATCAGTAAAATATAAATCATTACACACTCGTTCTGGATAAACACAGCGCTAAAATTCTTTTGTGTACTATAACTTTGTTCTCTGCTCTATTTTTGATTGCATTTTTATTTGTTTGAAATTAGTTTTGACGGAGTTACAGACTTTTGAAAACAGCGTCATTATTTGAGGAAATTCATAAAATAAGTAATCTTTTTATTAATTTAATATCTAAAAATCGGCCCATTCGTTTGAGTTTATAATTATAAAGACTTCTCGAAGGAAGGCTAAAGATTATTTCCACATACTTTTTTTTTTGGTTTCATATCTTGAGAATGTGTGGTAGTCAGTTTTGTGAGTTTGGCATTACAAGAACAAGCATATTGTCACCAGATTTTATAACATTTAAATCACTGTAAACGCATTCCTGATACTCACAAATCTTAAATAAGGTTGCAAAAAAATAACTTTTTGTAATGCACCATCTGTTTTTGCATTTTCATTCATTTATAATGATATTTAGCTACGTATATAAGCGTCAGAAAACATGTAAAGCTATAGATAGATTACTTCCACATACTTTGATCTATCTTTCAAGTCTTGTTAATCTTGTATTTATAATATGAATTTCTTTTTTTAATTGTGTGTGAGATAAGGACTGTTCCATTAGTGTTCTTTGGTAGACAATCCTGTGCACACGACGGCTGCCAAAGAATTCTAAGTAACTGTTTGTATATCTTCTTTCATTTAAAGATAAAGCATTCTACATCCTGGTGTTAGGCTTGATAGTCCCAAATATTCCTTTATCTTTATACAAGTAAACTATACTACATAACAACGAAATGGAACATACTGTTTTGCATCATATGAATTGTGCCAGTGCACTGTGCAGAGCCTGTGGCAAGAGAGCATTAACTTCCAAAACAACACGTTCAATTCAGAAAGCACTGAACTGTTCTAATTACATTAATGATCTGTTCTTTGTGTTTGGAATTAACGTATCAGATGATAAACCCACACAGCATTCGACTATATTTTGTAAGAAGTGTTACTTACGACTGCCATCAATGGTACCTATACCTTGTAGCGGTATGGCAGCTTGCGTACCCTGACAATCCCCAGAGCTATGCCAGTGGGAGTTTTACTCCTGGTAAATTCAACCAAGCTGGACTGGTCTGTGTGGGTAGGGGTCAGACAAAAGCTGGTACCCTGGTCCTCCAGGTTGGGGGTTTTAGCATAGGGCTGACACCCCTGTCTATGTAAAAAAAATAATGAAGTTACGGAAACAACATCAAATGAACAAACTTTGCTGCGGGATGGACATTCGGAGTCTGTGGCTCGTATGACTGTCAGTGGTGAAAGCCGAAAGGAAGCCACTGACATGAAAACGGATGTCCTGACCGCAAAACAGGATACAAGAATAGGATTTTGGAATGTCAGGACAATGTACGAGACAGGTAAACTAAGACAGGTCACGGCAGAAATGAGAAACTATAGGTTACACATCCTGGGGATAAGCGAGAGCAGATGGACAGGGGCAGGAAAAGTTAAAACAGCAACAGGAGAAACAGTACTTTACTCTGGAAGAGAGGATGGACAGCACAGTGAAGGCATAGCCATTATTCTACAGAAAGGGATAGAAAGGACATTACTGGAATGGAAACCCATCAACAACAGACTGATACGATTGAGATTGAGAGGGAGATTCACCAACACTACAATAATACAATGCTACGCACCAACGAATGATAGCGATGAGGAGGTCAAGGATGAATTCTATCAACAACTGCAGAAAGAAATGGAGGACACACCTAGATATGATCTTGTTATAGTAATGGGAGACCTCAATGCGAAAGTTGGTACACACAATACATATAATGAAAGAACAATGGGGAAATGCGGCAGCGGAATAGCAAACGAAAATGGGGATAAGCTAATAAGTTTCTGTAGCATTAACAACCTGGTCATTGGAGGAACACGTTTCCCACATAAGGAAATTCACAAGTTAACATGGGAATCACCAAATGGTCGGGACAGAAACCAGATAGACCACATCATGGTTAACGGTAGATGGAGACATGCATTACAAGATGTGAAGGTAAGAAGAGGTGCAGATGTGGGAAGCGATCACCATTTAGTAGTTGCAAAACTGAAAGTGAAACTAAGAAGGGCTGGACCAACTGTAACTACACAGAAAAGGTTTGACATCAGGAAATTGAAGGACCCCTGTAGAGTGCTCACACTGTAAAATGTCACTGTAAAGAAGTGTGGTGTAAAGTGTGTTCTCTTTCTTCGGTAAAGCTCCACTATCAATCACTGTAGCATGTTGTTTGTGGTGCCACTACTGTATATGTCCATTGTAGTGTACCGAGTTGTTGAGATCAGGCATGCTCCAGTCTGCCCAGCTGTAAATGGGTAACTCACCCTAGTCCTGAGTTAGGGAAGGCAAAGGCAACTGTAAGCAGTAGTTTCCCTCTAAGGCTCCAGGGGGAAGCAGGCCCTAAACTTGGTCAATTCAACCGACGCAGGATGGTGTATATATGGAGTAGAAGTGTAGAGTGTGATTACCGCGAATGGTGTACTGTTCGTGTTCTGACCAATCTAAGCACTCATTCACTTATGTCTACAAGGCACCAATGCAGACTGCTGGAATCTTTGTTTACACAGTTTATTTAGATGCACACACTGGGACATAACGAGTAAATCATGGGTATTATGCTGACACATCAATTTGCAGGCATACATAGTAGATCCTATGTCATGACACATTCGTAAATAATGGGTAGTACATCAATAGCTTCCAATGTCATGATACATAATGGCCGCATCCCCTATCTGACTAAGCGCGTCAGTGAAGGCGGATCGGTAAGTAACTAAAGTTGCTTTATGTTCATAGTTTATATCATATTATGAAACCATGATAAGGGGTTTCTATCAAAATCGAGATCTCCTTGCCACTGTCCGAATAATAAGATACATGCCCCGTTCTTTGGACAGTGATTCAAAAATATGATGACAGGAATGTAACATGGCCGCCTTCCTGAGTTGTCGCTCACTCACTCACAGGAGGGTATATATAAGCCAAAGTTAATTTGAAATGCATATGAATGATTTCCTAAAGTTCCTCCATACAGTCCTACAGTAATCCAGTTACTTCACGTAAACATAACTACTGTATGGAAGCCCGTCATCTTTGTCGATACAAACATGACCCTAGCGTTGCGAAGCACAAAAATTCCAGCTAGGTCTAACCGACATGAGATCATCAAAAATAGGGTCTGGAATTACCTGGAGTCCGAATCATACATGGTACCGTACATTAGGAGAGTCTCTAACACAAACTCTAGTAGAGACACAATCTCCTACAGAAGAAAAACCACTTCATAAATCATTTTTACTGAAGAATGTACCAGCCCTGGAAAATGCGTAACCGCCATTGTAAACGGTACCTCGGAACTAATCACGACTTGTCAAGACAACTCCTACTTCCGCTAGAGCGGCATAACAAGAATATAGCCCTGCCTACCCATCCAAAATATACAATATAGGACTGATTCTACTTGTACTAATAATATGTAATACATATGAATTCAGGCCATAAACATAATAAGCAAATTAATCTATTTTCTGGCCCTAACAAATAAGTACGGACATGAGTGCCATATCCATGCGCCAAATCAATATCAAGAACGATTACTCCTATAATCAAAAGTGTAAATCAATCATGGATTATCTAGCTTTCCCATAGACAGCATTTTCATACACAAATGAATGAATGTCTATATCTTTTCCATATTAAATAGCCATATCGATTTTTGTAATATGTGCGTCAAAATATGCACGCAACAACCCCCTTACCAGAAAAGCTTTTGCGGCCGACATTAAGAAACGATATCAATTTGCCAAAAGCCAGGAAAAGACATTGACTGATGATATAGACCAGAATTTTAACACCATTTCAACAATATATAAGGAAAGTAGCAAATCATGCTTAGGATTCCAGGAAAGGAAGAAGCAAGACTGGATAACACCAGAAACACTAAACACCATAAAGATGAGAAAGGAAATGAAAAGAAAGAAAACAGAAGCGAAGTCCCCCAGGTTAAAGCAACTATATAGCGAACAGTACAGTCAACTGGACAGGGAAGTTAAACGCCAAACCCGAGCCAACAAAAGGAATTTCCTAGACGATCTTGCAAAACAGGCAGAAGAGGCAGCACTGAGAAATGAACAAAGCACAGTATACAAAATAACTAAATTCATCAGCGGAAAACAAGGTGCAAACAATATTACATTAGTAAGAGATAAGCAAGGAAATCTCATCAAGACAGCAGAGGGACAGGAAACAAGATGGGCAGAGCACTTCAGAGAAACTCTGAACAAGGAAATACCAGAGACACAATTGAATGTTCCTGAGGCTGAAAACGATCTAGATGTAAATACAGACATTCCACGAAAAGAAGAAATCATCACAGCAATCAAAGGGTTAAAGAACGGTAAAGCTCCGGGCCATGATAACTTAAATGCAGAGCTATTTAAGACAGACCCTGAGCTAGCAGCAGAACTATTAGAACCACTATTTGCACAAGTGTGGAAAACGGGGACAACACCATCAGAGTGGAACAAAGGAATAATTGTCAAATTGCCCAAGAAGGGAGATCTTTCAGACTGCAATAATTGGAGAGGAATCACTCTTCTCTCAGTTCCCAGCAAAATACTAGGCAGGATAATTATACAGAGAATTTCAAAGGCAGTAGACTACAAACTGAGGAAAGAACAAGCAGGATTTAGAAAGAACAGAAGATGTGTAGACCATATATTCACTCTCAGGAACATTATAGAGCAGTGCTCAGAATGGCAAAGACAGCTTTACATAAATTTTGTTGATTTTGAAAAGGCTTTTGACAGCATACATAGGGACAGTTTATGGAAAATACTGAGGGCTTATGGAATTCCAAGCTGCATAGTGTCAATCATAAAAAGCCTCTATGCCAACTTTACGTGTAGTGTTGGGCAGAGCAACCTAACCTTCGAGGTGAAGACAGGAGTACGACAGGGATGCCCCTTATCAACCACTCTATTTTTAACAGTCATAGACTGGGTGATGCGCCAGACAACAGAGGGCAGTCCAAGAGGAATAAGATGGACTACATTTTCAACATTGGAAGATCTGGAATATGCAGATGACATTGCACTGCTGGCACATTCACATCAACACATCCAGGAAAAAACGGATAGACTTAATAAATTTAGCCAGCAGGTGGGCTTGAACATCAATTTAAAGAAGTCTGAGGTCATGACGCTCAATGTGAGCAACCCTGAGCCCATATCAGTAAGGAATCAGCAACTGGTACAGACAGATACCTTCACATACCTAGGAAGCATAGTAACACCAGACGGTGGGGCAGGCAAAGACATCAACATCAGAATGAATAAGGCAAGAACAGCCTTCTTTAGCCTAAATAACATCTGGAAGTCCTCCCAATACAGCACAAGCACAAAATTAAGATTATACCAGAGTTGCGTGCTTTCTGTGCTTCTCTATGGTGCGGAATGCTGGAGAGTCACAGAGAAGGAAATGTCAAAATTGTCCTCTTTTCACACAACATGCCTAAGAAAAATTCACCGAATCTTTTGGCCGAATACCATCACCAACCAAGACCTGCTTACTCGTAGCAAGCAAGAGGACATGCATACCATCATAGCTGGCAGACGCTGGAGCTGGGTTGGTCATGTCCTCAGAAGAGACCCCGATGCCATCACAAGAACAGCTATGCTTTGGACCCCTGAAGGAAAGCGAAAGAGAGGCCGACCAAAAACAACTTGGCGGAGGACTGTGGAGGCTGAGATGCAAAGAATGAACCAGAGTTGGGGCACTGTACGAAGGATGGCCACCGACCGTGCAAAGTGGAATCAGTTTGTTGTTGCCCTACAAGACGCCACTAGGCGTGATGGCCACTGACTGCTTTGACGGTCGGTGGTTAAGGATCGAAGAAGAAGAAGAAGTTACTTACGAATACAAAACTCAAAAAGGAGGCATAATGAGAAGTGTCTTGAAACAGCCAAGTTACTATAACTATAAAACAGTCAGCACATCTGTGTTTTAAAACAAAAGACTATCCCCTGTATGACCTAGTAAGTCATTTAACTGTATCAGTCAGTTGTTGTATGTCAACTGTGCAGTCAAGTTGTTCAGTTAGCTGTAGTCAGTCAGTTAGCTGTAGTCAGGATAGCTCTGTACAGTAGGAGGTTGATGTGCCTGCCCACATTAGTGATGATATTGTTCAACTGGAGGTTGATGTGTCAGCTCACATTAAAGGAGATACCATTATTCATTTGGAGGTGGATAACACTACTCACCCTAGCATGCCAGTTTTTGTTGCCACATCTACACCTACCAAGTCAGTTATACATACGACAAGTACATCCACCTCGCCTGTCTTCAAAAGCGACATCACAGTACAACAGTTACTTGCTAAGCCACCTTCACAACCACTAACACAAAAGGAAGAACCCCTATTCACATCCATTGTTAGAAAAAAACTAGAAACAGCAAAAAAAAAATAATATCATAAAATGCAAATCCAGAGGACAGCCTATTGTACTACAAAAACTAATTAAACATAGAAGAGAAACATCAGTCACCAGAACGCCAACAAAACGTAAGCGATCTCAATTTCTCCACATTGTTAAGAAACATATTGTTGAAACATCAACTGACTCACTAGACCTGCAGCAGGCACATGAGAGGAGAATTTATACATTCCACTATTTCCAAAATTGAAAGACGCGCCAGCGGTATTAAAAATATAACTTCACAATTAAAATTTATAATGGAAATTCATTTGTTACAAATTTCTCCATCTGTGAATGTACAGATTCCTCTTATTAAAAAAAGGAAGTGTGAATGATAATTGAGCAAAATTTTGGGGCTAGAGCAAATTATGGCAGTTGTTGCGTGAGAGTGACAGAATTAACAGAGTGTGGAAATCATTTAATAGATGTATTTATTAAATACACCTATTTATCTATTAAATTGAACATTTCGTTTTACTCATGACCATACTCGTTTTTACATGACCATCGTAATGTATGATTGAGAGATAATTGTTAGCTCTCATGTTTTGGGGACAATTTGGTGTGTTATTTTAAGGTAATAAATGTGGACTTGCAATTTAATGTTTCAATAATTAATGTTTGACGCATGAAACCAAAACAAAACTTTGATATCCATTTTCTGCAGGTTTTCTACTTTTGATTTCTGCAATTTGTTATGCATGTTGATTGTGACCGTTTTAGTCTAAATTGCATTAGAAACAAACCATAACAAAATATAAAAAAAAAAACGTAAATTTTACACTATTTCAGACTATTATATCTTCTGTTCTAATTGTGATAAAATGTTTCTTCTTGTTCTAAAATTTACTCTAACCTTTCTAGTCTAGCTTTACACAAAATTAAAGCCGGTATTTATAATAATAAAGTAGCCTAAAAACATTAATTAAGCCCTATCAAAAGTAAAATCCGCCACCTTTTTTCCAGTTAGGAAGTTACCACGTGACCTCTGTCACGATAGCTATAAATAGCGCGGTCAGGGAAAAAGGGGAAACAACTAAAAGATCGCTGGCAAACAGCCGTGTTCGTCACAAGAGGTCAAACATCTCAATAAAAAAAACTAATTTATGCGATAGGCCCACTATCTTGTTGGTAATGTAGTCTGGATTCAATAGTCAGATATTTTACTAGCATTTAACGGCTAGTAAGAAAATTTAACACTTTATGTTTTTTTGATTTTGAAAAGGCTTTCGACAGCATACACAGGGACAGCCTATGGAAAATTCTGAGGGCTTATGGAATTCCCAGCCGCATTGTTTCCATTATAAAAAGCCTCTATTCTAACTTTACGTGCAGTGTTGGATCGAGTAATGTAACTTTCGAAGTGAAAACAGGAGTACGACAGGGATGCCCCTTATCAACAACATTATTTTTGACAGTCATAGATTGGGTGATGCGCCAGACAACGGAGGGCAGTCCAAGAGGAATTAGATGGACAACGTTTTCTACGCTGGAAGATTTGGAATATGCAGATGACATTGCACTACTTGCGCATTCACATCAACACATTCAAGACAAAACCGATAGACTGAATAAGTACGGCCAGCAGGTTGGCCTGAACATCAATTTGAAGAAGACAGAGGTCATGACACTAAATGTGGGCAATCCTGAGCCAATAACAGTAAGGAACCAGAAGTTAGAACAGACAGACACATTTACTTACCTAGGAAGCATAGTAACACCTGACGGCGGAACAAGCAAGGACATTAACAACAGAATGAATAAAGCGAGAACAGCCTTTGCTGTTCTCAACAACATTTGGAAGTCTTCCCAGTACAGCACAAACACCAAATTAAGACTGTATGAGAGCTGTGTACTTTCTGTGCTTCTCTATGGTGCGGAATGTTGGAGAGTAACAGAGAAGGAAATGTCGAAACTGTCCTCCTTCCACAAAATCTGCCTAAGGAAAATTCTCCGAATCTTTTGGCCAAACACCATCAGCAACCAAGAACTACTTATTCGGAGTAACCAGGTGGACATGCACACCATCATAGCTGGCAGACGCTGGAGTTGGGTTGGCCATGTCCTCAGAGGGGACCTTGATACCATCACAAGAACAGCCATGCTATGGACCCCCGAGGGAAAGCGAAAGAGAGGCCGACCAAAAACAACTTGGCGGAGAACTGTGGAAGCTGAGATGTAAAGAATGAACCACAGTTGGGGCACTGTACGAAGGATGGCCGCCGACCGAGCAAAGTGGAATCAATTTGTTGCTGTCCTACAAGACGCCACCAGGCGTGATGGCCGCTGACTGCTTTGACGGTTGGTGGTTATGGATCAAAGAAGAAGAAAATTTAGAAAATATAAGTCACAGAAACTTCAACAAACATTATGGATAATGTCAATGAATGAAAATAAAACTCAACCATCCAACACAGAAGTAGGTTCTCTGATAGAAACTGATGGCTGCGTAGAACAGAAGGATTGAAATGGTATTATACGGTTCCCAATGTAGAACTGATGACTTCTTCTTCTTCTTCTTGCGATCGCATCTTTGATGATTACACCGTCAGACGAGTTCTCATGATGAATTCGACTGTTGTTTGAAGTTCCTCTTTAACTCCATATAGCTTTGAGTTTAGTGTTGAGTCATTGGGCCAGTATATCTTTCTTAACTGGTCATACAGAGGACAGTCCTGTAGAACATGCTCAGCAGTTTGTTCGTTTAATCCACATGTGCACAGTGGTGAAGCAGACAATCGTAGCTTGTGCATGTGTTTATTCAGTTTGTTATGCCCTGTCCTGAGTCGAAAAATAGTTGTCTGTCCCTGCCGGTCGAGAGTGTGATAGTCGTCTTTGGGTTGGTTCTGTTCTCTTCTGATAGTCTGGATAGCTCTCTTTTTCTCAAAGTATGTGACTTCATTATCTTCTTGTTCACATTCTCCTCCCTTTTTTGCAAGTTTATCTGCCTTTTCATTTCCGGGTACACCACAATGAGATGGTACCCACTGAAGTATGGTTCTCTTTTTGGCAGCTACCTTGTTTAGTTCATTTCTCAGATGCGGGAGTTTACCACCCTTGAGAGCTTGCAGGACAGACAGTGCATCTGTGAGGATGACTACCTGGTGGCAGTCAGAGTTGGTGTTATAAATCATATTTGCAGCTTGCTCTAGAGCTTGAACCTCAGCTGTATAGTTTGGAACAGAATTTACCAGTGGGAATGTGCCTAGTCTCATAGTGGTTGTCAGGATATGAGATAAAGATACCGGCACCTCCATTCCTAACAGCATTAGTTGCTGATCCATCTGTATAGGCATGTATCCATGATTGATCGGGATAGCTTTCTTGGATCATACTCAATGTAGCAGTTCGTTTTTGCAGATCATTATACTCACATCCACTTGTGAGACCACTGACTGTTGTATTAATTTGGAGGGCACTGCTGGCCTGCTCCCATGGTACAGGGTATAGGGTGGGCTTCAGTGTTGTTGTCTTCATGGATAGGTCTTCTTGATGCTGTCTTATAAGTCTTTTCCCCCGATGCACAAAGCTGCTACGCTTTAGACGTCCCAATGCCAGATCATCTAGTCTTGCCTTCATTGGGTGCATTGGCATACTGTTGTACTTTTCCATCTGGATCATGGTTTTTGTGTCTCTTCTATGGGACAATGTCTGTAATCCAGCAACCTTCTGCATCTCTGTTATTGGTGTAGTTTTCATGGCTCCTGTAATGAGCCTGAGAGCTTGATTTTGCACCTTGTCCAAAGACTGCAGATGTGAGTTAGCAGCTGATGACCATGCTGCTGAGCTAAACTCTAAGTGTGGTCTTATTACTCCATTATAAATCTTCTTTAGATTTCGTTCATTTGCTCCCCAGTTGGTACCTGCTAATTTTCTGAGTATGCCTAGTCGTCTTCGGGCCTTTCCTTCTGCATTTTCAATATGCTTATTCCATGTAAGCCTTTGGTCAAATGTCACCCCAAGATAGGTGGGGTAGCTTTCTTCCTTGATCACGGTTGTCCCTAGGTGTATGTTAGCTGATTTGTCCTTGGGGGGCGAGGGAGAACAGTGTTGTGGAGGTTTTGTCTGTGTTTATTGTGATAAGCCATTTCTCTGCCCATGACACTAGCATGTCTGCTGCCCGCTGCATTCTATAATTTGCTGTGGTGACATTTTCATCAGCGCACCAGAGTACTAGGTCATCTGCATATAAGGCAGCTTTAACTCCCTGCAGGGAGATCTTTCACCAGGTCATTGATGTAAACAAGGAAGAGTGTTGGGGAAATTACTCCTCCTTGAGGTACCCCCTGATGGAGCAACACTTTTCTGCTCTGCAGACCATCAAGAGTGACTCTAGTTCTCCTGTTATGCAAGTATGACTGGATCCATTTCATCATGTTGCCTTGGATTCCACTTCTCCTAAGTTTTGCAATGAGGCCATCTTTCCACACCTTGTCAAAGGCCTGCTTGAAGTCAACCCAGATCGTTAGGACCTTTTTCTTCTCCTGGAAGGCATCTTCTATTGCTTGAGACAAGTAAGTAACTTGGTCTTCTATACTGTAGCATTCTCTAAATCCAGCTTGTTCCGGCACCAGGATCTGCTCAGACTCTAAATACCATTTCAATCTGTGGTTGACTATTCGCTCCATAGTCTTCCCAACACAGCTTGTGAGACTGATTGGCCGGTAACTTGCAGCCTCGGTCTTACATTTCCCTTTCTTTAGTATGGGTATTGTGATGGCTTCTCTCCATACTTGGGGTACCGTTCCTTTCAACCAGCTGTGGTTGAATATCTCAAGCAGTTTTGTCTTTGCTGCTGAGCTCAGATTTACTAGCATTTCGTTGCTGATTTTGTCTGGGCCGGGTGACTTTTGAAACTTAAGCTTGGAAATAGCCTTCTGTAGTTCTCCTAGTGTGATGGGTTCCCTCATTGGGGCAGGAGTATCTGTCTGTCCCATGGTTGCCAGTATTTCTTTTCTTATCTCTCTCTGATGGTCTATGTTAATGGGTAAGTTGCTTTCTGAACTGTATCTTCTAGCAAACAAGTCTGCAGCTTGTTTTCCTCTGAAAAGTTTGCCACCTTCATCCAATGTGATAGTCTGCCTTGGTGAGGAATGCTCTTCATTTAGAGACTTGACTAATCTCCAAAGTTTCCTGCCGTCTTTCTCAAGGTTCAGCGATGCCGTTTTAGTTCTCCAGCTTTTCCGCTTTTCTTCTAGCTTTGTTCTCTGAAACTCTGCTACAGCCTTTTTCCATTTGTTGTGAGTTTCAAGTGAAGGCTGAGACTCTGCGTCCTTTCTAGCCTTGTCCATAGCTTCCTGACGTTCTTGGAGTGTGCTGGACCAGTATGGTATGTAGTTACGCCGGCATCCTTTGGGAATGGTTTCTTTTGCAGCTTGTAGTATGCATCTGTTGAAGTCTTTTACCACTTCATTAATGTCTCTGTTCTGTACCTTGAGGGTAGACAGCAGCGTGTTCACCTGATGCCTGAATAAACCCCAGTTGGCTTTTTTTGTAGTTCCATCTTGTAATGGCTGGGCCTGTACTGAGAGTTGCACTCTGGACAGTAAGAAAGATTGGGCGATGGTCGCTTCCCCCTAGTTGGTCTCCTACTTCTCTACTAATAGATCCAGCTATATCTGGTGTGGAGAAGGCAAGATCTGGTGTTGAGGTTGTGTGCCATCCTCTGGAGTAGAAGGTAGGAGTATCTGTGGCATTATTGACTAGGATTAGGGAGTGATCATCTTGCCAAGTTTCAACCTCTTCACCTCTGTGATCCAGATGGTTATAGCCCCAGCTCTGGGAGTGGCTATTAAAGTCTCCAACTGCTATAAAGTTGGTGGCTGGTACCTGTATAGAGCTGAGACTCAGGGGGTTGTTGTTCGGACAGTAATAGTTCAGGAGTTCTATTTCCATCTTGTCTACCTTTATCTGCAGCAGCTGATATTCTGCTCCATCCATGAAGGTTTTCCTTTCGTGTGCAGGAATGTTATTCCTTACAAGAGTAAGTACTCCTCCTGTTCGTCTATCTTGTCTGTCGGATCTGAAGCATTGATATCCCCTTATTTTAAAGGTTTGATCTGCTTTCAAGTGAGTCTCTTGGATACAGCAAACACTGACTTGCTTCTCATACAAGATGTTTTCCAGCTCTGTCTTTTTGCTGTATCCAGCCTGCTTGCTGTTCACTCCCTCTGCATTCCAGTGCATCATGACAAGTGGCACTCTGGGTTTCTCTTTTTCTGTTTTGTTTTGGTCAGTAGTTCTCCTCCGCCGTCTGTTGACTCCACAAGACGGTCTAGAGGGTCCTCCAGTAGCTAAGGGTGGGCTCTGTCGAGGCTCAGAGCCCGGCACTGCACCTGCCTGGTGGAGCTCCACAGGGCGAGCACCAGAACGAGATTTATTTGACGGTGTACTCTCCATAGAAAAAAAAAAGCGAGTTGCATGATACTGTGGTTTCCGGTGCGCCTTCTGGCCCAGTATCTACGACTTTAGCACCTGTTCAACGGGAGAGTGGGCTCATCCCTAATCTGTTTATGTTCCCAGTAGTAGACTATTCGCAAGCAGCCTGGGGGTGTCACTGCTCTGCGCGGACCTTGTTTACCGAGGCGGCGTCCGAGCTCGTATGGTGAAAATATGGTTGCGTTATCTTCAAAATAGCCCTGTCTTTCCCGTGGCTTTTCTGCCATCCTGCAACTTTGAGTTAGGGAGTTCTGAGCTCCAGTCTCTTTCCCAGGCATTTTATCCTGGCCTGGCACGCATACAGAGGACCCCACTTCTGGTTCTAAGTTAGCAGTTGGGGATAGGTGGGGTAGCACACTGTGCATTCCCCGTCATCCAGGGGGCTCTCCAACTATGCAGAGCTTGCACAATGCTGTGCTCTGGTTCTGGGCTCTCCCAAGGAATCCTCACGTCCTGCACAGAGCCACTTCCCGATACCCACCACCTGCCAACCCTCCATTGTAGAAATCTCCTGCATGCGGCCATCCAGTCAAGAGCCAGTATTAAGTCTGGTGCCCAAGTGATCCCCCCAAGCTCAGTGTGCAATGCTGGGTTCTCATCATGCTGCAACACAGGAGGGATTGTGATGCTCAGCCATCTCTCTCAATTCTGCATCGATAAGTGACATCGGGGACTTAACTTTGCCTCAGTACTGGGAGGCCCCGTTTCCGGGTACACCACACACAGCCAATTGAGGCAACGGTCGCCATGGGCGTGATAGACGACAAACAGTGAAGAATGAGGCAAGAAAGCATTTAACCCATGAAGTGGGGGTGGATTGGTGCAGACCAGAGCATGTACCACTCGCCGGTGGGTTCTGCATCTACACCTATAGGGTTCCACCCACTCCTCAGCCCATTTAGTCTGGCCCCTCACCCAGGACCTGTCCGGCTTGGGTGACCCTGCCAGGAGTAAAACTCCCGCCGGCATAGCTCCCGGGATCATTGAGGCGCTCAAGCTCTCCAACCATGGCAAGGTAGGCTTACATGTGGAGAGGAACTGATGACAAGAACCAGACAAGTGCCAGTGGAACAAGAGATAAGAAGACGCTGAAAATGTATATGTCGCGCAATGAGGACACCAGTTGATAGCACCACAAGGCAGTCCTTGTTCTGGAGTTCCCATGGTAAGAAAAGCCAGGGTAAGAAAAGCAGGGATATACCGAAAAACACAACGGGAAGAAAACTGGAGACAGTAAAGAAAACGATGAGGAAGACTCTCAGTTGATGGGACATGACAAGAGGACCTGACATAAGTTTTTTGAGGGCATATGCTCCTAGGGAAGCTGATGGGTTATGGATGATGAATGAGCTTAGCAGTGCGCAAGAAGGAAAAAAAACACCATCAGCCCTGCTCATCCTCTCGTCAATGCCGATTTTTTTTCCTTGACCATATTATCATTTTCTATCCTTAAAGACTCATCCGACACTGCAGCTAGTTCCCTTGCAGGAAACCTGCATCAATGCATTCGTATGCCGTTGCTATGATGGTTTATTTGTTCACACAATGAGGTTGACAGCCCCAGGCACAACACTTTTCAGTAGTCGTACTTTTTCCTTACAGACCTACAGGAACTCATCATCATCATTAGCTACCATCTCTACGTCCAAGTCGGCTGCAGTGGATCTCCAACGTCTTCTGTCTCTTGTCGTGATGGTGCACTCCGACAAATTCTTTCCTGTCCATATCTTGATGTTATCTTCCCACTTACAGTGCTGCCTTCTTGCACGTTTGCCTTCAACTCTTCCTTCTATTATGGACTTCAGAAAGGCGTTGTCTTTTTACATGGCAAAAATATTTTAGCTGTCTAATTTTGATCTTCATTAATTCTCTTTTTATTCTAGGTTTTCTAGGACCTCTTTATTTGGGAACTATATGGGGTTAATGGTTCATTAACATAAATGATGATGGCAGTGATTAGAGCACTTGCTTCTCGAGGCAAAGTTACTAGGTTCAAAACCTCCTAGCCTCATGCTGAAATTTACCCAGCTGTAAATGGCGACCTAACTCTGCTCTTGAGATAGAGGAGGGACAAAGGCAGAGAGGAAAGGAACCGATCACCCTCACTTCATCAAGCTTGGACCCATTATGGGACCCCAAGATGCAGCAATAGTGAATGCAGTCAGCGACTCATAGCTTGACTGCCTGCGTCAGGACCAGCAAATCAGAGCTGGTCAAGACCGCACTCCACCTCCACGTGGTGGTCCTGGAAACAGTCTGCAGCAGTGCAGTCTGGCTGAGCGAGTGCGGATCGAAATGGGAAGGCAAACCCGGTCCATAAAAAATGCCGTGCAGAAGTCGGATGTGTCGACCGAAAGGTGCAGATATCACAGCTTAGGCGCAAACAGACACAACGCAACCACCGTCCTTTTCAGGGTGAACGAGGAAGAAGAAGAAGAAGGACCCATTATAAGGAGGTCTCTCAAATCTCCCTCCCGCTCGGCAGTATCTTTTGCCATTGATTAATGGGAGAGGAATTCTCAGTTTACGCCATCTCCAAGTGCCAGTAGAACTAGAGATGAGAAGAAGACAATAAGGACTGCACGTTAACTTGTTTCCGCAATGTGTGTTCCATCCAACACCTTTCCCCGCCTCTTTCTCTTAGGTTATTTTCGTAAGTTCCACACTAGTGATCTTGACATACCATTTTAATCCTTCTGTTCTGCGGAAGCACCCATTTATGAAAGTCTGTAATGAAACTCAATGAACAGCCGTTAATATGACCAAACTCAACAGTCTCCCAGCTCGGTGGGTTAGTGTATGGCTAAAAACCCAATTCAGAAAAAAACCATTACACAAACAGGATCAAAACATAAACCAACGGGCAGAGAGTTTGAAACAGTCACCACCACAGAAGCTGTGACGCTACCTGATGAATGCAAAATTGTAGACGTGGAAGTGTGCAATCAAAAACCTCAAGGTTGAGTGAAAGAAAATGGTCGAATACAGAAATGTGTGGCACGTAACAATTTAGGACAATATTCCAGGGGAATCAACGAGGATTTATGATGATGATAATTCTAATAAATGAGCTATGACTTCCCAGGATTTTATCTGCTGTAGATTCATTCATCAATGTGTTTTCCATGTTGAGATTTCCAGCCTCATGTATAGCCTCATATTAGTGGCTTGTACGACATGCCGAAAACACAGTTATAATCAATAACCTTTTGTTAACAAGACAAGAAAGGTATTTACTGAACAAACTCTATACCCTAAAAAGATGGATGAGTAGACAACATAGAATCGGACCTGGCAGAGCTAGGAATTGTTACATGGACAGAACTCATAAAAATGGATGCAGAATGCTATTGCGGTGAAGTGCTTAATTTAATTATTACGATGTCGCCAAGTTTCAAACGTACAAACGTTCTCAACTTGTCCACGCGTTTTGCTAGTGTTATAGAGTTGTTGACGCGGCTGTGGCTTGAATACGCATAAGAGTGGATAATAGCTCTATATATGAAACCCAGCGACGTTGTAAACATCGGACACAGCTGAACGAATTCGCTAAAGGGGTCTTATAAATGTGTTTACAAACAAGTGGATCTGCGGTGCGTGCCAAGTTAAATCAAACTGAAGAAATGAAAGAGAGTGGGGAAACAACTTTCCTTTTGGTGTGAATAAGTAAGATATTAGCTGTCAGAAGGAAGATGTGCCAACTGTCACATGATTAATCAGAAAATGATCGGTTATGTAACGTAAATATAACATAATGGTCCTAGATTGATAAATGTGTTTTTTAAAAGTACTTAAATAAACCTGCTGAATAAACAGACATTTTCTATATAACCGAACCTTCCAATGTTCCACATGTCTATATAACATTATACAGCACAACTACTACACAAGAAGCAATATAGACAAGGTTGGAGCCACAGACAGTGGTATCAAAATAAGAATATAAAAGGCTAGAGGAGCTTTCATATCATAGGGAAATATGTAGAAATAAAAAGAAATCACGCCCAAGACAGAAACAGGGGTCTTCAACTCCAATGTCGAGTCCGTCGTATGGCAGTTATGAAACACAGACAACAAACAAAAACAACAAGCAAGAAGTTAGACTTTCATAAACGGGTGTTACGTAGGACAGAAGGATTGTCACAAAACGTTTGTGCATTTACTTTTGCGCCCTTCTCTCTCTCCTTCACCGTCCTATTATTTGACATATTTTATGCCCTTACATTTTTTGCTCTGAGCCGCTCCCAGACTTGTTTACGTTTCGCCCTGTGAATCATCGTATTCTTCTTCTTCTTAGATCCTTAGCCACCGACCGTCAAAGCAGTCAGTGGCCATCACGCCTGGTGGCGTCTTGTAGGGCAACAACAAATTGATTCCACTTTGCTCGGTCGGTGGCCATCCTTCGTACAGTGCCCCAACTCTGGTTCATTCTTTGCATCTGAGCCTCCACAGTCCACCGCCAAGTTTTTTTTGGTCGGCCTCTCTTTCGTTTTCCTTCAGGGGTCCATAGCACACCTGTTCTTGTGATGGCATCGGGGTCTCTTCTGAGGACATGGCCAACCCACCTCCAGCATCTGCCAGCTATGATGGTGTACATGTCCTCTTGCTTGCTCTGAGTAAGCAGATCTTGGTTGGTGATGGTATTCGGCCAAAAGATTCGGAGAATTTTTCTTAGGCATGT
Organism: Oreohelix idahoensis; assembly: GCA_024509875.1. Classification (NCBI taxonomy): domain Eukaryota; kingdom Metazoa; phylum Mollusca; class Gastropoda; order Stylommatophora; family Oreohelicidae; genus Oreohelix; species Oreohelix idahoensis. Next base: position 165,211 of record JAMPIV010000692.1, read on the forward strand.
TGTGTGAAAAGAGGACAATTTCGACATTTCCTTCTCTGTAACTCTCCAGCATTCCACACAATAGAGAAGCACAGAAAGCACACAGCTCTGATATAATCTTAATTTTGTGCTTGTGCTGTATTGAGAGGACTTCCAGATGTTGTTTAGACTAAAAAAGGCTGTTCTTGCTTTGTTCATTCTGTTGTTGATGTCTTTGCTTGCTCCGCTGTCTGGTGTTACTATGCATCATAGGTATGTGAAGGCGTCTGTCTGTTCCAGTTGCTGATTCCTTACTGATATGGGCGCAGGGTTGCTCACATTGAGCGTCATGACCTCTGTCTTCTTTAGATTGATGTTCTATCCATTTTTTCCTGGATGTGTTGATGTGAATGTGCTAGTAGTGCAATGTCATCTGCATATTCCAGATCTTCCAATGTAGAAAATGTAGTCCATCTTATTCCTCTTGGACTGCCCTCTGTTGTCTGGTGCATCACCCAGTCTATGACTGTTAAAAATAGAGTGGTTGGTTGATAAGGGGCATCCCTGACGTACTCCTGTCTTCACCTCAAAGGTTAGGTTGCTCTGCCCAACACTACACGTAAAGTTGGCATACAGGCTTTTTATGATTGACACTATGCAGCTTGGAATTCCATAAGCCCTCAGTATTTTCCATAAACTGTCCCTGTGTATACTGTCAAAAGCCTTTTCAAAATCAACGAAATTAATGTACAGCTGCCTTTGCCATTCTGAGCACTGCTCTATAATGTTCCTGAGGGTAAATATATGATCTACACATCTGTTCTTTCTAAATCCTGCTTATTCTTTCCTCAGTTTGTGGTCTACTACTTTTGAAACTCTCTCCATAATTATCCTGCCTAGTATTTTGCTGGGAACTGAGAGACTAGTGTTTCCTATCCAATTATTGCAGTCTGCAAGATCTCCCTTCTTTGGCAATTTGACAATTGTTCCTTTGTTCCATTCCGTTGGTGTTGTCCCTGTTTTCCAGAATTGTGCAAATAGTGGTTCTAATAGTTCTGCTGCTAGCTCAGGGTCTGTCTTAAATAGCTCTGCATTTAAGTTATCATGGCCAGGAGCTTTTCTATTCTTTAACCCTTTGATTGCTGTGATGATTTCTTCTTTTCATGGAATGTCTGTATTAACATCTAGATCATTTTCAGCCTCGGGAACATTCAATGGTGTCTCTGGCAGTTCCTTGTTCAGAGTTTCTCTGAAATGCTCTGCCCATCTTGTTTCCTGTCCCTCTGCTGTCGTGATGAGATTTCCTTGCTTATCTCTTACTAATGTAATATTGTTTGCACCTCGTTTTCTGCTGATGATTTTAGTTATTTTGTATACTGTGCTTTGTTCATTTCTCAGTGCTGCCTCTTCTGCCTGTCTTGCAAGATCGTCTAGGAAATTCATTTTGTTGGCTCGGGTTTGGCGTTTAACTTCCTTGTCCAGCTGACTGTACTGTTCGCTATATAGTTGCTTTAACCTGGGGGATTTCGCTTCTGGTTTCTTTCTTTTCATTTCCTTTCTCATCGTTTTGGTGTTTAATGTTTCTGGTGTTATCCAGTCTTGCTTCTTCCTTTCCTGGAATCCCAAGCATGATTTGCTGCTTTCCTTATATATTGTTGAAAAGGTGTTGAATTTCTGGTCTATATCATCAGTCAATGCCTTTTCCTGACTTTTGACAAATTGATATCGCTTCTTTATATCAGCCACAAAAGCTTTTCTGGTAAGGGGGTCCTTCAATTTGCTGATGTCAAACCTTTTTTTGTGTAGATACAGTTGGTCCAGCCATTCTGAGTTTCACTGTCAGTTTTGCTACTACTAAATGGTGATCACTTCCCACATCCGCACCTCTTCTTACCTTCACATCTTGTAATGCATGTCTCCATCTACCATTAATCATAATGTGGTCTATCTGGTTTCTGTCCTGACCATTTGGTGATTCCCATGATAATTTTTTTTTTTTTTTCGGCTTTCACCACTGACAGTCATACGAGCCTCAGACTCCGGATGTCCATCCCGCAGCTAAGTTTGTTTATTCATTGTTGTTTCCGTAACTTCAAAATTTTTTTTTTTACATAGACAGGGGTGTCAGCCCTATGCCAAAAAAAAACCCCAACCTGGAGGACCAGGGTTTCTGCTTTAGTCTGACCCCTGCCCGCGCAAACCTGTCCAGCTTGGTAGAACCTTCCAGGAGTAAAACTCCCGCTGGCATAGCTCTGGGGGTAATCAGGGTACGCAAGCCGCCATACCTCGACAAGGTATTGACACCGATGATTTTTAAGTCATATATTGGGTGATGGATGCGCCAGACAACAGAGGGCAGTCCAAGAGGAATAAGATGGACTACATTTTCTACATTGGAAGATCTGGAATATGCAGATGACATTGCACTACTAGCACATTCACATCAACACATCCAGGAAAAAACGGATAGACTTAATAAGTTTAGCCAGCAGGTGGGCTTGAACATCAATTTAAAGAAGTCAGAGGTCATGACGCTCAATATGAGCAACCCTGAGCCCATATTAGTAAGGAATCAGCAACTGGTACAGACAGACACCTTCACATACCTAGGATGCATAGTAACACCAGATGGTGGGGCAGGCAAAGGACATCAACATCAGAATGAATAAGGCAAGAAGAGCCTTTTTTAGCCTAAACTGGAAGTCCTCTCAATACAGCACAAGCACAAAATTAAGATTATATCAGAGCTGTGCGCTTTCTGTGCTTCTCTATGGTGCGGAATGCTGGACAGTTACAGAGAAGGAAATGTCGAAATTGTCCTCTTTTCACACAACATGCCTAAGAAAAATTCACCGAATCTTTTGGCCGAATACCATCACCAACCAAGATCTGCTTACTCGGAGCAATCAAGAGGACATGCACACCATCATAGCTGGCAGACGCTGGAGCTGGGTTGGCCATGTCCTCAGAAGAGACCCCGATGCCATCACAAGAACAGCTATGCTTTGGACCCCTGAAGGAAAATGAAAGAGAGGCCGACCAAAAACAACCTGGCGGAGGACTGTGGAGGCTGAGATGCAAAGAATGAACCAGAGTTGGGGCACTGTACGAAGGATGGCTGCCGACCGAGCAAAGTGGAATCAACTTGTTGTTGACCTACAAGACGCCACTAGGCGTGATGGCCACTGACTGCTTTGACGGTCGGCGGCTAAGGATCAAAGAAAAAGAAGGTTAATTTTTGAATTTCTTTGTGTGGGAAAAGTGATCCTCCAATGACCAGGTTGTTAATGCTACAGAAACTTATTAATTTATCCCCATTTTCGTTTGCTGTTCAGCAGCCGCATTTCCCCATTACTCTTTCATTATATGTATTGTGTGTTCCAACTTTCGTGTTGAGGTCTCCCATTACTACGATAAGATCATATCTAGGTGTGTCTTCCATTTCTTTCTGCAGTTGTTGATAGAATTCATCCTTGACCTCATCATCGCTGTCATTCGTTGGTGCGTAGAATTGTATTATTGTAGTGTTGGTGAATCTCCCTCTCAATCTTATCAGTCTGTTGTTGATGGGTTTCCATTCCAGTAATGTCCTTTCTATTCCTTTCTGTAGAATAATGACTACACCTTCATTGTGCTGTCCATCCTCTCTTCCAGAGTAAAGTACTGTTTCTCCTGTTGCTGTTTTAACTTTTCCTGCCCCTGTCCATCTGCTCTCGCTTATCCCTAGAATGTGTAATCTATAGTTTCTCATTTCTGCTGTGACCTGTTTTAGTTTACCCGTCACGTTCATTGTCCTGACATCCCAAAATCCTATTCTTGTTTCACGTTTTGCGATCAGGATGTCCGTTTTCGCGTCAGTGGCTTCCTTTCAGCTTTCACCGCTGACAGTCATACGAGTCTCAGACTCCGGATGTCTGTCCCGCAGCATAGTTTGTTCATTTGTTGTCGTTTCCATAACTTCATTTCTTTTTACATAGACAGGGGTGTCAGCCCTATACTAAAACCCTCAACCTGGAGGACCAGGGTGTCTGCTTTAGTCTGACCCCTGCCCGCGCAAACCTGTCCAGCTTGGTAGAACCTTCCAGGAGTAAAACTCCAGCTGGCATAGCTCTGGGGGTAATCAGGGTACGCAAGCCGCCATACCTCGACAAGGTATTGACACCGGTGATAGCAGGAATCGTCGTATGACAAGGCTAACTAGACAGGTCAGTGGATAATACGTTTATCACCTAAGTCGTCTAGCCACCTTTGATAGAGGATCTGTCGTGATCCAAGGTGGTCCCAACCACTCCTCATAGCAATACGGCCCGGCAGAGTACGGAAAGAAAGCCATATTGTTTGTATGAGCTGCCGGCGATCTGTATTTGACCATCTGGTGGATGCATGAAAACACAGGTGATATTACGCAATCGTTTCTGCTCACCCATCTTTGTATCAATATTACCGATAATCTGTCTGGGGATACGATATTGTGGGAAAGCATCTAGACAGGAAATAAGTCAGACTTGTTTGCGAGTTTGCATAAAGATGCAATCGGAGGTATTACGGACATATCTGAAAGAGGTCACGCGTTTAAATTTTAAAATTTTATATTTTAAAACACAGAAAGAGGGGGGTGGGGTGGGGGGGGGGGGGGAATAGTATGATTTAACACCCTCGCCCATATAGTTCTAAAGAGCTTACCATTGGCTTGATTTGAGAGCCGGAATAGACTTAAACTTTCATTGGCAAGTTGGTCTAAAAGTACAATCTGGGACTTGACCTGAGAAATGACAATATAATCTAGCGAAATCGGAGTCACAAATCAGACTGCATCGCAACGTCAAATTAGCAACTCCCTGGAGCCAGAGAGACACCGGACTAAGAATTCCAAAATTATAAATGACAGATCAAAGTATTTGGGCAACTTTGAAACTTAAAAGTAAACCCGCATTTTTAAATACAAAAACTGGAGACCTAAGGAATCAGATCACCCATCATAAGAAGAATACTAAAATTTCCCAGACCAAGTTATTCAAAAGCATCTAACCTAAGATGCTGTGTCCATTCTAACTGTGCCAGGAGATTGTAGATTCCATAAGACTCAAGTTTTTGACGTCACTAGTTGTGAGTCAAAAGCAGGGATTCAACACTAACCACCTACATTGGACGAGTTGTGTGGAGAAGGGCCCTCATCACAGAAGAATTGACGAAACCACGGCTGCAGGACTCACTTATACCAGCTAAGTTCTTGTAAAAGGAACCAGCAAAAGGACAATTATTTTTATCAATCCTCAAACAAAGTCCCAGTGAAGACAATTTTATTTACATCTAAAATTCACCATCATTCCAGCGCTATTTTAACCTGTTAAGACTAATTGATTATTAAATTTGTTACATGTTATTTTAAAACACAACAATCATAGTTGATTCAGTTATTATAGGTATGAAAGCAAACGTTTGAGCAAGACTCTTTAATATACACACATACATATCTAGACATATATTTACATCTATAGAGCAAATACTTATAAAAGAATTTCGCTGGATTTATACAAGCTGGGGGCTTGAACGGGCTAAAACCATTGCTTAATTCTTCACAAAAGGCGATGTATCAGATATAAGTTAATAGTGCTCTGCCCTATGCAGCATTGTTCTTAACCTCTGAAAACATCTTGTGAATACTCATTAAGTGACATTATCCTTCTATCTACAACTATGCCATGAGTAATCTAGTGCAAAGGTAGACACCTTTGAAGACCCATATTAGATACTCTTGAGTGTTGGCCACTGGCGGACCACCACTGCAGAGCTAAGGGGGAGGCAATCCGTGACAAGGATAGAAATGTCAAGACAAGATCACCAACGTGGAACTCATGATAAGAATAGGACAAGTGCTAGTGTAACAAGAGATGAGAAGAAAATGCTGGCGATGGACAGGAACTACACTGCAGAAACCTGCTGATGGCATTACAAGACAGCCATTGTTACAGAATCCCCAGGGAAAGGAAAACAGAGAACGAAAAACATGAAAAAGAGAATAGAAGACAAAAATGAAACAGATGAGGAAGATGTGGAAAGACTCTGAGCTGATGGCATGTGACAGGAGGCTTTGGCATTAAGTAACATAAATCCAACAAAAGTGTATCTATAACACTAATATAAATCCAACAAAAGTGTATCTATAACACTAATATAAATCCAACAAAAGTGTATCTATAACACTAATATAAATCCAACAAAAGTGTATCTATAACACTAATATAAATCCAACAAAAGCGTATCTATAACTTACTTACTTAGTCGTTCCCCTTCTACCGTGAGGTGTAGAGGTTTGGAAGAGAGAGCGCCAGACTATCCTATCGGCTGTCTTCCTCCTGGCCTGGTTCCATTCTAGTCCTCGATCCTTCAAAGATTGTCTAATGTTGTCCTCCCAGCGGACTCTGGGTCGTCCTCGGGGTCTGGATCCTTGGCTCTTTGTTTCCCATGCTTGTCGTGGTATCCGATCTTCTCCCATTCTGCAGACATGGCCAAACCATCTTAATTGGGACTGTTCTACTTGGGTCTGCAGGGAGTAGGATTTAAGGCCTTGACGTATCGTCTGGTTGCATACCATGTCTCTTCTTGTTACTTCAACCACCTTCCTCAGATACCTCATTTCTGAGGTTTGGATCTGGCTTTTATGGGTTGTAGTCATTGCCCATGACTCGCATCCGTATGTCAAGACTGGGACATAGGTGGAGCGGTATACAGCCATCTTCGTTTTCTTACCAACCTCTCTCTTGCTGAGGAATCCTCGATTTATGGCCTGAAAAAGTCTCCCAGCTGCTGCTTTTCGAGTGGCCAACTCTTCTTTGATGCCTCCCTTTCGGTCTATAATAGCTCTGAGGTATTTAAAGTGGTCGACCTGCTCCAGGACCTGTTCTCCCAGCTAAATCTGATGTTTTCTTTCTTCCCGTGATATCACCATGGATTTATAACACTAATATAAATCCAACAAAAGCATATCTGTAACAACCTCTATGGCAGACCAAACCATTACAAAAGCACGCCTTCACAACACTATTTTCAGTAAAAAAAAAAAACCAAACAAAAACGCTATACACAGGCTAGGACAAATCGACTTCTAGTTTCTAACAAAACAACATAATCCTGCTTTAATTAACAGTTAGTGGAAATAAATGGAGCACAGTAACAAACAAAACAATACGGGATGCTGTATGGGAAGTGCGTACAGGTGAAAAGATTAAAGAACTTCTACAATAAGAACATCATCATTACAATAGACTTACCACACGTTCAACGCAAAAAGGAGGACAATATTCATTTTTTGTCATGAAAAGGAGTGCAAGGTAGGACACTATAATGGAAAAGAAGGACAAAACGTTGGACATTTTTATTTTAATTAGTAAATGTCAGAGAAACTTAACTTTTACCTATCAAATAATAAGTTCATCAAACCAACTTGATTTTTCATTTATTGATATATTAAGACGATAAAGAACTTCTTTAACAAAGATGAATTACTTTTTAAATACACATAAAATCCGTGGCCGCCGGACATTTCACAGACAGACATTTATTTTTTATTTCTATGTCTTCTTTTTAAGTTTTTGTGGTTTTTTTTTATACTAATTCTTTGCAATGTAATTGCTTTTTATTATACAAACCTTAAAACTGACAACAACAAAATAACATCATTGCAAGTTATAAAAATGTTTATTGCATTATAACTAAAGGATGTAAAGATTATGGACTATTGATCTCAAGAAATCGATTCTGGGATACTCCTCATATCTATCAATTACAGACTTCTATCATGTATTTAATATTTGGTACTTCTTTTTTGGTTTCTTCAATATCATTCATGAGGCTACCCAGTCAGACTGCTCTTTTCTTAGTTTGGAGAGAGACGGCAAACGATGCGGTGGGTGATTGCCATCTCTGTCCAAACCCTCTGTGTCATCCTTAAAGAGAGTTTATAGTCCGTGGAAGGCCTTGTGTGATTCTGTCCAGTATGTTCCATAGCCTGAAATGTCCGTCGGCCAAGTGACTGTGAGATATATGTACCTTGTTAATTGCAATTCAGGCAAATCATTGCATTCGCGCTGTCCAAGCACATATTTTCCCAGTTAAATACCCAGAAGAATATTGGCGATTTCTAATCATCTTCCCTGAGTTACGCTGTGTATACTCAAAAGAATATAATTATTCAGAGAGGCTAACATTGGTGGGACATATATATATAGACATATATATATAGACATATATATATCATACATGCCACACTTAAAGGTTTACCCATAATCTGTACGGGGTGTTTGCGTTTTCAGATGTGTACGGGCCGTACACGGGTCTGTACGGGTTTTTTTCGCCTAATTATTAAATATACATATAAATCTTGTGCCACTACACAATTTGCGTCATGAGATTCGGCGAGATTTTAAGCCAAGTGGATAAAAAAAAAAAATAACCAATGAAAATCAAGCTGCCTATTTTTCAATTGCCGCGGGATGTGCGTGGCGTGTTCATTCACAATTTTTCGCTAAAGCTAGCGCGAGGTTACTGATTATTTGAACGATTACGCAGCACTGAAATCTTTTTTGAGTCGAGCCTATTGTTTAGGATTAATTTCCAGTTTAGTATTGGTAAGTAATTCATTTTAAAAAAAAATATTACAATAACATTGTTTAGATGAAGTTAGATTTAACTGTCAGATAACTTAGGCCTATGCTTTCTTTTCCCCTAAGGTTTAGCATAATTGATTATTTACGGCTGGTAAAAAAAAAAAAGGCTGATACCACTACATATTATTTGATTTCACTAAAACTTGTAGAAAGTGCGTAAGAAATGTAAATTTGAAAAATAATACAATAGCCTACAAAATTATGGGTAGCCTAATAACGTAATGACGGTCGCCGAATGCTCCGCATGTATTTTCGTACCATTTAGAGTTATAATTAGGGTTACAGCTAGGGTTAACCCTAAATCTAAATGGTACGAAAATACACGCGGAGCATTCGGCGAACGTCATTCCGATATTACCAAATTATGAAACTGAAAAGAAAAAAAAAAAAACCACAATAGCGTGGAAAATTTACATCTTAACTCGATCAGAGAAAAGTTTATTTGGAGTTAGCCTACTTCTCTTCTTAGTTTTAATTTCGTTTCTTTAAAAAACAATGTTATTTTGCCTTTGGTGGTCATCATTACGGTCATTCAATGATTTATAATTATTAAATAATTAATTAGCCTACTATCAATGTTTGATTGACACTAAAATTTGTATGGGAAGGTCTATTTAAAACTACCAGTTGGGCTTTAACGGCTATTCCAATTTTTGAAGTTCGGTAGAAAATATACAGGCTAATATTACGCCAGCGCTAGTTTTATATTTTCATTACCAGCTTTAGCAAAAAATTTATTAGATTTTAAATTTAAGATTCCTAACCCATAATGCTTATTACTGGTCTCTTTAGGCCTGTACTTTTATAAGGCACTATAGAAAACACAGCAACTGTTCTTCATTTCAACCATAAATTTGATTTATTTTTTTCCAAGATTCTATTTCATTATATAATATTAAAATTACAAATAATTATATTTTTCAAATTGATTATTAATATTTGTATTTACTTTTTCACATTAATATTTTTTTTTTTTCTGTCTAGCAGGAAATATTGCATCCATCTAACAGCATGGCTGAGCCTAACTTTAAAAAAAGGAGGTTAGAAGAAGATCAACGTCGTGGGAAGTTTCAATCTGACTGGACAACTACATTCCCTGGGATTATTGAGACATCCAAATTAGGCTCTTCACATGCATACTGTAGAATATGCAATAGAGATATTAAAGTGATGGCATCTGGCTTACACGATGTGAGGGAGCATTTCAAAACAAAACTGCATGAAAGGAACTATCAGCTGAAGAACGGAAGTTCTATCAAGGCCTTCTTTACTCAGCCTCAACAAGAAGATGATAAAATAACGAGGGCTGAAGTTTTATTTGCAAATTTTATTGCTCAACACAACATAGCTGCTTCTATAGCTGACCATTTTTCAGACTTATCAGCTGAGATGTTCCGGACAGTGCTATTGCCAAACGTTTCAAATGCAAGCGAACCAAAACAACAGCCATTATTAAAAACTGCTTGGCTCCATCTGCAACGGAGCCAGTCATCAAATTATGCAGGAAGACACCTTTCTCCTTGATGATCGATGAGTCAAATGATAGAAAAACTGACAAGCGTTTAGCTATAATGGTGAGGGTATTTGAAGATGGCATAGGACCTAGAACCAGGTTGCTGGGCATGCCGGTCGGTACTGGTGGAACCAGTGAAGCTATTTTCAGTGATATTGATGCTGTGTTCAGCGACTTACAAATCCCATGGATTAACTGTATAGGTTTTGCAAGTGACAACTGCAATGTAATGGTTGGCAAATCAAACTCTGTACTAACGCGAATCAAGAGCAAGAACCCTGATGTGTTTAGTATAGGGTGTATTTGCCACCTTGCAAATCTTTGTGCCAAGGAGGGTATAAAGCAGCTGACTATTCCTGTTGATGACCTTTTGATAGATATCTTCTATCATTTTGAGCATAGCTCAAAACGGAAAAAATCATACAGAGAGTTTCAACTGTTTACAGGAGTGGATGCACTAGACATACTAAAGCACTGCCAGACTCGCTGGCTTTCTTTGCAGAAAGTAGTGGACAGAATTTTAAATCAATATTCTGCTCTATCTTCATACTTCGAGAGCCACGACGATATGGAAAAACCATGCCGTGTCAAAAACATTCATCAGTTACTAAAATCACCACTGACCCAGATGACTCTACGTTTTCTCCAATTTGTGCTACCTCTGTTGACTGAATTTAACAAATTGTTTCAGACAGATGAGTCCCAAATAGGTGGTATGATGGATGAAATGGATCGTCTGCTACGAAAATTTATTGTCAAATTTGTAGAGATGAAATATGTAAAAGAGGTGAAAGATATAAGATTGTTAAAGTATGCTGAACGTGATCTACAGCATGATGACCATACACTTGCTGTTGGTCTGTCCAACAGGACATTACTGGAAGAGTTAGATATAAGTTCTCAAGTGAGAAATTCATTTTTCAGAGATGTGAGGAACTTTTATGTTGCTGTTGTGAAAAAGATATTGGATAAATTTCCATTTGAGAATGAAGTCCTTAAGGATATCAAAATTCTTGATCCAGCCTTTAAAGACACAGTTCAATATACAGCAATCTGTAAGCTGGCCAACACTTTTGCACCACATTTAGACCAAGAGGTGTTAAAGGATGAATTTGAAGATTATTGTTTGCTGCCTGATGAATGTATTTCAAGATTTGACGCTGGACAAAAAAGAAGCTTTTCTAGGTACTGGCTTGACATAATCAACCTGAAAACTAGCACTGGTCGTACACGATTTCCCAGTCTGGCAGTCATAGTGAAACGCTTATTGACATTGCCTCACAGCAATGCTGACTGTGAGAGGTCTTTCTCTATGATGAAAAAGATTCACACGGACTGCAGAAATAGACTAAATGATGATACAGTCACAGCATTTCTACAATGCAAAATAAATTCTAACTCTTGTTGTTTAGGTTTTAAAGCAAGTGAAGACATGCTTAAAAAGGCAAAGGCCGCATGTCACTATGATGGTGCAGAACCATCTAATTGAATATACTTTTACATGAATAAACTCTTTTGTTACGTTTTTCAGTCTTTGTACAGGTTTTGCGGGTCTTTGTACAGGTTTTGCGGGTCTTTGTACAGGTTTTTTTAATTTTTTGTACAGGTTTTTCATCTCTGAGCAACATTGTTCTCGACTTCTGAAAATATCTTGTGCACACTCCCTTGAGATAGAAGCGTCATTACCCTTCTATCTACAACTCTGCCAAGAGTAATCTTGTGCGAAGGTAGACACCTTTGACGACCCATGTTAGATACTCTTGGGTTTTGGCCAATGGTGGACCACTACAGCAGAGCTAAGGGGAGGCAATCCGTGACAATCCCAAGTCAGACTTCACCACATGCTTCTGCTCCAGCTGTCTTTATGATGTCCTTGAATTTAAGCCAGAGGGTTTCTAGGTCATCAGGTTGTTGTTCTGTGTTTCTCACTGCTGTAGCAATAAGCCCCTGATATCTTCTGGCACTCTCAGCTTGTAGGTTTTCATGCACATTTCTCCTATTCGTTTATTAGCTTCTTGCATGATGGTAGGCAATTCCTAGACCAAGCAACTCTTTCAGTTGTTCTTTTAATTGTTAGCAGGTAGTGATCACTTCCAATCTCTGGCCCTCTCCAGACTCAAGCATCCTGGATATACTTGAATGAGCTCTTCCTAATTAATTACTTACTACTTACTTAGTTGTTCCCCTTCTACCGTGAGGTGTAGAGGTTTGGGAGAGAGAGCTCCAGACTATCTTATCGGCTGTCTTCCTCCTGGCCTGGTTCCATTCTAGTCCTCGGTCCTTCAAAGATTGTCTAATGTTGTCCTCCCAGCGGACTCTGGGTCATCCTGTGGGTCTGGATCCCTGGCTCTTTGTTTCCCATGCTTGTCGTGGTAGCTGATCTTCTCCCATTCTGCATACATGGCCAAACCATCTTAGTTGGGACTGTTCTACTTGGGTCTGCTGGGGGTGGCATTTTAGGCCTTGACGTATCGTCTGGTTGCATACCATGTCTCTTCTTGTTACTTCAACCACCTTCCTCAGATACCTCATTTCTGAGGTTTGGATCTGGCTTTTGTGGGTTGTAGTCATGACTCGCATCCATATGTCAAGACTAGGACATAGGTGGAGCGGTATACAGCCATCTTCGTTTTCTTACCAACCTCTCTCTTGCTGAGGAATCCTCAATTTATGGCCCGAAAAAGTCTCCCAGCTGCTGCTTTTCAAGTGGCCAACTCTTCTTTGATGCCTCCCTTTCGGTGTATAAATAGCTCAGAGGTATTTAAAGTGGTCAACTTGCTCAAGGACCTGTTCTCCCAGCTTAATCTGATGTATTCTTTCTTCTCGTGATATCACCATGGATTTTGTTTTAGAGCTGCTTATGACCATCCCTCTTCTCCAGCTCTTCCTTCCAGACTTGCAGGTTGGATTGGAGATGTGCCTCTGATTTAGCAATCAGGGCAACATCATCAGCAAATGCCAGCTTTGAAATACAGAACTGTCTCATCTTCCAGTACCCCACTGAATACTTTCTTGTTCTCTCCTTACATGCCTTGATGACATCGTCCATGAGGAGTATGAAAAGATAAGGTGACAGGATATCCCCTTGTCTTACACCAGTGGTGGACCTGAACTCTTCTGACTTATGATTTGCTGTCCTCACATAATTTCTGCAACACATGTAGAAGCTCTGTATAGCATTGTTTTTCCTTCCTCATATTCTTTACGGTCTTATAGAACAATTTCTGGTTTTCTTGCGCATCTTTTTCTAGCTTTTCTCCAAATTCTTCCCAGGACTTCGGTTTTGCTGCTAGCACCTTGTTCTTTGCTTCTGTTCTGAGTGTCACATATTCTCTATATTTCTCCATTTGTCCTGTTGTGTTTTTAGCTCCTAAGTATTGTTTCCATGCCATTTTCTTCTCTCTTATTTTCTCTTTGACTTCCTCTGTCCACCAAGGTGTCCTCTTTCTCTTGTTCCCAAGTCGGACTTCACCACATGCTTCTGCAGCAGATGTCTTTATGATGTCCTTGAATTTAAGCCAGAGGGTTTCCAAGTCATCAGGTTGTTCTTCTGTGTGGCTCACCGCTGCAGCAATAAGCCTCTGATATCTGGACTTAATTTCTGGCTCTCTCATGGCATAGTCGATCACCGACTTCTCATCCTTTGTTGGTTCACATCTAGTGTATGCATGTATGTGCTTATGGGGGAACTTTGTGTTTGTAATGATCAGATTCTGTTCACTGCAGAATCTAAGGAATCGCTTTCCAATCGTCATTGAGAGTATCTTCTCCATATCTTCCAATAACTCCACCCCATCTAGCAAGGTCATTTCCAACTCTGGCATTGAAATCTCCGAGCATGATAATTTCATCTAGGCAGTCATCCACTGTCCTTTGAAGCAGCTCGAAGAATTTCTTCTTGACCTCTGCTCTCTCATCCTCATTTGGCCCATACACTATGACCAGGTTGACTATGGTTTCTCCTTCTTTTAGTTTTACAACCATAATGCGCTCCGAGACAAAGTTCCATCCCTTGATACTATCTTTTTGGGTTTTTGGCCACAATGCAACCCATGCCCCCTTTAGCTTTTTCAGATGTGGGTACACCACTGTAGAGCAGCGTGTTGCCATCGAGATCCATGACTCCTTGTCCTTTTTTCTTTGTTTCCGTTATAGCCAGGATTTCTTGTTTTGCTTTCCTCATCTCTTCCACCAGCTCCTTCTTTTTCCCATTTATACTTCTTGTGTTCCAAGTTCCATAAGTCGTAGTCCGTACCAGTTCGTCGCCTTTAGAATCAGTCCGGTTTTCTCTCTTGTAGTTCTCGTAATCAAAAGTTTAAAGCAAACAGGTGATTGGCCTGTTCTGCCTTTGTATGGTGGAGGGGCTGCCCCCTTACGGCCTCCATGCAGGCCGACCATCCTCCTTTTTCACCCGGGCTTGGGACCGGCCTAGGCCGTCTTCCTAACTAGCGGTTTTTAAAGAAAGAACATGGTCCGTCAGTTATATTAAGGCACATGTCCAAATATAAAAGACCTGTGGTCTGCTTATTTTGTTGTTTTGGTTTTGGCGCATGCAAATTTGTTGGCAATTTCTGAATCAGATAAACCATTTTGAAGTACAGCTAAATGTTTTAAAACTTTTGTGATGTTTCACAGTATGAAAAGAAAAAGGACCTTCTGTAGCAGGAACTTTATTCTGTTCCGTGCTTGTTTCTTATTTTGATTGCGAACTTTCAAATGTAAATATTGTAAGTGCTCTCATGGTGCTTTTCTGGCTTCATGTTTGTGTGTGTGCATTTTTTTTTCTTCAATCAGACGGCTACTGACACTAATGTACTACCTCTGCACAAGAAACATTCTGTTTCTGAATCTTGCAGACCACTGATAAAACATGGACATGTCTTTGCAATTCATCTTCAAATATACACTTTCAGTCATATCATACACAGTGCTTTATGCTTTTTTCCGGTAGCAGCGGCAAGAAACAAACAGTGCAAAAATTACAAAACTTGAATTAAAATATGATGATAATCTATTATGAAGAATCAAATAACACGGAAGCCTACAGGATTATTGATAAATTATTTACTGTGGAGATGACAACTCACAGTAGGAGAAACTGAAATTCAAATTATTGTCAAAATGGTGCCTTTCATATTTTTTTTAGTAAATCGCATAAAAGCCAGACATTTTAACAACATCTGATTCGATGCACAGTTCAGACATGAAAAGCTGGACAAATCCGGACATAATCGTAACCCTACATTACAACAGTTACAGGTTCAACAGTATGACGTGGGTGAGGAACAAAGTCACCAACTGTGAGGTGTGCTCAAATGGTAATGAAAGTGTGGCGAGTTCTACCCCTCCAACCACTTTTTAATGAATTCCTAATCTCTTACATCCGTCTTTCACTCTGCAAGGATCATGGGGCCCAAAACACTTTTAGTCTAAGACTTTTAAGTCTCAAAAGTGTGAAATCTTTAAGACATTAAACAACACTGACCCATTTGTCAAACATATGAATCAGATATCTTGATACCCCATGCGTCTGCAATAAGCAAGACAATAAGGGCCATTATCACTGGCACCAATATAATTAACAACAAGTGTCTAAAAATTATTATGAAGCAGCCCTATGTGGCCTCAGAGCACAAGACTCCATAAGATGCCACCACCATCATCATTTCTTTTCACTCCTTATGGTGCTTGCAGCCACTAGTAAACCTGACCCCCTTCCAGGAAGCCTGAATCAAGTATTCACATGCTCTTGCAGCAGTGTTTTCTTTAGCAACTGTCTCCAAATGATGAAGTAGCCAGTCCTCATATTAGTATGAGGAAGAAGTAGTCGCATTCTGTCTGTGTCACATCAGATACCCCTTGGACCTACATGGGGCCCACCATTAATAATGGGGATAATTATGACAGTCACAGTGAAGATTAAGGTTAAACAAAAATTTGTATGAGCAACCTGCTCCAATTTCACACTGATTCCAAAACTGAGGTGAAGGTAAACACAGGCAACAAAAGCAAACTTCAATAACATATTAGGAAGCAACTGCTCTGCCTCTAACAGACGAAGAAGTTTTGCAATAAAAGAAATTACTTCATTTTTTTTTTTAAAGTTCAAGTGTTTCACCAAACTGCATTAACGGGTTAATTTACCTGATAATACCTTCCAATTTAGTTTTGTTTTAGCCTCTCATTGAGGGTTATTATGTCTGTGGAGCTCCCACAGGTTTCTTACAGATCAAGTGATCAGTTCCTATACTCAAAGGGAACCCAGCTGTCAGTCAAGGCTGTGTACTATAATTATGCTTATTTTTGAACTGCACCCAGAATCAAGACTACTTGTGAAAATATAAATGGCTGATTATTTGCTACTGTTTTGGTTCAGCTCTTCGTTGGCCAGACTCCATCAACAACTAACCACTGTGCAGTAGTGGTTACCTTGTAATTATAAGTTTTGGAATCACAATAGGAGTTCTATGGTTAAATGTAGTTGCCTGTGACAAACATATATGTGCCGTTATCCTTTAACAATGGACTGAATTTTTGCACAGCAGTCAAAATGCTGTAGGTAAGTTTTGCTTCAGGCAGAGATTATCCTGTGATAATCACACTTTTATTCCACTTTGCCAGCGAAACCATATATTTCACTTTGATCGACTTTCCAGATTTGTTTTACGGGGTCCGACAGAACAAATGGCAATTTCAACGCATAGCTGCCTTTCATAAGTGTTAAAATACCTTTTTTTCTTCCAAAATTAATGTATTTTCTCATTCATCACATCAAATAATCATCCATGTGTTAATGAAGCCCAAAAGGAAGCAAAGAACAGTAACACTGTAACCAACCAAGCATATCGTGACAGGAGGACAAGGAGGGTAGGGCTGGCACCCAATTTTATGAAAACTTCAAGAAATATGAATAAGTCACCCAAAGCAATATTTCATTTCAACCATTCAGAACGGAAGAAGGTCCTCTATCAAGGAGGTTAACAATGTGGTCAAGAAAAAGCCGAAAGGGGTCTGGGTATTGATTCACATTTCTCTCCAAGGAAATTATCCAGATTTAGATCCTGGAACATGTGTACATTAAAAGAACAAGGAAGGATTGCACACGTGGCAGCAGAAATACAAGACTATAAAGACTGATTTCCTTGGACCAGGTGGAAGGGAACAGAAGTGAAGAAACTGGACACAGAAAAAAATGGTGCTGTCTTCAGTATATGTGGAAAACAGTGCACACTATAGTTGGCATTCCCAAAGCATTTTCAAATGATTAATTAGTACAGTTAAATAAGATACTGGCTATGTGGTTACATCACTATCCTCTTGTGGCAAAGTTACCAGGTTCCGGGACTGAAAGCTGGTAGCATCTAGATCCAGTCTACCAATTGTAAATGGGTATCAGACTCTGCTCTTAATTAGAGAAGGCAAAGTCAGTGAGGAAGGGCACTGGCCACCCCACCTCATACAGCTGGACGTTGTATAGTGAAGTCACTATCACTTCACTCCTATATGGCAGTTTCTGCTATGGGACTACCCTTTAGTTCACAGTTAAATTGCCAAAGAAAAATAAAACAAAATACTTTTTGAATTTTAAAAATCCGTTGGTAAACATAAAAAATTATTTTGTCTTCATCTGGTTACTGTTGTGAGACAGAACAGCCAGGAGTCTGCAGCATCCAGAATGTCAAGTTGTAAAAAGGGTCCCCGTTACACGCCCATTGAGGCATATTGGGAATATAGTGTTAGGCCCATATTTTCTTGACCATCGGCACAGTAGGGGTAATGTGGTCAGCATCATGCTGGCCGCCTTAACCTTCCCAGAAGTTGCTCTGGTACCAAGTTGGGCCTGGGTCGACCCAGGAGCCGTATGCGGCCTAAAAAAATCCAACCTCATCTGGGGATCGAACCATAGACCACTCAGCTAGGAAGCCAGTGCACTAACCACTATGCTACCGCGGTTTTGTTAGAGTGCATTATTTCTCTAGGCTGATGATGTTTTCATAATCCAGTCAATAGCCAGTATGGAGAGAAATGGGGACAGGCATGAAACATTTACTTTGTGAAATAGATGTAAAGAAATATTTTTAAAATCATTTAAAATTTCTAAGAATTTTGTAAACATGTCTGAAATTTCTACGCCATTTCGGGTGAGGTGGGAAAAAATGGTAGTCCCATAGCAGATACTGTCATAGGTGAGTGAAGTGTTACAGACTTCACTAAATTAGGCCCAGCTTTTGTGAGTTAGGATGGCCAGTTCCCTTCCTTGCTGCCTCTGCCTTCCCAACCTCAAGAGCAACATCAGGAACCCATTTACAGCTGGACAGACTGAAGCCTGACACTACCAGGTTTCATACCTGGAACCCAGTAAGTTACCCGCTAGAGGTAAGTGCTCTAACCATTCTGTCAATCATACCCTCAACACATTAACTACCGCGAGCCAGTGCGACCAGCTTTTCAAATCCTATCATTTGGACCGCGAGCCACTCAAAGCGTTGATCTATGTTTAGTAATAAAACAAATGAAAAATGTACTGAAACACTTTCTGATCTGGTTCGAGATTTTAAGTTGCCACCAGAAAACAAATTCCCAAAGCATGGTTGTTGTAGAACACTGGAAAATTGATATTATGTTCATATTTTTCAGTATTTTGGGTTAGTTACCAAATCGTGTAAAACTGTTTACCGTGGAAACTAGTGATAGGACCACAAAAAATGCTTGTACATCTCGTCTAACGGCTGAATAGGCTAGACACTTGTTTTAACAATTGAATGATAGATCTAGCGGCGAGTACAAGAGTGAAAACGGTGTGCACATTGATTGAAATAGTGATTTTGATAGAGATGGGGCACAAGCAGTTATAATTGTGACAATATTGCAAGTCCTCGGCCATTGGAGAGCTGTTAAATAGCAACAACCTCTATTAGAGTTACAAATGGTGCTTATTGTAATAGTACATTCATTTAGGCCCTATCTTTAAAATGACATGTAATTCATAAAAATCTGTAAACAATTACGAAAACTACAGCTTACTTTGTGCAAACACCTACAGGATGAAAATGGGCCTAATAAAAAAAATTTTTTTTTGTAAATTTTTTTTTTTCGGCCACAGTGTAGACTACTTAACTTTTTCAATTCAGTAGTTTTCATGTGTTATGGTCAAAAATAGGCCTAATGGGCTGAAAAGAAAAATGGCAGGAATCCTAACACTAAACCTCAACCCTAACCATGGCTGCCAGATCAATACACATTTGGGCAAAATCTGTCACACATCCGACTATTTATCATTTTTAACAGCCCCTCCCTCTTTGAAAACCACAATAGAAAGACAATAGAAAGACAAACGTGCAAGAGGACTTTTTTTTTTAATTTTAATGATGAAAAATATCCCGTTCAACCTCCGATGGGTTATAATGAGGCTATATAATGTTTTCAATTCCAAAACAGATGAATAATTTCCCAATATGGGAAAGACAACGTTATAAATGTGAAGGTAACATCAAGAGGTGGACGGAGTCTATCAGAGTGTAACATTATAAGAAAGGTCAAGAGATCTATAGCAACCGAGTTTCAATGCGACAATAGAAGTTATAGATCATATAAGTAGGCCTACCATCAGATCTGCAAAACATTAACTGTCTTGCATGATGCTTTGCTTAACGATCAGAAAATTAAAATAATAACACGTGACGGCACAGCTTAAGACAATAAAATACTATTCAAAAACCAGCACACGCATTCGATATAGCCTAGGGCCTAGGCTAGGAAATACATTTTCAGATATAATTTTTTTTTTAAGCAGCAATGTATAACCACTTGCATTTCAAAGTTCCTTAAAAGGAAAAAAAAATAAAGGGAGGAGTAGGAAAGCTGACAGAGGCACACTAATGACAAGTAATTCTGTAAACATTCTGGTTAGAATGTAAGTGTGCCCAAAAACGTGTAGACTAGAGCTACGCACTAGTTAAGAAATGGTGGAAGAGAAGCAGGCGCGCTGCCGGCATTTTCATCCTTTACATAACTCAGTCTCTGTACATGTGCCGATGTGAACTTTTTAAGTCAAAGTAATTGTTTTTACATATGAATGCGTGTGAGGTTGGTGCGCATATATCTAAATTACTAATACATTCTGCTTACCGTGAAGGTCAATGATATGAAACTACAAAATACTTTGACCGTGCAAAAAGCAGGAAGTGTCATGTGACCAAGGGGACCTCACTCCGATTGGTGTGTTCTGAATTATTCATTCATTGGCATATAACCAGGAGTTACTTTGACGTCATCAAGGACCTGCAAGCCTGCGTGTAAAATACAGTAGATGTTCTCTTCTGCCAAGCTTGATAAATATTATATTGAGAAGTCAGGGAGTTTTGTTTTTAAAACAATGATAGGAATTCTATACAGAGAGTGCAACGTGAGGCACTCTTCAGAAACAGACCCCATCTTCCGTCAGACATACGTTTCGGTCATATTACTTCCTTGACAGTTTAGGGTACGGTGGCATTTCCAAAGGAAAAAACTAAACACTCCAGGTTTTTACACCATCCTACTGGTTTCTTGTTTAGTGTTGGTTTGCCCTTTTTTTTGTTTTCAATTTGTGTGTGTGTGTTTGTTTTTGTGAACGACTAGAATTCAAAATGAAGGGATGCGTATAGTCTTGGGCTTTACGCGAGATACCCCCATTGTGACATTGGGGTACATGTTTGGCGTGCCGTCGATTAAGATCCAGATATGCGATGGCCCAGGCAAAAGCCTATATGCGAGTAACCGCAGACAAACGGCACGCTAAAGTCTTTATGCGAGTAACCACAGACAAACGGCACCTCTGCATGGAAACATAGCTGACATCAAGGGAGCAAGAATAAAGAGAGGGGTGTCATGGATGGCACAGGCAGAAACAACGATCAAGTGTGAACGACTGGAACGCATTCAAAACGAAGTGATGCGTATAGTCTTGGGGCACATGCTTGGATTGCTGTCAATTAGATCCAGATATACGATGGCCCAGGTAAAAGCGTATATGCGAGTGACCGCAGACAAAAGGCATCCCCTGCATGGGAACAAAGCTGACATCGAAGGGGGCAAGAATAAAGAGGGGGATGTCATGGATGGCACAGGCAGAGGAGACTTTTAGACAGGTGACCACAGTTGAAAGTATATTCAAGGGAGAAGAATGGAGTAAGTCAGATGAGAGCTGGATGAACTACCAGCAAGTCATCATCAGCCTTGGTAGAGAGTGCAGAACTTGGGCAATTGGGAGAGCAGAGCTGGAAATTGATCAGCTTATAAATGTTAATGCTGGGGATGATGATGCCACTGTGTACTCTGATTGGTCTGTAATCCGTGATAATAAATCAAGGTGAGGCTTCTCTGCTAGAGTAAAGGGCAGAACCGTCGCTGAATATAGCGGGGCTTACATGATAACAACCTCCGGCATGAGAATGGAGGTAGAAGCAGTTACAACTCCCTTAAGATGGCTGTCTGAGATTTTATTAACAAAGGCAGTTATTGTATCAGACTCACAATCCATGCTTCGAACGGTCCAAAATGGTTGGCTCCGACATGAATAGAAAACCTCCATAGAAGCATCGAATCTTCAAGAACTGATATGGATCTACTGTCCTGGTCATGCATGGGTACGTGGCAATGAAAGAGCTGACATACTAGCTTCAAGAGCATCCATAGAAGGTGAAATGAACATGGATTAGAGAGAAATACTGAAGGCAATTTATGATCGCCTATTAGAGAATGACACTGCAATCGATTAATCATCAAGGCAAAGACTGCTGGAATTTGGCATCAAACGTAAGACCAGCAGGGATGGACTTATGAAAGGACGCATCCGGCGTGTAATACAACCAGTGCGCAACAGGAACAATTAGCATTCATACTCTTCAACATTTGCTTAGGGAGACTGAGCACCTATGGGTTTGCCCGGAGTTCAATGACGTCGGTTCTGATTAACATTAACGTTGACAAGAAGACACATGGTCCTCAACCAAACGATACGTCAAGGCCTAAAATCCCAACCCCTGCAGACCCAAGTAGAACAGTCCCAACTAAGATGATTTGGCCATGCCTGCAGAATGGGAGAAGATCGGCTACCACGACAAGCATGGGAAACTAAGAGCCAGGGATCCAGACTTCCAGGACGACCCAGAGTCCGCTGGGAGGACAACATTAGACAATCGTTGAAGGACGGAGGACTAGAATGGAACCAGGCCAAGAGGAAGACAGCCGATAGGATAGTCTGGCGCTCTCTCTTCCAAACCTCTACACCTCATGGTAGAAGAGGGACGACTAAGTAAGTAAGGTCATCATCAGCATTGGCAGAGAGTGTAGAACTTGGGGAAATGGGAAAGCAGAACTGGAAATGAATCAACTGATACTTGATCATGCCGGGGATAATGATGCCATTGTGTATACTGATGGGTCTGTGATCCGGTGTGAAAAATCAGGTAGGGCTTCTCTGCTAGGGTAAATGGCAGAATCGTACAAGATAACAACTTCCAGCATGAGAATGGAGGAAGAGGCAGCTACTGCAGCCTTAAGATGGCTAACTGAAACTTCAATAACATAGGCAGTCATTGTGTCAGTCCATGCTTCGAAAGGTTCAAAATGGTTGGCTAAGACGTGAATGCAAAACATTCATAACATCTTCGAATCTGAAGGAGCTGGAGTGAATCTACTGTCCTGATCATGCAGGGGTACGCAGTAACGAGAGAGCTGACAGACTAGCATCAAGAGCACCAACAGTGGGGAAACTAGATATGGATAAGGGAAAGATACCGTACTGGGAACAATTAACGATCGCCTGTTAGAGAATGACACTGCAATAGATAAATCATCAATGTTAAGACTATTGGAATTCGGCAACAAACGTAAGGCTAGCAGAGATGGGCGTATTAGAGGATGCATCCGTCGTGTATACACCTAGCGAGCTACATGAACAGTTAGCATTCACACTCTTCGACATACACTGTCTTCGACTGAGCACCTATGGGTTTGCCCGGAGTTAAATTATGTCGATTCTGTTCAATAACAACAATTGTTTTTGTTTGGTTTTTTTAACACACAAACACAATATTTAGTAATGTTGCTCGCATATCGGTAATTTTACAAATAGTTTGGACTTGAAATCATTATATATCCTAATTATAACCCTTCAGAGGTTGAGCGGAATATTTCTCATCACCAATTTATTATCTTTTTTAAATCCACCTTGGCTGCAATTTCATAACTGGTCGCTTTCTCGCTAATTTTATCCATTCTCCAAATTTGATAACCAGATCACTCGGTCTTTTATATTTGGGCATCGCTTTAATATAACCGACGGATCCTGTGTTTACGTTGAACGGCGTGGGTCTCGCCAAAACGAGGCAAAAAAATTGTAAAACAATAAATATTGTTCTAAAATGTGCCGGCTTCTGGAAAGTGCTCGCGGACAGGGTCTCAGACTTGGAGGAGGGTGCCGAAATGTCTGACACACAATGTTTTTAATTAAAATGTTAAAAGAACAATCATAATTTGATTGTTACGGAATTCAAAGTTAAAACAATTTTTTTTTTTTTGCATTGATATGATTTCTTAAATACACGTTTTTGATTACTCAATGTCCATATTATTTCCTTTTTTTTTAAAGTAACCGCATTGAGCGCTCATCTCTAATTGCACACGATTTTTCCACACACATACACACACACACACACACACACACACACACACACACACACACACACACACACACACACATTATCTACCATAAGAATTTAAAAGCATGAGAGCGTTATGTTTTCGTATAATGCTACAGTGGACTTTACTTGCGAAAACTACAGTGTAATCCAACTATATAGCATAAAACTGAGTCTCGCAGGAGTACATACAATACAGTACAGCGCGGGGGATGGCCATCATGAGGCCTCGCACTATCTTCCGCAATTGCTAGGGCCCAATCTCGTTCTGAATTTCATAGTCAATTGCTGATGTCCCACAGCCAGCACGATGCTTATTTTGGTTTTATTACATGTTTGCTACTTTTCTTCGTAGCAAGCCTATTTCAACTGTTTACTGTATAGCACTCTGTTACGACGGGTAAGACATTTGAAGACTTCAGCCAGCAGGCAATCCGCAGTGCCGAGAATATTAAAATTGATCTGCCTGATGATTTTCTTTCTCTCCTTCATCGTCCTATTATTTGGGTGCACTTTTCATAACTGTCGTTCTCTCCGGCAGTATCACTTCATTTCTTCATTCATCGTCCTATTCGTCTTCTTCTTTGATCCTTAGCCGCCGACCGTCAAAGCAGTCAGTGGCCATTACGCCTGATGGCGTCTTGTAGGGCAACAACAAATTGATTCCACTTTGCTCGGTCGGCGGCCATCCTTTGTACAGTGCCCCAACTCTGGTTCATTCTTTGCATCTCAGCCTCCACAGTCCTCCGCCAAATTGTTTTTGGTCGGCCTCTCTTTCGTTTTCCTTCAGGGGTCCATAGCATAGCTCTTCTTGTGAAGGCATTGGGGTCTCTTCTGAGGACATGGCTAACCCAGCTCCAGCGTCTGCCAGCTATGATGGTGTGCATGTCCTCTTGCTTGCTCCGAGTAAGCAGATCTTGGTTGTTGATGGTATTCGGCCAAAAGATTCGGAGAATTTTTCTTAGGCATGTTGTGTGAAAAGAGGACAATTTCGACATTTCCTTCTCTGAAACTCTCCAGCTCTTCGCGCCACAGAGAAGCACAGAAAGCACACAGCTCTGATATAATCCTAATTTTGTGCTTGTGCTGTACTGAGAGAACTTCCAGATGTTGTTTAGACTGAAAAAGGCTGTTCTTGCTTTGTTCATTCTGTTGTTGATGTCTTTGCTTGCTCCGCCGTCTGGTGTTACTATGCATCCTAGGTATTCTGTCTGTTCCAGTTGCTGATTCTTTACTGATATGGGCTCAGGGTTGCTCACATTGAGCGTCATGACCTCTACATCGTCCTATTATTCGGCAAATTTTATGCCCTAAAATTTTGCCTGGACGCTCCCAGACTTGTTTACGTTTCGCCAGGTAAATCGTAATAATACCAAGCTAATTAGACAGGTCAGCGGATAATACGTTTATTACCTAAGTCGTCTAGCCACCTTTGATAGAGGCGATCTGTGTTTCTACAACATGGTCGCGCATGATCGATGAAAAGAAAGCCATATTGTCTGTCTGAGAGATCCGTCTGGGGGATCTACTCAAACACGGGTGAGAATGCGTAATCGCTTCCGCTGGCCCATCTCGGTATCAATATTACCGATAACCTGTCTGGGGAGATTATGTTGGGCAGGAAATGAGTTTAAAGATGTGTTTGTGAGTTTGCATACAAGGCATCGGATGTTTTATTTCTATATATGGGAGAGGTGACATTTTACATCACGCACATTATTTCGGGCTGAAATAATTTTGAAATTACCCCACAAAACACGAATGTTTGAAACAATTGGCGCTCTGATTAGCATCGTAACAAACAAATGCGGAGAAGAAGCCTGACCTTTTTGCAGTTTTAAGACACTGCGTGTATACAACCAGCGGGAAAAAGGAAAAATAAGCATTCATACCCTTCGGCCTTTGCTTAGGGAGACTAATCCCCTATGGGTTTGCCCGGAGTGCAGTGACGTCGATTCTGATCAACAGTATCAACAACAACTATATCGTTTTCCGGAAAAAGAGAACATTGTTTTATTTATTTATTTACCCAAAAAGTAGGACAACACAAAAAGTAGGACAACACAAAAAGTAGGACAACACAGTCTAGTGACTTTCCATCATTGAAAAAAAGCCTGTCCACATTTTCACTGTGACCAGGCACCGCAAAGAAATATTGTGCGATCATTAGAAGTTCAGAATGAGATTTAACATTTTGTCACGGATTGCCTACCCTTTCTCTGCAGTAGTTGTCCAACAGTGGCCAAAACCTAGAGTATCTAATGTGGAGCTTCAAAGGTATCGCACAAGATTACTATTGGCAGAGTTGTAGATAGAAGGATAATGATGCTTCTACCTCGAGGGAATATTCACAAGATATTTCAGAAGTCAAGAACAATGCTGAATGAGTCTGAGCACGTTAACTTTTTATCTGACCCGCCGCCTTTTGTGAAGATATATTTTGTATGATTTTGCTCGTTTAAGCCCCCAGCTGATTTAATTCAGCGAAATTCCTCTGATTATTTATTGGCGCTATATGTGTAAATGCATATATATATATATATATATATATATATATATATATATATATATATATATATATATATATATATATATATATATATATATATATATATAGATATATATATATATATATACTGTTCAAAAAAAGAAACGCATAGCTTCTGAAGGCACACACATGTCCATAATTTTGACATTCAATAACTTTTTTAATTTAATGAGTTAATTGTTCAAATTGCACACAAGAATACCTTAGGGTTCAACTAGTCAATTGACAGTTGTTTTGCATCTGGGTCACGAGAGTTTTTTGGCATACGGGCTTTCCCGATAGTATGGTGTGTGGCCTCCTCTTGCATCGATCAGCGACTGGCATCTCTTAAGCATGGATGCGATCAGACGTCTGATGTGGGCCTGTGGGATGGCTGCCCACTCTTCCTGGAGTGCCTGGAACAGATCACGACGATTGGCTGGAGCAACGTCTCGGCGACAAACACGTCTATGCAGCTCATCCCACAGGTGCTCAATCGGACTCATGTCTGGAGACAAGGATGGCCAGGGAAGGGTGAGAATGTTGTTGGCAGTCAGGAACTGCGTGGTCAACGGTGCACAATGGGGTCTGGCGTTGTCCTGTTGAAACACAGACATTTGGGCAGCCAAAAGTGGAAGGACATGGGGTCGAATAATTTCAATGACGTATCGTTGCGCATTCAAGCCTCCTTCAATGTGCACCAATTGACTCCTTCCGTTGTAACTGATCATTCCCCACACCATTGCACCTCCACCACCGTGCGGCGGAGCTTCATCAACGCAATTCTGGGCAAAACGTTCATTTCGCCTACGGTAGACTCTAGGCCGTCTATCATGACGCTGCAACAAAAAGAAAGATTCGTCACTAAACCAGACACGTCTCCATTGATTGTCAGCTGCCCAGGAGCGATGCTGGTTGGCCCAAAGAAGTCGATTTTGGCGATGGCGGCGCGTAAGGACAGGTCCTCGGTGAGGTCGTTGTGCCCAAAGTCCAGCGTCATGCAGTCTATTCCTGACAGTTTGATCAGACACATGACGTCCTGCAGGCAATGACTGGGCAGTTGAGGAAGCTGTTGTAAACCTGTCTCTGATGTGACGAAGCCGAATAAAGCGATCCTCCGCTGCTGTTCTCACTCTGGGTCGTCCACTGCGATGCCGGTCTTCAACTGAGCCAGTGGCTTGGATCCGGTGCCAAAGTCGACTGATGGTACTCTGATGCACGTTTAGCTGCCTGGCAACCTGACTTTGACTTTCGCCTGCATGCAGTCGGCCAATAGCAATGTTCCTTAAATTTATCGATAGAGACGCCATAAATGTCTGCTTAAAAATGAACTGATTTTTTTTGTGTAGCGTTATCCTTTTATATGGTTTCAGTTGCGTAGTCAGTGAATAGTGTTCACCCCAAATTTTGTTGCTTTCACGTGCGCGCAACATGAGCTGTAGTCAAAAATTGCGTCATAAACACTATTGACCACTGCGTTGTAACGGTTACAAAAACGAACGCAATTCAGGTCAACACGTGCATTTGACACTGTAAAGAACATTTGAGGCTGGTTTTTTATATACCCTAGCACCAAATTTTACTTACAAACTCATAAAAACGCGTCCTCGGATAGCTATGCGTTTCTTTTTTGTAACAGTATATATACTTACTTACTTACTTAGTCGTTCCCCTTCTACCGTGAGGTGTAGAGGTTTGGAAGAGAGAGCGCCAGACTATTCTATCGGCTGTCTTCCTCCTGGCCTGGTTCCATTCTAGTCCTCGGTCCTTCAAAGATTGTCTAATGTTGTCCTCCCAGCGGACTCTGGGTCGTCCTCGGGGTCTGGATCCTTGCTCTTTGTTTCCCATGCTTGTCGTGGTAGCCGATCTTCTCCCATTCTGCAGACATGGCCAAACCATCTTAGTTGGGACTGTTCTACTTGGGTCTGTATGGGGTGGCATTTTAGGCCTTGACGTATCGTCTGGTTGCGTACCGTGTCTCTTCTTGTTACTTCAACCACCTTCCTCAGATACCTCATTTCTGAGGTTTCGATCTGGCTTTTATGGGTTGTAGTCATTGCCCATGACTCGCATCCATATGTTAAGACTGGGACATAGGTGGAGCGGTATACAGCCATCTTCGTTTTCTTACCAACCTCTCTCTTGCTGAGGAATCCTCGATTTATGGCCTGAAAAAGTCTCCCAGCTGCTGCTTTTCGAGTGGCCAACTCTTCTTTGATGCCTCCCTTTCGGTCTATAATAGCTCCGAGGTATTTAAAGTGGTCGACCTGCTCCAGGACCTGTTCTCCCAGCTTAATCTGATGTCTTCTTTCTTCTCGTGATATCACCATGGATTTTGTTTTAGAGCTGCTTATGACCATCCCTCTCTTCTCCAGCTCTTCCTTCCAGACTTGCAGGTTGGATTGGAGATGTGCCTCTGATTTAGCAATCAGGGCAACATCATTAGCAAATGCCAGCTCTGAAATATAGACCTGTCTCATCTTCCAGTACCCCACTGAATACTTTCTTGTTCTTTCCTTACATGCCTTGATGACATCGTCCATAAGGAGTATGAAGAGGTAAGGTGATAGGATATCACCTTGTCTTACACCAGTGGTGGTCCTGAACTCTTCTGACTTATGGTTTGCTGTCCTCACATAATTTCTGCAAGACTTGTAGAAGCTCTGTATAGCATGAATCAGAGGTGCTGGAATATTCTTCCTTGCCAAACAGTCCCAAAGTTTGCTCCAAGGGACCCTGTCAAACGCCTTTTCCAGATCTATGAAACAAAGATGGATCTCACTCTTATACTCAAGGGCCTTTTCACTCAGCTGTCTGAGTAACAGTATATATATATATATATATATATACCAACGGGCTGATCACCCGTTTGCCAGTCACTTCGATTACGGAAACAACAGCAAATGGATTGATTTGCCGTTGCCCTAAAGACGCCAATAGGCGTGATGGGAAACAATGGCAAAGAAAACCTATCTGCTGTTGCCCTAAGACGCCACTAGGCGTAATGGCCACTGACTGCTTTGACGGTCGGTGGCTAAGGACGGAAGAAGAAGATATATATATATATATATATATATATATATATATATATATATATATATATATATATATATATATATATCTTCTTCTTCCGTCCTTAGCCACCGACCGTCAAAGCAGTCAGTGGCCATTACGCCTAGTGGCGTCTTAGGGCAACAGCAGATAGGTTTTCTTTGCCATTGTTTCCTATCACGCCTATTGGCGTCTTTAGGGCAACGGCAAATCAATCCATTTGCTGTTGTTTCCGTAATCGAAGTGACTGGCAAACGGGTGATCAGCCCGTTGGTATATATATATATATATATATATATATATATATATATATATGTATATATATATATATATATATATATATATATATATATATATATATATATATATATATATATATATATATATATATATATATATATATATATATATATATATATATATATATATATATATATATATATATATATATATATATATATATATATATATATATATATATATATATATATATATATATATATATATATATATATATATATATATATATATATATATATATATATATATACATGTATATATACATATATATATATATATATATATATATATATATTTATTTATTTATTTATTTATTTATTTATTTATTTATTTATTTATTTATTTATACGAGACACTGAGTCATACGTGTGCACTCCTATCTATAATAACTGAATCAGCTATGAATTTGTAAAACAACATATAATAAATTGAATGATCAATTATTATGTAACATTACAAAAATAAATAAGGTGAAGTTTTGATGTGATGAAAAAATGAAGATTAGGTTATCCCATCGAGGTTTGATGGGAAGTAAATGTTCTTTGCTGTGGCCTGTTTAAAGACACTTAGCTGAAAATCGGTGAGTACTGCTGCTGTTGTTCTGTCAAGTCTTTTTTTGTGATGAGGCCGCTTCTCTAGAAACTTTAAGAGATAACCACTCCTAAGGTCAAGGTAGGTAACTTCCCAACTCGTCCAAAGTAGGTGGTTAGGGTCGAACTTTAGATAGTACCACAAACTGGTCTCGTACCACGAACTTTATATACAATGCAACAGAACAACTGCATCGGCTAAGTATATTGTGGTCGGAAGATTAAACAAGTGCCTTTCTAGCTGTCCGTCCACCAGTTTTTGTCTCTCAGAGATTTTATTCTCCCTGAGCATATACAGCATAACTCAGGGGATATGATGAGAGATTACCATTATTCTTTTGGTTAATTTAATGGAAAAAAAAAAAAAAAAACAGCTCGAGTGCGATGGCTTGGGCCTGGATGAACAATAATGCCTTTGCGCTCGTTTATCACAGTCACATATTTTTCATGGATGCCCTACATGGAACACCAACATGGGAAGATGTGCCAGCTTCTGGGCAATATTTAACTGATAAAGACGTTTCACTGGACGATGCAAGTGCTTTGATCAACTTAACAATCTGACAACATTTGTTGAAAGTAACATCAAAGATGAACGATTCATGGAGTTGCTGGCACACGAGATAGGGACACGTTTTTAAAGCAATTCTCCCCTACACTTCCCATTTATTTCGTCATTTTACGTACATAAATCTTCCCCAGCGCCGCGCCTTAGATTTGTTGACCTCTGTTTAGACTGCGATTCGTGTTATTTCACGGCTAACTGACCCAGGCCGGCAGATTAATTGCTATCGCCAGGCGAGCGAAACCAGACGGGAAAAGAACGAGGTGCATGATATAAAATTATTGTTTTACGTAACTCAGTTCCGCCCCAGACGGAGTAAGGCGAGTGAACACCTGTAATCGCGGTTAATCGTTCACACCCTCCGACACCTAAACGGACAGGGCAAAGGAAGCCAGATAGTCTGTCTGAGAAAAACGCCTGTAGTCCGTGAATGTCAGTGATTATTCGTCTGGTGAAGGAATTTGAGTACGAGTGATAATTACACATCCGACCAGACAGGCTCTGTGTAATTATTACAGATAAACATGTCTGAGAGACATTGTGAGCAAGGTAATCATTGAGGGATAATATCACAGATGGGTTCGCCAGTCTGTATAATCTAGAGAACCGCATTTGTTCTTTCATCGGGGGAAATAAAGTCTTTTGATTGAGTCCCCATACCTGACATTATCGTTTGAAGCCCACATTGCATCGTGATAAATCTGGTGAAAACACATCTGGTCATCCCAATCAGACATCTGGGCATTATACAATTTCTGTGAACTGCTGTTATCTTTGTTGCTCGGCCAGGTACCACATTGGACGCCCAGCTTGGCCAGGTGAAAACGTCTCTTGCTGATTAAACCAACCGGCATGTAAATCAATAGGCGGCGCCACAAAGAGGACATGTTAGCATGCTGGCGACAATGGGCGGAGTTAACAAAGAGTGCCACCAACACATGGAACAATAAACAACCAGAGAATAATGTGACAGCACTTTTGAATTGGCCAGCCAATTATCTCACTACCTGTTTGTCAAACAAGCCAGGCAGCGAAAGTTGGTCGCGAATTACCACACCCACGTTTGGACTGCCAGGGGACAAGAGCGATCCTGTGAATGAGTGACCAGAGAGGCTCTCAGGGATTGGTTGTATTGGCGGAGCTGTACGTTACAGGTGCAAGAAACCCACATTGGACTTCCAGAGATATAATACCGCGTAGCTCGCTAGAGAGGAAGCAGTCCAGTTTTACATTGTGAGGTACAGAGATCCCTATAACGCCTAGCCTAAATGCACGTGTTTATTCAGAGCGGATGATAATTCAGTTCTGTGGTGAATTGTGTTCTTAAAGGATTTTGCGAAGGGAAAAGAAGGTTAGTAGATCTTATACAGATTATTAATACATTTTCTTATTCTTTATTTATTTTAACCTCACAGCTAAAGGTGCGAAAGATGGAGTTTCAATTAATTCTTTGCATAACTGATTAATATGATCAGAAGATTTTCCTAGAAGATGATAGGAGGTAATTAATAGTTCATACTTCACCTTCATCATCATCACAGTCTCTCACGCACAAGATATTTAACCTCATTAGAATCGAACTCAGAGAGAGATAAATAATGAGCAGTAGTATGAATGAAAGTCAACCAGTGATGTTAAATGTGAAAAACTTACGAAGACTTGTGTGTGTCTTCAGTTCATCAGAAATCTGAGTCTACACGCAACGTGTCTGACGTCTAACCAGAAATAAGTTATCAAAAACGGACATTTGGCTAGCAGAATTCGCCATAGGACATCTTTCATTCCTCAATTAAAAAGGAATATTGTCTCACCCACAAGTCAGAAGGTGGACGCAGCATTTTTCGTCACCATATACTACTGGCTCACAAGTTCAATACATAGTTACCACAAGTTCAAATCACTCGAAAGATCATTATTATCTGAAGTTAAGCTAAAGAGCTCAAAAGTGGAATCTCATATTTATACCAAGTGCGACACACTCTTAAGCGCATTCTATGAAGCAGACTCTAAAGTATATTTTATGAATCACGACTACATACGCAAGATTATGAGTCTACATATCACTAACATTTCGTGATGATATCCAGCCTGACCAGTACCCTCGGGAGATTAGACAACAGACCTTTTGTTCATATGACAGCTATTAACTGTTGATCAACATTACAGAGATATACTCAACCAGTGAAGGAATATATATATATATATATATATATATATATATATATATATATATATATATATATATATATATATATATATATATATATATATATATATATATATATACATATATATATATATATATATATATATCTCGTCACCGTTCTCAGCCTGACAACAGTTTTCGTCAGAATGTCCTCGACTTAGAGATACCCCACTCGACATAACGTATAACAACTTCGGACATTTTATGCATACGTGTGAATCATCATATAAATGAGAAGCATTTAGAGACACATGGACTGTGTAGGTTACTCACCATTTTGGTAACACGTATCATATCACATTATCAACATTTCGCTTTGCACCAGTTCATTCTTAATTAACTACTACTTAATTAACTGCAATTTTATTATCTCATCTGTGTGTTTTGTGTGAATCGTCTTTCACCATCATCACGTTCTAACCATTACTAACCCTATATGTGTGGATATTTCATTAATAAACCCAACGATCGTTTGATCATTATCTAGTTTGTTAATGTATCACTCGTGTTGTCGGTGTTACATATTCACCTATAGGAACATTTCTCTACTCAGATGAGGTTGGGGGCTTTTTCTGTTACGGGATCTAAGGGCAGAAGCTAAAGTCGTGGGGAAACAGAACTCTTTCCATAACTAATTAGAAAACACTGTCCAGTGGAAAGCATTCGCATTCCCGTCTTCTTGTCCCTATCTCGAATAGGTCTTTATTCTTTCTTAACGAGCCAATTTCTAGAGACCTTCTACCTAATATATCGTAGGCTATTCCTGGCAAAAACTACTGTCGTAGTTGCCCCAATACGCACCACACGACAGTGACATATTTTGTGTTATATTTTGCAGGTTCAATTAGTGGTGAAAAGCGTGACACAGTGTGTTGGAAATTGTTGTTTAACTAGGGCTGCTGAGCTTCTCGCCCTTTTGCAGCCAATACCAAGTTGAAGACTCCTTGGTATTATCTACATTGTAGATCTAGGCTTTTCCTGCGGCTTTTCTGCCATTTCGAAACATGCTGAGTTGAAGTCATGAGCTCCAGTTTCTCCAGCTTGGCTTGCAGTTAAATGGTCATCACACCTGGTCCCAAGCCAGGAGTAAGAAGCATGTGGAATACAGTGTATTCCCCGCCATCCAAGTGGGCTCTCCAACTATGCAGAGCTAAAATACTGTGCTCAGGTTCTGGGCTCTCCCAAGGAATTGTCACGTCCTGGACACTTCTCAGCTCCCCTTGCCTATAACTGGGTTCACAGTGTGATCCTCCTGCATGCTGTCAGCTAGGTCAAAGCCAAAGAGTTGCGTCTGGGGCTCAAGTGACTCCTCTAAGCTTAGCGTGCATTGCTGGGTTCTCAACAAGTTTTACCACAGGTGGAATCCCTTGAAGTGTGTGGATGATTTCAAGAGTCAATGAGGGTGTAATTAGCCTCACAGACAGAGGTTCTCTTCCACCTATGTATATTATAGCACTGTGCATAGCTGGTGGTCATATAAGGATGACTCCAGATATGCCTCCATGCATGCTGGACATTGTAAAACTGGTTAACAGTGGACGAACCTGTTCCTGGCATAAGCATAGCGTCTTCAATGTCCAGATGTTTTAACGACAGAGGGAAGTCAGCTACTTCAACGTGTCAAGCATGTTAAGTAAAACTTAAAACGTGAAACAAAAACCGAGACACCTAAGCCAATAACGTGATGACAGTGACCATACAGTGACACTTTACTTTTTATGTAAATTGTGTAAAATTTTGTTATATTGATATACCAAGGTGATAATTTGTTTAAATGATATACCAAGGTGATAATTTAGTAAAATTGTTATGAAATACCAAGGTGATAATTTAAAAAAATTTGTTTGATATACCAAAGTGATAATGTTTTAAAATAATTTTTAATGATATACCAAGGTGATCATTAAAAAAATTTTTTTTTAATGACATATCAAATATAATTTTTTAACATGTTTACTATACATCATTAATCAATAAAGTGCATTGATTTGTTTTATAACTACAGTTGTTAAATTTTTTAAATTACCAGTTATTATTTGGGGAGCCGCGGTAGCACAGTGGTTAGTGCACTGTCTTCCTAGCTCGGTGGTCCATGGTTCAATCCCCAGTTGAGGTGGGATTTTTTTAGACCGCAAACGGCTCCGGGGTCGACCCAGCCTCATGAATTGGGTACCAGAGCAACTTCTGGGAAGGTTACGGCTGCCTGCGTGATGCTGACCACATCACCCCTAGTGTGCCGGTGGTCAAGAAAATATGGGCCTAACACCATATTCCCGATATGCCTCAATGGGCGTGTAACGGGATCCTTTACCTTTTTTTCCCTTTATAATTTTGTTGTGTGATAAAAGAAATATTAATAATTTTAAAATGGTAATAATATAAAAATAAAATACAAGCTGCACTGACATATTTATTTAACACCTTTGTAGCATAGGATAGGTCTAGCCAGAAGGTGACGTACTACACAGTTTTCTTCTGCTGTGTAGTTAAATACCTGATTTGTCCTGTGCCATGCCTGCCACTAGTTCACCAGCGCTCTTCTCCATTTAGGGAACTATACTTTCTCAATTTCTATCCAACATCCATTTCGCCACAGGTACCAGAACTTTCCTATGAGTCTGCACCCATCTATGATCTGCAGCCCTGTGACGGTATTGCCTCCCCTGCTTTGCAGTAGTGATCCAACAATGGCCAAAACTCAAGAGTATCTAATATAGGCTTCAATTGAGTCTATTTGTACACAAGATTACTCTTGGCAGAAATGTAGATAGAAGAGTAGTAAAGCTTCTATCACATGGGAGTCTTCACAAGAAATTCAGGTAAGCGAAAACAATGCTGGCTGTTGCTGAGCACGTTAATTCTGTAACCTGCCGACCACTTTTGTGAAGAATTTAGGCACTTATTTATCAGCTCGTTTAAGCCCCACCCCTAATTTAATCAGTGGAATTATTATACTTACTTACTTAGTCGTTCCCCTTCTACCGTGAGGTGTAGAGGTTTGGAAGAGAGAGCGCCAGACTATCCCATCGGCTCTCTTCCTCCCGGCCTGGCCCCACTCCAGCCCCCGGTCCATCAAAGATTGTCCAACGACCATCCCTCTTCTCCAGCTCTTCCTTCCAGACTTGCAGGTTGGATTGGAGATGTGCCTCTGATTTAGCAATCAGTGCAACATCATCAGCAAATGCCAGCTCCGAAATATAGACCTGTCTCATCTTCCAGTACCCCACTGAATACTTTCTTGTTCTCTCCTTACATGCCTTGATGACATCGTCCATAAGGAGTATGAAGAGGTAAGGTGATGGAATTATTATTATAATATATATATAGCTCTGTTTAGAGTGTGTGTTTAGTAACTTTGACTGAGACAAACATGTAGTACATCGATTAAATCGAAGTTAAATTTGCAACATTACAAATAACAAAATTTAATAATCACTTTAGTTGTAACCGTTTGAAAATAGTTTGAATAGTTATGGCTAAAGAAAAGCTATCATCCTCGTTTTTGGGGATTGCAAAAAGGGCTAAGAAGTTCAAGTGGCAGCATATGTTTGAACTTAGCTGCCAATGACGGTTCTTCCTTTTTACAATGATCACTCATCTCTGGTCAAGGTTGTCGGGTGTAGCTACATCTCCAAGAAACTTCAAGGAAAGTCTACACAGTGCGTCCTTTGTCTTAAAGCGTAGGCCACTGATCCCGTCTTGTTCCAGAAATAGTACGTTCTGCTGGTACCATTAATAAGTCAATCCTGGCTACAGACTTGTCGCACAGATGAGTAGAAGAGGCGAATCGTTCTCTTATAACACGTGTCTGGGATTTCTTTTAATTTTACCATAGATTGCCCCTTCTGACTCCGTGTTTTTTCAGTTTCCTAGTACCGGTGTTCCTTATTAAAATTTGAAAGAGATTTCCTGTGCTTTATAAGTCTTATCTGGTTCTCCAATAAAATGTCTGAATAACAATTAGGAATTATGAATCTAGTTTTCACTGTGGCGAGGGTCTGGTGTTGTCTTGGCGAGCGTGCAAATAACAGAGAAATAAAACTGTGAAATTGTCAGCCTATATTCCCTCCAGTGATGTTATGAATCTAATCAGAAAGATCAAATCATTTCAAATAGGTCGGGTGTGGCACTTTCCAAATATTTCCTACACGGAAAATTTGACAAAAGGTCACGTCTCCCATGTATGGTAATATGCTGTCTTGCATACATTCTCACCAACACATTTGTAGACTCATATTGTCTAAAATGTAATAAATCCATGATTACTTTTTAACAAGTGACCGGAAGCGATTATATCACTCTTGTCTGCCCACAGGTGTCACACAGACGGTAATGTTGGTGTAGCAAGGATGACCCGGAAGCGCTTATGTCATAAGTTCCGCTTCGTGCACGGGTTATCATGTGTTTCGCCAGACAAACATATCTAGTTCTATTCAACACTCATTATCGCTTGAAAAGATGGTCAGACCGATATTGTGATAAAATACTGTCGCTGGCCATCTAATAACCTGGTGTAACTTAACACGTCTTCGTGAAGCGTGAATGCGACATAATAAGATAAGAATTACTCCCGTAACAAATACTGCAACAGGGGAGTGGCGTGTTAGAGACTTCCCCATGCTATGTCCAGCATAGAGCAAAATAGTGAAAATACAAATGAAAAGGCATGATTTATGCCAAATAAAAGCGATGAGTGAGAAAACTGAAGAAAAAGAAAGGATACAGCCGAAGGGCCGAAGGTGTGAGAGATCACACAAAAGAGCATGTTCAGACGTTTTGTCACAAGCCCTCTGTCTGTCATATCTTGTATTTGTAACCGTATGAAGTAAAAGTGAAGTGAGGGAATGTAATTGTTCGAAAGTGCGTAGGGGCCTTTTCGGCAGTTTCGTAAAGTTTTAAAATTACCCTTGTTCTTAAATGTTCTTTCAAATCAATTGTTTCAGAAGATCATATATATCTTGAGCCTACGTCTTCAGCTATAGCTGTTGCTGTTAACCATTCTCTAGAAGTGTATCAAGTCTTTGACTGTGTCGTCTGTCTTTCCATAAGTCTATGGTCGTTCCTGATTGTCTATGTTCTATTCGTGTAGAACTAACAGGAAATTTGAGAGGACCCACAACTACGATATTGTATAGTGATAAGGGAGATGTACTATGGACAATTATCGATCGTCTTTTATACTCTTTGAACAGACGCTTCGTCCAAGGGCGTTGGTGCTGTGTTGCTTCAACAATTTGATGGACATCTGCATCCGATCACGTACATTTCGAGAAAATTAAACAAGGCGGAAATGAATTATTCGGTGTTGGAGAAAGAACTTATCGCTGTGGTCTGGGCAGTAACCAAATTAGAGAATTATCTGTTGGGTGTATCTTTCGTAATACAGTCAGATCAGAAGGCTTTGGCGTATTTAAAGACTAAAAACCACAAATGGCCCGAGCAGCCCGTTATTCGATTCTGATGCAGCCGTATAATTACACGATTCAAGCAATTCGAGGGGCCGACAATGTGGTGGCAGACGTATTGTCAAGGTGCCCTCAGGAAGACAGTACACAAGTTTTTTAATGACAGTTAATGCATGGTCAACAGTAGTGTTGATGTAATTGGGACATTGAATTTTATTGGTTTTATCCGGAACACACTTTAATGTTCAGGGTGTAACGTGCACATACAGCGTATATAATATGACTGTACGGCAATGATATTCAAAAGCGATACAATTTTTGCGTGTATATTATCTAGAGATTCCTAGGGGCATTGAAATAGGTAATTTGAGGACCAATTTATGCTTATACTTGCGATCTTTTGGGTTTATATCACGAATAAACATTATGGGACTTACAGTGTACTCTTTATTGTTGAGGTTCATATTATTGCAATCTTTATCCTATGGGTAGATAATCCTATTAGATGTACTGTAATTATATTAGGTGAGCTTTGTGTCTAGTAATATTGATTAGTTTAGAGGTAATAGAGGGAGGTGTTGTTTTTTCCGTAATTTTTGTTATTATGATTATTACTTCCTACTTGAATTTTATTCATAAGGCAGTAGATTATATGACTTGTTTATCACCGTTTCATCTCATCGACGACTGACTGATAATGTTATGAGACAATTAGCTGACTTAGACGTACTGAGACTTAGGATAGTATTATGCTGGAATTGGAATCGATAAATCAACAAGGTTAAGACTGCTGGAATAAGATATCAAACGTAAGACTAGAAGGAATGGGCGTAAAAGAGGATGCATCGGGCACGTATACAGCCAGCGCTATAGGAACAGTCAAAGTTCATAGCCTTCAACATTTGCTGAGGGAGACTGAGCACTTATGGGTTTGCCAGGAGCAGAATGATGTCAGTTCTGAACAAGAACAATTACAATATACAGAGACTCACAAATGTCACCTGACACTGTCTGCAGTGGGAATGGAACCCACTCCAACTTGTTCGCAATTACTCCTAGCTTAATCCATTCTGACAACTTGAGGCGTTTATGAAAGAAAAGGTAAAAAAATCTCTACACTTTCAAGCATTTTTTGTTTGTTTGGTAACAGCATTATAATGTGAGTTACGTAGCTTGTATTTTCGATTGGATCAATCGATAACACACACACAGAAGTTTGGGTCCGTGTTTTACGGTCTATTGATGGAAGGATTGTTTGACTGATATGTTTATGACCTGCATGCGTTATGTTGAGGATAATGCAATACTCGGTGGTAAAGGTGACATACTAGCCATTCTACAGATGGTAACAACACACGTGCTTTGCCTTGAACACATTACCGATAACATGCGCAAATGAAGTGCGCAGAATCACCATACAAGAGAGTTGTTAAAAGCGTAAGTAAAGATATTAGATTAAAAAAACGTAGGAAAAGGTAGCCCCAAATTAAGGTAGTGGAGTATTTGTCTTGTCTTTGATCCACCATCACTGAGCGAGTGGAGTACTAAGAGGCTGGCGAGGAAACGGTACGCCCGGGGTGATAGCCAGGAAAAGGGGGGAGGGATGGGGTGCCATTAGACACTATTTATGACAGTACCGGACTGTTTAAAAATCTAATTGCAAGCATAATGAATTTTTTTCTGCGTTTGTTTATGAGGGTGTGGTGGTGGTTGGGGGGAGGGGGGGAGGGACAAGGGAAGGGTCGCCCCGGGTGCCGATAAATTTAAACATGCTTATGCCATAAGGGAAGTGAAGCCTTAAAGACTCCATTATACAAGGTCTCAGCTTTATGACATGAGTGACTGGTTCCGCTCCTCGCTGCTTTTGCCTTCCATAACTCGAGAGCAAAGTCGGGTACACCGGGGTAAAGTGGAACGTGCCGCAACAAGGTTTCGAACCCTTTAACTTCACCTTGAGAAGAAAACGCGCTAACCATTATGTAACTCCACACAAACTTTGTAATAACAGGTAAATTCAACTCACGGAGAAGAGGAAGACGGAGCTATACCTAGATATACCTGGATATACTGACCTGAAGAATGCATTTTAAAAAATAAACATGATTATATATGGTTTATCGTGTCAGGTGACTCCTTTATCGCGCTTCACTGAGGAATCCCGTCACTATAATGTTAACACTTTTGTTATTGTTACGCAGAATTGACATTATTGCACTCCGGGCAAGCCCATAGGTGCTCAGTCTCCATCAGTATATGTCGAAGAGTGTGAATGCTAATTTTTCCTGAAGCTGGCTGGTTGTAAACACGATATATGCATCCTCTCATACGTCCATCTCTACTAGCCTTACGTTTGATGCCAAATTCCAAAAGTCTTAACCTGGATGAGTCATCTATTGCAGTGTCATTCTCTAACAGGCGATCATTAATTGCTCTCAGTATATCTCCCTTATCCATATCTAGTGTCCCCGCTATGGGTGCTCTCGATGCTAGTCTGTCAGCTCTTTCATTACCACATACCCCAGCATGACCAGGACAGTATATCCACACCAGCTCTTGTAGACTGGAAGCTTCTATTAATGTTTTCCATTCATGCCGCAACCAACCACTTTGAACCTTCCGAAGCATGGACTGAGAGTCGGACACAATGATAGCCTTTGTTAATGAAGTTTCAGTTATCCACCTTAAGGCTGCAGTAACAGCCTCGACCTCCATTCTCATGCTGGAAGTTGTTATCTTGTAAGCCCCGCTATGTTCCGCGGCGATTCTGCCCTTTACCCTAGCAGAGAAGCCCCAGCCTGATTTCTCACTATGGATCACAGACCCATCTGTATACACAATGGCATCATTATCCCCGGTATGATCATGTATCAGTTGATTAATTTCCATTTCTACTATTCCATTCCCCCAATTTCTACACTCTCTCCCAAGGCTGATGATGACCCGCTGGTAGTTATCCCAGTTCTCATCTGACATACACCATTCTTCCCCCTTGAATATATTGTCAACTGTGGCACCTGCTTGATAGTTGTCTCTGCCAGTGCCATCCATGACATACCTCTCTTTATTCTTGCTCCATTAATGTCAGCTATGTTACCATGCAGAGGGTGCCGTTTGTCTGTGGCTACTCGCATATAGGCTTTTGCTTGGGCCATTGCATATCTGGATTTAATCGACAGCACTCCAAGCATGTATCTAATTGTCACAATGGGGGGTATCTCGCGTACAGCCCAAGACTATGCGCATCCCTTCATTCTGAATGCGTTCTAGTCGTTCACATTGTGTTACTGACAGTGTGAGTATTCCCAGTCCATACTCAGTGACCGATATGATTAGCTGTTGATAAAGAAGAAATAGTAATCTCTGCTCCAGACGTGCCGCGGCCATTATTTTCAGGGCCGCTAGACCTCTCCTGCATTTCTGTGTGATTTGCTCAACATGGTACTTATACGAGAGCCCGCGATCAAATGTAACTCCAAGGTATTTTAGCTTTTCTTGCCTTTCAATTTTCTGTCCATTGAGAGTAATATCTGGGAGGTCTGCTTTCACAATGGAGTTGTTCAAGGAGCACCACATCACGCAGGCCTTGTTGGGATTGACTTTGGAGCCAGTTTCCTCGCACCATTTAGACACTTCCTGTAGTGTCCCATGTATGCTATTAACCATTTCTTGTCGGTCAGAGCCAGTTCTATAAATGAGTATATCATCAGCAAATGTCAGTGTTCGTCCCATGTCAGTTGGTTGAATGGTGGCTACTTTGGCGGTATAGATATTAAACAGCACCGGTGATAGTGGAGGACCCTGGGGTAATCCCGGGCAAATGAACATTGGATCTGACGTCCATATTCCCACGGGAAATGCCAAAAGGCAGTTAACACTTTATCTTCTTATATCGAATTATTCCCACCCTTTGTAATGTTAATTCTTCTAATATCTAGAGATTCCCATCATTATAACGTTAACACTTCATCTTCTTATATCGAATTATTCCCACCTTTTGTAATGTTAATTCTTCTAATATTCTAATATCTAGAGATTCCCACCATTATAATGTTAACGCTTCTTCTTCACTTTATATCCAGCGATTCCCACCATTATAATGATAACGTTTATTATACTTATATGGGGTCGTCCACATATGACGTCATGCAATTTTTTCCCTCTGTTTAAAACTCCTCCCACCCCCTTATCACACTTCGTCACAAAAACCCAGAACCGCTATGTGAAGTCATAACTCTTCCCCTTTTTTTTTTCTTTTTCTCCCTGTACGTTTTTGTGACACTGAACAGAAACAAGGTAGTCGAATATAAATTAGATAATTAGTCATTATCATTATCATCATCACCATTATCACCTTTCAGCTCTCCAAGTAGCATTTGCTTTACGCCAAATCTTCCTGTCACGTGCCATCAGCTCAAGATCTGTCCATATCTTCTTCATCCCCTTCATGTCTGTTATCCAGTTCTCTTCTCCGTGTATTCCTTGGCCTTTCTCTGCTTGTCTTACACCGGTAATCCCAGAAGAAGGACTGCCTGGTAAATCTATCAGCAGGTTTGCTCAATGTCTGTCCTGTCTATCTTCAGGGTCTTCATCTCATGTTTTGTTCTTCTGGCACTTGTCTGGTTCGTACCATCAGTTCCACTTTCGTGATATTGTCATACCACTACAATCCTGCTATTTTAGGAAAGTACCCATTTATGAAAGCGTCCGTGGTTAGAGCGTAGACCTCTCGCG
Source organism: Oreohelix idahoensis (assembly GCA_024509875.1). NCBI lineage: Eukaryota > Metazoa > Mollusca > Gastropoda > Stylommatophora > Oreohelicidae > Oreohelix > Oreohelix idahoensis. The sequence goes on from JAMPIV010000692.1 coordinate 208,405, forward strand.
GCAAAGGTAGCTGGTGGGAAACACGGTGGCGTCACGCTACAGTCTACCCATCTGTAAATGGATACCTGCTCTTGGCTTAGGAAAGGCAAAGTCAGCGAGGAGGGGAACTAGTTACCCCGTCTCTCCAAGCTCAACCTAGTATTGTAAAGTCTCTAACGCTTCACTGTCCTACGGCAATATCTGCCATGAGACTGCCTTTTTTAAAAACCTATTATGTAAGTCTGAAACATTTTGGTTGTTGTTCTCCATGTTTGAGAGCCATACAATAGGACTGACTTGACATCTGAGATGAAGATTCTGATTTTTGTGTTGGACTTGACTTCTTTTGATCTCCATATATTTCACAATGCAATAAAATCTTATCTAGCCTTCTGTCTTCTTATTTTCATCTCATTGTCAGTGCTTCAAAGTGTTTATAATGCAGCCAAGGTATATGTATGATTCTACATCTTGGTCTGATATTTCTTCAAGTGCAGTATTGTTATCGTTTCTTGCCTTTGTTCTCATTACCGTATTATTTTTTTCAAATCTAGTTTTACGCAGTACCGGTACAGTTTATGTAGTATCCATTTTGTTTATTAAGGCGTATTTTACATTATTTAAAAAATAAATATAATAATTAAAAATCAATTTAAACCAGTTACAGGTTATTAAAAACTATCCGATATTTCAGCTGAGATTATTATTAATATACGTCGTCCAAGAGGGAGTAGTTAACTATTGCGTATAAAATTTAACTATAGCGGATAAAAGTTAACAATTGCGGATAAAATTTAATTATGGCGAATAAAAGTTAACTATTGCTTTTAAAAGTTAACCATTGCGGATAAAAGTTAACTATTCCGGATAAAAGTATACACCTCATGTATGAAAAAAGCCAGTGCATCTCGTATATTTCTGTGACGTCACATTTTTTCCAATCCCCTCCCCCTATAGCCATACAGTCACATAATGTTGACGCCCTCCCACCCCTCACATTGCGTTACGGTATGTGGGGGACGACTCCTATCTAGTTATCCCAACCATTATAGCGTATATGCTTCTTTTTCTTAAATCTATGTTATAATCTTAACATTTCTTCTTATTTCTGGTGACTCATGTCTTTGTCCTTCCCCACCCCTAGAATTATTTCGCCTAATATATGCTGGGTGGCTCAGATAGTTTTGTTTTTTTTTGGCTCTTGTATCTGCAATATGCTGATATGATGCTTTGATGTAGTGGTTGTTCCATGCTCCACAAGAAGCGGTAAGGAAAATGATCAAAATAGCAAAGATTTATATAAAATGTTTGTTTGTTTGTTTGTTTGAATCCCTGGGCGCGAGTTATTCACTCTTTTGCCCTTTAGGGGACGAGTTATTTACTCGTTCATACCCTTGAGCCAGACCGCCTGGGGAGGCGGTGGCGTAGCCACGCCGCCCTTCTGCACATGGTCCGTGTTGCCACACGGCCGGGAAGCCACCCATCGTGACACCAGGCGATGGTACCGCAACCCGCCGTGCATCCCACACGGTATCAGACGATTAGGGGGTGTGTTTTGGGCTTTCTTTCAACCCCAGGGAGCATCCTAGACTCGAAACAGAGTACACCAGGCCCACTTTGGCGTGTGTGTAATGCCCCGAGGTTTGATAACTCTCTACCCTGCAAAGGGGGTTATACCTCCAAAGACAGTGGTGACTGGCAAAGAGGCCAGCCACCAGTGGGCTTTATTGCAACCCCAGGGAACTTCTCTTCGGGTGGCGAGGGTGCAATGCCACGAGAAAATTGGTTCTCTACCCTGCAAAGGGGGTTATATCTCCGAGACAAGACGTATCGAGGGATCGGCACAGCCAGCGCCGAGCCTCCACCACTGCCGAGCTGCATTACCAAGAAGAAACCAGCTCCGGCCCACCTGAACTGGGAGGACCCGGACCCGGGACCAAACTCAGTCTCGATAGATCACGGCTCTGTTCATCAATGGCGTAGCAGCGACCGAGCCTTAACCACTGTTAAATGACGTTATCGGACACAGACACATATCACTGCCTCTACTTTACTGGGAAGACCCGAAAGCCGGGACCACACACAGTCTTGAGAGGACAAAGATCGCTTGCTCGAATATAAAATGTATGTTTGTTTATTGTGCGTCTTCACCGTTCTCATTGTCAACAATCACATCTATTTCTCTCTATCTACATATAATTCCATCGAAAGGTTTTGGTGATAATTCAAGTCAATCTTGTCGCGTTCATTAGAGCTATACCAAGAAAGAGGCCAGCCGCCTCGGGTGCCAGGAGGTAGGAGCAGGCAGGATGAAAGCAGGAGTCTCGTCTTTGTTTGGGGTGCTTAACTAGTCGTGTGTCCTGTCCCTTTTAACGTAATGTAGTGGCGCTGTTCTGGTTCTAATCCAAGGAAGTGTCTATCACTACTGTTGCTTTTCTGTTGTCTAATGTTCTCTTTTTTTCTTGCGTGTGCCTACCATTTAACTATATTCGTTAATTATTTACTGTGTTTGTCACAATGGCGGAGGGCGCAACAGACCGGGGGTGGGAGTGGAGGTAAAAACTTATAGCTACTGAGCTGACCTAATTTACCGTACTTTCTCTTACATTCACAACGTGTCTTTACCCTTTCGGTCACTCTCTTTAAGTTATCTCAGATCTAGTAGTAATACATACTACTAATTCAAATTAAGAATACATTTAAAATTAACCTATATAGCCCAAGCCTTCATTCCGCCCCCCCCCTCCCCCCCCCCCCCCCCCCCCCCCCCCCCCCCCCCCCCCCCCCCAACCCCCCACCCCCTCCCCCCCCCCCCCCCCCCCTTTTCCATTTTCTTTTTTAAAAAACAACAACAACAATATAACAGGTATAAAGAATCTACCACATTTCAGGACATAGCATTAGATGAAAGGAGGAACCTTCACAATTTGGAAATGTTCATTTACCTTATAAACAATAATTGGCCAGGAGGGATAATGCCAAAAGCCATTATCGAGAATTGAACATCTATTTAAAATTATGTTTATGAGGATTCTACTCACAGGAGGCTCGGCTAGGTCAGATTTATACATTTTGAAATGTTTAACAAATGTGTAACAGTTCCTGGCTTATCATCTTCTCAAGTGTTCTATCCTTGCGCATGAAGGGTTTGAGTTATTTGAATAAGTTAACGATGTTCCACTTGACTCTGCAACAAGTAGTCATTAACAACTCAATTGTATCATCCAGTCTGGTAAAAACACGAACAGTAATTGCGCATGTAGACTCAACCTAACCTACAAACGTTTACATCAAGACAGTAGTGTGCAGGTCAAACTACTAGATCTCACAACTTGATAGACTACAACGACACTCGCACAATAAAATGGCTGTGATAGTTGTTCTGCTTCTTCTTTACATTTCTGCTCCCTATGCAGCAAAGACCTTCAATAAATGCATGCCAAGCGTTCATGTTTTCTACTATTCCTTTCATATCTTTCTGTGTTGTCTTTGTCTCCTGTTCCCGTCTCCATGCATTTTTCTGTCACATTCTCTTATAACCTGGGGTTTACAGAACAAGAACTACCTTGTAATACTATCAACAGATTGGGTTCTCTTTCAACGCTGGTGTTGTCTGTGGTGTTGTCTTGTTTGTAGTGTTGTCTGTGGTGCTTAGGCATATGTTTAAATTTTGTCCATGTCTTCTTGGTAATTTTTATGTCTGTTACCAGTTTCCATCTCCGTGTATTTTTGAGTCTCTCTCATTTTCCGTTTACCATGGAGATTCCAGAAAAATAAATACATCATAATGATATTGGCTGGGGTCCTCACTGTCTGTTCAGCCCAACGCCAATTTCGTGCCTCTCACCTTGTGTCACGTAGGGTTTATATTCATTTAATTTCCTACATCTTCTTCCTATTCTTTCACATAAAATTCTCTCTTTTATTATCTCTGTATTTCATTTTTTCCTGTATATTTTTCATCCATTCGTTTTGCGAATATTATTTTCATATAATTCGCAAACTTTACCTTTTTCCTTTCTCTTAAACTGAGAATCGCGCTAGGACGATATTACGTAGATGTCAGGGCTGCAGGGCGTCATAAGGCGTGATAAGTCGGTTCGCTGAACACAGGACGTAGCAAATCGTCTACATTCTCACCGAGCGCGCGAGCTTCTTCTCGGCATTAGTCCCGGTGAGGTGTGATACTTTACATCTGCACCGGGCAGTATCCAGACATCTGTCTGGAAAATCCCAAACTGACACGGCGCTCACTTGGGCAATGGAGTCAGGCTGTCTGGGATTTGAAACTGACACGCGTACATCGTGGTCAGTAGGTGACAGTTACGACACGCGTTAAGCGGACGTAAATGTTGGGAGTAGGGGAGATAATTTCGCTTGGCGAAATAAGTTTGGGCCCTTTGTCTGATTTTAAGATATTGGCCAAGTTTGAAACTTTAATTTCATTCTCGCTCATAGACTCCACAGTAGATAGGTCGCTCGAAAAACAGAATAGCTGTTAGCGAAGATCTCAGTTTGTTTCGGCAATTTGTCGAACTTCTAGACTTCCAGAAATATTTTCAGAAATTTTATTCTTAAGTTGTGCGACTACCTGTAATTCTGTGGTTGAGGTAATTAATATGATAGATATATAGATTGTGTGAGTGTTAAAGTGTTAAATCGCTTAATTCATTTAAATCTAATTTCTTTAGCGCAGAAGAGAAATAAAGTGGTAGGCTATTATATTTTCTAGGGAAGCATTCAGTGGAAAGCAGACTAATTAAAATTTCTAGCTTATAACGGCAATTGTAGCTATTTATAAATTTAATTTAACTGCTAATACTCAGTCGAGTGTATTTTTCTAAACTAGCGTATAAACTCTAGAATCCAGCCTCATGAATGGTGACGGAATACGCACGTGTTCTTAATTTATGAGGATTGCTGATTTTTAATTATAACTTACGTCACGGGAAGTTTAAATGATAAGCAAAGCTCTCTGCTTGCAAGTTTAAATGTAAGTTTTAACCAGTACAGATTCTGTTTATTATATTATATGTGTTATTTTTCCTCCACACAGTGAAAGTTTTGGGGTGACCCTAACTTTACCAGCACCTAGTAGTAGTTTCCATACTTGTGAAGAAATAGACAGTCCTTATTTTGAACCACGTGGGTTTTCTCAAGTAACACTGATCTGACGGTGCAAGTTAGACAGAAATACTAATATCCCTATAACGGGTTTTCAAAGACTGTAATGATAAATACTGGACCTTGGAGCCAGCACTTAATTTCTTCTAGAAACTCTATATAATTTGCTGCCTGGTGGCGTGAATATTTACAATCATTTCCCGACTAGATTATATCTTGTGGACAAATCTGTGGTGTGACTAAAGTGAATCCTATACTGAGGGAAGGCACCGACCTGACATTCATCATTTTTTTTAGAAACCTACGCTATTGACACTGTGCTCTGTTAACTCCCGCGCCTGGAATAATTGTTAGGTGACTTAATCAGACATTTGAACAAATTTGCATACCCAAGTAGTCGTTCCCGGAGACTCCAAGTTAAACAGGTCTTTTGGAACTGGGGACTTCTTGGCAGTAGACTGCATTTTTTTGAGTCTGTGTGAAAATCTAAAATCAATGTGTTCCAAGAGGCAGCAAGCAAAGTCGTGAGTACTAGTGTGAGAAGCCATGGCGGAATGAATGAGTGTACGCTGGTTTGAGTGATATTTTTCACTATTATATCTTTGACACCCTGTTGCTGTCCTATTTTTTTTTTTCAATCTGCATAATTTGTTGCTAAGGCTAGAGTTCTTGTGTTTTTGTCTTAGGTTAAATCAGATTTTTTTTCAAACTCTGTGCATATAATTACGAGATAAAACAAAGACAACTCTTAGACTCAAACCCTATGTATCTGTGACTCGGGCGCCATCATCTGTTCTCTTAACGGGGCCGGGCTAAACCTAGAGTTAACACTATAACGGGGCTATCATCCTTGCAACATTTCCTTTTTTTTTTATGACTATGTGTATATGTATTTTCCTTGATGTACTTTCTTTGATGTTGTGAGCCGATTTTTCCTGATAATAAAATCGCTCTTGAACTTAATAATCGTGTTTGGTCAGCTCGTTCTAGATAATATATATATCATTGTTATAGTTTTCCCACGTCTGTGTGTTTACCTGTCGTCACGTGTATGTGCGTGCCTGTGAGTGATAGAAATATACGTAATATGTATATTGGTGTAGTCTGTCTGACGCTGTAACAACTGTTGTAGAAGATAGGTGAGAGAGAGAAGAATTCTTTTCGCTTTCAGAGACAGCCACTATATCAAAATCTATCATCTCACGTGTGTGGAAATTCTATTACCTTTCACTACTCTCACTGAGTCTATCACCTATTCAAACCTATTCAGAAGGGACCAAACCTAGTCTTAATTATCCTATCGGAAATCTACGACAAATGGGGTCTCGTCCGACGGATTTTTGAACTTAGAATAGGAAGACGAGTACGACAAATGAGGGCTCGTTTCCGGTCTTTGAACTTAGAATAGGAAGACGAGTACGACAAACGTGGACTCGTCTATCTGGATTTTGTCTTTAAGATTCTGGATTTTGTATTCCGTAATAGAGTAAGAGTGTGATGTCTTGTGAGTTGTGTATCTTTTTAAAAAAAAAATTACCCCCTAGACTAGCGATCTGTTTACGGGCGTGCTGACCACACAAACTAATAAGTTTTTTTTTTCCACAGCATCTTTGAATAATATACATTTTGGTTACAGGTTGATTTTGTCGGGATATATGTTAACTGCTGATTGTAATACTAAATGCTGGTAAAGTGGTGAGTGTATAACATTCACTGGGTACTGAGGCAGAACGGCGTTTGAACTAAGTTAAGGAGTGTGTTTCGGACTTTTTTTGTCCAGATTAATTCCCTCCCTTACCCGATCTGACTTCAGGGGCGAACTTATAGTGGATTTTTAAAAATTAAGGGATTATTTTTCTCTTTAATTTTTGCAATATTCTTTTGCTTTTCCACTGTAGCAACTTATTTTTCAGTTGTAATCTTAACTACCATTTATTTGGCGTAGTCGTGTTTTGCATTGAGTGCTTTATTGCCGATAATAGCAGCGATAGTTAGATTTTACTTTGGAGGAGGTATCCCAGGGTTAAGGATATCATCTTTTGAATTTTTGGTTTTTTTTTTCTCGTAAGTGGTAGGAACCAGGTTATTCTTTTTCCTATTTTCTATCTCCACGTGTCTCAGTCACTGACATAATATGGCCGAGAGGGCAAAGCTTAGACAACTTCTCAAGGACGAAGCGAGAGAGGAGGGACTGGAAGGAGAAGAAGCGAAAGCTTTTGTCAGGGACGAACTTGAGAGATATGATGCGGAGAGGAAAGCAGCTGAAGCTAAAGAGGAAAAAGAAGCAGCGGAGAGGAAAGAAGCGGAAGACCGGCTATTACAGCAGAAGAAGATGGACGAGGAAATGGAAATTCGCAGGATGCAGCATGAGGAAAGAGAGAAGGAGAAGCAGAGACAACATGAGGAAAGAGAGAAGGAAAGACAGCAGGAGGAAAGAGAGAAGGAGAGACAGCATTTGGAAAGAGAAAATGAGCAACGACGACAGCATGAGTTGGCTCTTAAGGCTCTAGAAGTCCAAAGTCGTGGCGCTGCCTCTACCTCCAGCAATGGAGAGTCTTCTCCTCATTCTTCCTTAACTGACCCTGCTAACACTCAATCTCTTCAACTAAATGCTATGTCTTTCACTCTTGAATCTTTTCCTTGTCCAAATGAGAAGATTGACACATGGTTAGAAAAATTTGAGAAAATTGCAACTCTGTACGGGTTAGAGAGGTCGCGTTGGAATATGAAACTTTCCCAGGCCCTAAAAGGTTCTGCTTATGATGTTTATTCTAAGCTGGAAAGTAGCCAACAAGACGACTACGATGTGTTGAAGAAAGCGTTACTGGAGCGCTTTGAAATGAACGCTCGCAAGTTTTTGCAACTGTTTCGCAACAGCCGGAAAGAGAATTCTGAAACTTTTCACCAGTTCTCATCTCGTCTTAAGGGATATCTAACAAAGTGCCTTGAGCTTTCGCAGCTCCCCTCTACCTATGAAGGTCTTGAGGAACTTGTTCTAACTGAACAAATAAAGAACACTTTGTCTGCTGATACCCGGAGATTTCTCGCTGAGCAGGGGGCAGAAAAACTTGAAGACATTTTGGAAAAGTCTGAGCGTTATCACAATGCGCTGGCTGAACTACCGGCCACAAAGCGGAAACCGACAGAGGAGCATTTTCGAAAACATAACCTAGAGCAATCTTCTCAGGCTTCTAACCAAAACAACCACAGAGAAACTGGACCTCAAAACCCCCCTCCTGAAAAATCCAAGTTCTACAAGAACAAGTACCCCAACCACCCCAAACAGTCTGATCAACCCGACCGCCCTACATGGCAGCGTAGCCAGAAAGGACAAGGTGGCAAAGGGAGAACCCCCGAGCACGGGACATATGATCAGACCGAGCACACCGAGCCTAAACGCATCGGATGCTTATTAACAGTCTCGCAAGGCGGAATTATTGACAGTGATTCCCAACCTCTTGGGGATAGACCCTCAACGCGAGGTATTGTTACTTTGAACGGTTCTCAAACTTCTTGCTTATTTGACACGGGGCTTTCTTATGATTGCATTGTTGCCAGAAACCTGGTTAAACCCGGTCAAGAGACAGGAGAGACCGTCAAACTTTGTGGAGTTCGTAAGAGTGATGCACCTACAGCGCTTCCCATCGCATTGGTGGAGATACACTCTGACTTTGTCAGAGGTGTGATCAAAGCGGCTGTTATGGATGATCCCATCTACCCAGTCATACTTGGCGGGAGATACGTGTGTATTGGGAAACCGGAAGAGCCGATTGTGGCAGCAGTAACTACAAGAGGGCAAACCAAGAAGGAACGGGAGCCTGCGCCAAATTTGTTACCTATGGAACTTAAAGAAGCGCAATACAAGGACCCTACTTTGGCACCCTGCTTTAGGAAACTGCCCATGGCTAAGGAACCCAAACAGCACGGGGACATTTTTTCTGAGGATGGCGTACTTTATCGGAGAACGGGCAAGCCTGACCAAGGTTACAACCAGCTCCTAGTACCGAAACAGTACAGAAGCCAAATCCTAGAAATGGGGCACTCTCTTCCCTTTAGCGGACATATGGGACAGAACGCCACAAACCAACGTATAACCACTCATTATTGGTGGCCAGGAGTGAATACTGATATTATCAGATATGTCAAATCCTGTGCCCAGTGCCAACGTGTGCCACCCAAGCAACGGGCACCCCCAGTCCACATGGGTGAAATGCCAATAATGGGAACACCATTCGAACGGGTTGTGATCGACATTTTAGGGCCTTTCGAAAGGACTAAAAGAAGGAACAGGTTTATCCTGACCTTAGTCGATACATGCACTTTATGGGCGGAAGCTATCCCGCTAACATGCGCAGATGCCAAGCATGTCGCAGAAGCCCTCGTGCAGATTTTCACTCGGTTGGGATTCCCTCAGCAAGTGTTGACGGATAATGGATCTCCATACCGAAACCTGTTGATGGATGAGATCGTTAAGATCTTGAGGACCCAGCACATCCACACTAAGCCATATACTCCGGCCGGAAATGGGCTCGTGGAACGTGCTAATGGAAACCTCACCATGATGCTAAGTAAGCTGGCACAAGTGAAACCTGAAGATTGGGATCTCTGTATTCCTGCAGCATTATTTGGCTACAGAGAATCTCCTCATACTTCCACAGGATTTCCGCCAGCTACACTCTTATTTGGCAGACCCATTAAGGGCCCGCTTGAAGCCTTACTTCAGTCTCTGACAGACGAGAAGGCGGATGAGACAGTCGTCTCAGCAAGTAAATATGTGTCGGTTTTAAAGGAAAGGTTGAAACTAGGGTGGGACCTAGCAACGACTAACTTTAAGCGAGCTCGCACAAAGCACGCTAACCGATACAGGAAAGTCGCGGAAGAGAGAGAACTGGAAGCAGGAGAGAAAGTTTTGGTGTTGCTCCCTACCGAGAACAACCAACTGAAGATCGGATGGCAAGGGCCGTTTACCGTCCTGAAAAAGATTTCTAAGGCTAACTACCAGATCTCTATTGAAGGAAAGGAGAAGGTTTTCCATTTAAATCTCTTAAAGAGATACTTGGAAAAACCAGTGCCAACCTCCGACCATCTCCTGACGATCGCCAAAACTGACGAAGATGACGATAGTGGCAGGGATATTCCACCGCTATCACAGGAAATCTTTCAAAAATGTCAGAAGCGGCGACGCTCTTTCAAGCGCGCATATGAGACATTCCAGGGGAAGGAAACTTTGAGGAGTGGACTTGAGTAGGAATTGGACAGAGATGGAGGGGGAAGAGGAGAGGGAAGAAGACAGACACCCCGAAGCTACGGTTATAGGAAATTAAACTCCATAACGTAGACATGGAGTGCTTCCATATCTTAAAGGGGGGAGGCTCTGTCACGTAGGGTTTATATTCATTTAATTTCCTACATCTTCTTCCTATTCTTTCACATAAAATTCTCTCTTTTATTATCTCTGTATTTCATTTTTTCCTGTATATTTTTCATCCATTCGTTTTGCGAATATTATTTTCATATAATTCGCAAACTTTACCTTTTTCCTTTCTCTTAAACTGAGAATCGCGCTAGGACGATATTACGTAGATGTCAGGGCTGCAGGGCGTCATAAGGCGTGATAAGTCGGTTCGCTGAACACAGGACGTAGCAAATCGTCTACATTCTCACCGAGCGCGCGAGCTTCTTCTCGGCATTAGTCCCGGTGAGGTGTGATACTTTACATCTGCACCGGGCAGTATCCAGACATCTGTCTGGAAAATCCCAAACTGACACGGCGCTCACTTGGGCAATGGAGTCAGGCTGTCTGGGATTTGAAACTGACACGCGTACATCGTGGTCAGTAGGTGACAGTTACGACACGCGTTAAGCGGACGTAAATGTTGGGAGTAGGGGAGATAATTTCGCTTGGCGAAATAAGTTTGGGCCCTTTGTCTGATTTTAAGATATTGGCCAAGTTTGAAACTTTAATTTCATTCTCGCTCATAGACTCCACAGTAGATAGGTCGCTCGAAAAACAGAATAGCTGTTAGCGAAGATCTCAGTTTGTTTCGGCAATTTGTCGAACTTCTAGACTTCCAGAAATATTTTCAGAAATTTTATTCTTAAGTTGTGCGACTACCTGTAATTCTGTGGTTGAGGTAATTAATATGATAGATATATAGATTTTGTGAGTGTTAAAGTGTTTAATCGCTTAATTCATTTTAAATCTATTTCTTTAGCGCAGAAGAGAAATAAAGTGGTAGGCTATTATATTTTCTAGGGAAGCATTCAGTGGAAAGCAGACTAATTAAAATTTCTAGCTTATAACGGCAATTGTAGCTATTTATAAATTTAATTTAACTGCTAATACTCAGTCGAGTGTATTTTTCTAAACTAACGTATAAACTCTAGAATCCAGCCTCATGAATGGTGACGGAATACGCACGTGTTCTTAATTTATGAGGATTGCTGATTTTTAATTATAACTTACGTCACGGGAAGTTTAAATGATAAGCAAAGCTCTCTGCTTGCAAGTTTAAATGTAAGTTTTAACCAGTACAGATTCTGTTTATTATATTATATGTGTTATTTTTCCTCCACACAGTGAAAGTTTTGGGGTGACCCTAACTTTACCAGCACCTAGTAGTAGTTTCCATACTTGTGAAGAAATAGACAGTCCTTATTTTGAACCACGTGGGTTTTCTCAAGTAACACTGATCTGACGGTGCAAGTTAGACAGAAATACTAATATCCCTATAACGGGTTTTCAAAGACTGTAATGATAAATACTGGACCTTGGAGCCAGCACTTAATTTCTTCTAGAAACTCTATATAATTTGCTGCCTGGTGGCGTGAATATTTACAATCATTTCCCGACTAGATTATATCTTGTGGACAAATCTGTGGTGTGACTAAAGTGAATCCTATACTGAGGGAAGGCACCGACCTGACATTCATCATTTTTTTTAGAAACCTACGCTATTGACACTGTGCTCTGTTAACTCCCGCGCCTGGAATAATTGTTAGGTGACTTAATCAGACATTTGAACAAATTTGCATACCCAAGTAGTCGTTCCCGGAGACTCCAAGTTAAACAGGTCTTTTGGAACTGGGGACTTCTTGGCAGTAGACTGCATTTTTTTGAGTCTGTGTGAAAATCTAAAATCAATGTGTTCCAAGAGGCAGCAAGCAAAGTCGTGAGTACTAGTGTGAGAAGCCATGGCGGAATGAATGAGTGTACGCTGGTTTGAGTGATATTTTTCACTATTATATCTTTGACACCCTGTTGCTGTCCTATTTGTTTTTTTCAATCTGCATAATTTGTTGCTAAGGCTAGAGTTCTTGTGTTTTTGTCTTAGGGTAAATCAGATTTTTTTTCAAACTCTGTGCATATAATTACGAGATAAAACAAAGACAACTCTTAGACTCAAACCCTATGTATCTGTGACTCGGGCGCCATCATCTGTTCTCTTAACGGGGCCGGGCTAAACCTAGAGTTAACACTATAACGGGGCTATCATCCTTGCAACATTTCCTTTTTTTTTTATGACTATGTGTATATGTATTTTCCTTGATGTACTTTCTTTGATGTTGTGAGCCGATTTTTCCTGATAATAAAATCGCTCTTGAACTTAATAATCGTGTTTGGTCAGCTCGTTCTAGATAATATATATATCATTGTTATAGTTTTTCCCACGTCTGTGTGTTTACCTGTCGTCACGTGTATGTGCGTGCCTGTGAGTGATAGAAATATACGTAATATGTATATTGGTGTAGTCTGTCTGACGCTGTAACAACTGTTGTAGAAGATAGGTGAGAGAGAGAAGAATTCTTTTCGCTTTCAGAGACAGCCACTATATCAAAATCTATCATCTCACGTGTGTGGAAATTCTATTACCTTTCACTACTCTCACTGAGTCTATCACCTATTCAAACCTATTCAGAAGGGACCAAACCTAGTCTTAATTATCCTATCGGAAATCTACGACACCTTGTCAATTAATCAATACCCTTTAGCTTTCCAAGGAGTATAGGCCTTCAACAAACACATGCCAAGTCCTCCTATCACGTGCCACCCGTTCACGTTCTTTCCAAGTTTTCCTCATCATTTTCACCTTTGTATCCAGTTCTCTTCTCCATGTGTTTTTTGGTCTACCTCTGTTTCCCTGTGGATTCCAGAACTTGTAATGCTATCAACAGGTTTCCTCAATGTGTGTCCTATCCATCACCAGCGTCTTCTTCTCATCTCTTGTTCCACTGGCATTTGTCTGGTTCTTGTCATCAGTTCCACATTTGTGACCTTGACATACCATTTCAATCCTTCCATTCTACGCAAGCACCCTTGTGTCCCCTTGATATTTGTCCAGCTCTTCCCGTCAGTTTCATATTGATGATTCTATCATATTGATGATTCTATCATATTGATGATTCTATCAAACCATTTTAATTCTTCTGTTCTGATAAATCAACCATTTAGTCAAGTCTCTAACTTCTTGTTTGTCCATTCCTATTTGGTCCAAAAGTGTCGTACAGCCATCAACAAACTAATGCCGTCATCAGTCAGTTTCAGTTCTGTCCTAGCCTTTATTATACCTTTCATTTTGGTCTCCAGTTCTGCTTCTGAGTGTTTTTTTTTTCTGGGGGGGGGGGGGGGGGGGAAAATCCATCTACATCTTTAACACGGGTATTTCAGAACGAGGATTGCCTTCTAATGCTATCAAGTCTTTCTCATTATGTGTCTTATCCATAGCCAGCGTCTTCTTCTCACCTCTGGTTCCACTGGCACCTTCCTGTTTCTTGTCAACAGTTCCATGTTGATGATTTTCTCATACTATTTCAATGCTTCTATTCTACGCAAGCACTCATTTGTGAAAGTGGGTCATTTTATGGTTGTTGTTTTCCATGTTTCAGAGCCCTGCTATAGGACTGACCTGACATTTCAGTTTCAAATATGCTGCATTTATCAAACATGAATCTCCTCAAGAATTGTATGGCCACCATTACAGTTGGCTTCTTGCAGGAAAACGGTGCCATTGATCTTGCACGGGTGGTTGATATAACAGTTAGTTTTACATAACGAGGTAGATATCACCATGGAAATAATCTGGCCAATGGCACTGCTGTGACTAAACCAAGGAAGCCAACTGTGATGATTTTGTTGCTGAGAATTTGACGCTGGAGCACACACGGACTGATGTCAATGACGTCAGGACCGGAAACATTAAAGGATTATTCTTTTTCTATTTTCATCATTCAGCTCCCCAAGGTGCATAGACCTTCAACAAACTTATGCCATGTCTTCCTGTCACGTGCCATCAACAAACTTATGCCAAGTCTTCCTGTCACGTGCCATCCGCTCAAGATTTTTCCATGTCTTCTTCATCCCCTTCAAGCCTGTCTCCGCTTTTCTTCTCTTTGTGGTCTTCCTCTACCTCTCTCACTGTGAGGATTCCAGAACAAGGACTGCCTGGTGATGCTATCAACACGTTTGTCTAATTAACAGGATTATTTTTCTATTAATATTTTAAATTGGATTTTAAGCTCTTTTAATTATACTAATTTCAAAATATTGTAGTGCTGCTAATCTTAGATGTAATCCAGACTTAGTCGTCTATTTATAGGATTATAGGAATGATGAGTGCAGGCTTTACACTCATTATATATTCATTACATTATACAGTATGTACATTGCATATTACAGTGCTTCTCAAGCTAATTGGATGAAGTACTCTATGACGTCTCGGCGAGTCTTAAGGTTTACGACAAAATAACCTCGAACGTCACATTTACATGTGCAGTCCTGTAATTCATTCTGAGCTCTTCACTTTAGTTTTTCCCACCTCACACAGTATTTGGTATTTTGGAGTCATTGTTTACACTACCTTCTTTCAATTCTTGTCATGTCGAGACTTTAGTGACCATCTTTTGCTGATTAGGGTAATCAATGACTTTCGTTTGAACTCATTTTGACACCTGGGATCTGTAGAGAGAAATGTGGTTTACTAATGTGTAACACATTTTCCTACCAGACAGTGCATAGGCGCACCCGATTAAGAAGTAAACAACCTTGGGATGACCACAGTCGATCATTTTGTCACTGATAATAGTTCTGTCTGATCAGTTTTTTATTGTTGGGTAAATGTCATAATCCTTTCCGGACAGACTTGTCGAACGACAATTATCAATCTTGAAAGAGATTAGCTGTGATAGATTACGAAATCGTGAGTGTAAACATGATCGATAATAGACGGAAGCTGACATACCTTATATGGAGAGGTGACTTGTAAACAAAGCATTTTTTTGCGGATGTCACGCAGGAATTTTCCGTGAGAGGTAGGGGGAATATACCCCACCAAAATATACGCAAATTGCATGCTATTGGCTTGGCATTTGAGATGTAAAAATACAACATTTCTGATTGGAGCCTTGTCATATAGTAGCAATCTGATGTGGGCCGAATGTTGCCATATAATTTAGCACCTTTTGAGTTTACGGCACTGTGAAATTCAACTCGTTAAGAAGACAGCAAGACAAGCCAGAATAAGGAATAGGATCAGGATTCCACTTTAAAGGACAGGCAACGTGTTTGAGCATCTTGTGAATTTACACAACAAGACAACTCTACCTTTATTAATACGAAAAGCCCTGAATCCTAGGAACCTGAAAACTAGGTCATAGTGGGAGTCCATTGTAAAGTAATAACCCAGACCACGCGTAAGAGGCAACTTAATCCAGTTGCTTCAACTATTCCTCTGAGCCAGAAGTCGGTATTCCCGAAGATATTTGGGGGTAAGTTGTACATTTTATAATTCTATGTTTTGCATTATTGTCATGTGAAAACTGCTAGTGGATGTCAAAGTTCATACGAGGCTGGCAACCTCAGCAGATAGAATGATGGTTTCATGAACCACCACTGCAAGAGCTGGTTACAGCTTTATGCGGGTTTCTCATACAGAACCAGAAGCAAAGGTAGTCCCAAGTTCCATGTGGAGCAGGGAGTGGATGATGACAGAAGTGATGTACACACTTATTATATTAACCTTTTCAACCAGTGCAAATGTATATGTAAGCATGTTTGATATAAAGGCAATGGGTGTTTTCCGCTCACTGGGATTAATATTAATGCTGAGAGAGGTTAAAGTTCTGAGACAGATGGGATGATGGAATGGGGGGGGGGGGGGGGAACCTGATTGTCGTGTTGTCACAGAGGGAGTTATGTTCTATAAATTGTCTACATTTTCCTCTTTCTTCCACTCGGGTCCTCTAAAATTTCTCTGTCACTCTTTACCCTTTTTCAAAGATATAATTTTTTCGCATTCGTTAGTTTGCGAATAATATTTTCTTTTCCCATTCGATATTTTACCGTCTTTCTTTCTCATGCTGACTGAAACTCGATTACATAGATGTCAGTCTTTGCCGGTCGAACCATAGCTGTGAATATACAGTTCTCGCCAGACATACGTCTGCAGTTTCCCCGGTCAGAGCGCTGACTGACCAGTGTCCCCGGGCGGGGGGTGTGAGAATTCGCTCCATCGGGGCATGGCAGACAGACAGCTGTCTACAGTTTGCAGAAACGCATGAGGTTTTTCGTTAGAAAAACCCGGCGTAGTGTGAAAAATCGCTCCGCACTGGAGACAGGCTGTCTGGGATTTGAAACTCACTCGTACTCTCGGTCACTGATGGCTGTTACGACATGAAGGAAGCTGACGCAGGGTGTTAGAGAAGGGGAGATAATTTCGTTTGGCGAAAGAGTTGGGGCCCTTTGTCTAATTTTAAGATATTGGCCCGAGTTTGTAACTCACTTCACTCATTCTACATTTTACAGTAGACGTGGGCACTTCGTTCTAGAACACTTAAATTTATAGTTAAATCGCTCATTTCATTTTAACTAGTTTCTTTTGAACTGAGTGAATAATTTATAAGTCTGTATTATTTTCTAGTGACGCATACAGTGGAAAGCCGAATAAATAATATGTCTAAGCTTAACAATCTAGTAGCTATAAGGAATTTAATTTAACGGCTAATACTCAGTCGAGAATATTTTATATCAAACTTATAAATGCTAGATGCGACATCAGTGAATAGTGACGGAATACGCAGATATTCCTGAATTCATGATGATTGATTTTATAACTTATTTCACCGGAAAATTTAAATATAAGTCAAGCTGTAGGCTTGCTGTTTTAAATGTAAGTTATATTGGGTACAAAATATGAAAATGATTTATATGTGCTTTTCTTTTTATACAGTGAAATACTGGGGGTGACCCGAACTTTACCAGCATTTAATAAGAGTTCATCATTGTGAAGAAATAGACAGTCCTTATTTTGAACCACGTGGGTTTCACAAGTAACACTGATCTGACGGTGCAAGTTAGACAGAAATACTATATCCCACTAACGGGTTTTTTTTTTTCAAAGACTGTAATGATCAATACTGGGCCTGTGAACCAGATCTTAATTTCTTCCATAAACTCTACGTAAATTTTCTGCCTGGCGGCGAGAATAATTACAATCTATGACATAAACTTTCCGACATTGTTGACAAGTGAGTGGGGAACCAAGATTTTTCTGTTTTGAGAGAGGTTGTCCACCGGTCATCTTCCTAATTAAGGGAAACTTCGTGTTCTGACATTTTGTGCTCGTTTAAGCCTAATTCTTACCTCGGGAGTCAAGTGACATTAACTTTAGTCTGAAATAACTATCGCCTGAAGCAGACGCTCCCCAGATCCATTTTAATGAAACCAACAAACAAATCTGCAGAGCTGGGATCTGTTTCAGTAAACGACAGTAACAGATAAAAAGTGTGAGTGTCCAACATTTGCGCCAGCCGGCGAAACCACAACCCGATTGTAAGTATATCAGGGCCCTGATGAAAGAATCGAGTGAAAGTGACGGAAGGAGGTTCGTTGTATAATACCCTCATTTGTTATATATGTTTTTTTTTTTCTTAGGCGAGATTTGCTGCTTAAGTAACGTGTTACGTTAGAATAGATACTGCTGTCAAAGTCAGTCTATACCTTCAAAGGGGGACAATATTAGACCCTAACCACATGCATCTATAACTTTTTGGGCCATCATCTGTCATCCTAACGGGGCTGTGGGCTAAACCTAGAGTTAAGATCATAGCGGGGCTATCACCCTTGTAGCATTTTCTTGATATTGTATGACTATGTGCATATGTTTTTTCCTTGATGTATTTTTTTTTGTTTTGGTGTTGTGAGAAGATTTTATAGATGATAAATAAAAATCTCTCTGGAACTAATCAGCGTGTTGGTCAGCTCGTTCTAGAATATTTACATAAGTATTGTTATAGTTTTCCCACGTCTGTGTGTCTAACTGTTGTCACTTGAAGGGGTGTGCACGTGAGTGGTATGTTCATACATAGTAACATATGTTGTCAATAGTCTGTCTGACTCTTATATATCTGTCGTAGAAGATAGGCCTGAGAGAGAGAGAAGATTCTTGTTTTCAGGGGACAGCTCTATTTGATTCGCTACCACTGCACTCTTGGGAAAATCTATTTCTTTTTTACTACTCTCACTGTGTATATCACATATTCTAATCTATTCAGAAGGGACCTAACCTAAGTCTTAATACTCCTATCGAAAAATCTACGACAAATGTGGTCTCGCCCGACGGATTTTTGAACTTAGAATAGGAAGACGAGTACGACAAACGTGGACTCGTCTATCTGGATTTTGAACTTAAGATTCTTTATTCTGAAATAGAGTAAGAGTGTGATGTCTTGTGAGTTGTTATATCTTTAAATAATTTATCCCCTAGACTAACGATCTGTTTACGGGCGTGCTGACCACACAAACTGATAAGTTTTTTTTCCACAGCATTAAGAAGCATTATACATTTGGTTTACAGGTTGATTTTGTCGGAATACATGTTAATTAATGATTTTGTAATACTAAACGCTGGTAAAGTTTTGTGAGTGTATAACATTCACAAGGGTTCTGAAGCAGGAAGGTGTTTGAACTAAAGTTAAGGAGTGCGTTTCGGACTATTTGTCCAGATTAATTGCCTCCCTCACCCTAACTGTCTTCAGGGGTGAACTATAGTGGATTTTATAATTAAGGGATTATTTTTCTCTTTAATTTTTGCAATAATTATTTTGCTTTTCCACTGTAGCAACTTATTTTTCAGAAGTAATCTTAACTACCATTTAGTTGGCGTAGTCGTGTTTTGCATTAAGTGCTTTATTGCCGATAATAGCAGCGATAGTTAGATTTTTATTTTTGGGAGGAGGTATCCCAGGGTTAAATATATCATCTTTCGGATTTTTTTTCTCGTAAGTGGTAGGAACCAGGTTATTCTTTTTCCTATTTTCTATCTCCACGTGTCTCAGTCACTGACATAATATGGCCGAGAGGGCAAAGCTTAGACAACTCCTCAGGGATGAAGCGAGAGAGGAGGGACTGGAAGGAGAGGAAGCGAAAGCGTTTGTCAGAGACGAACTTGAGAGATATGATGCGGAGAGGAAAGAAGAACTAAGGAGGAAAGAAGAAGCAGCGGAGAGGAAAGAAGCGGAAGACCGTCTATTACAGCAGAAGAAGATGGACGAGGAAATGGAAATTCGCAGGATGCAGCACGAGGAAAGAGAGAAGGAAAAGGAAAGACAGCATGAGGAAAGAGAGACAGCACGAGTTGGCTCTTAAAGCTCTAGAACTCCAAAGTCGTGGTGCTGCCTCTACCTCCAGCAATGGAGAGTCTTCTCCTCATTCTTCCTTAACTGATCCTTCTAACACTCAATCTACTCATCTCACTGCTATGTCTTTTCCGCTAGAATCTTTCCCTTGTCCTAATGAGAAGATTGACACTTGGCTAGAAAAATTTGAGAAAATTGCAACTCTGTACGGTTTAGAGAGGTCGCGTTGGAACATGAAGCTTTCCCAGGCTTTGAAGAGTTCTGCGTATGATGTTTATGCCAAACTGGAAAGCAGCCAACAAGACAACTATGATCTGTTGAAGAAAGCGTTACTGGAGCGCTTTGAAATAAACGCTCGAAAATTTTTGCAACTGTTTCGCAACAGCCGGAAAGAGAATTCTGAAACTTTTCAGCAGTTCTCGTCTCGTTTGAAGGGTTATCTGACAAAGTGCCTAGAGCTCTCACAGCTCCCCTCTACCTATGAAGGTCTTGAGGAATTTGTTTTAACAGAACAAATAAAGAACACTTTGTCTGCTGATACCCGGAGATTTCTCGCTGAGCAGGGGGCAGAAAAACTTGAAGACATTTTGGAAAAGTCTGAGCGTTATCACAATGCGCTGGCTGAACTACCGGCCACTAAGCGGAAACCGACAGAGGAGCATTTTCGAAAACATAACCTAGAGCAATCTTCTCAGGCTTCTAACCAAAATAACCACAGAGAAACTGGACCTCAAAACCCCCCTCCGGAAAAATCCAAGTTCTACAAGAACAAGTACCCCAACCACCCCAAACAGTCTGATCAACCCGACCGTCCTTCATGGCAGCGTGGCCAGAAAGGTCAAGGTGTCAAAGGGAAAACCCCTGCGCACGGGACTAAGGATCAGAGCAAGCACACCGAGCCGAAGCGCATCGGATGCTTACAAACAACAGACTCGCAGGAAAGAATTATTGTCAGTGATTCTCAACCGGAGGGAGAGAGACCCTCTACGCGAGGTACGGTTGTTTTAAACGGGACTTCAACATATTGTTTGTTTGACACGGGGCTTTCTTTTGATTGCATTGTTGCCAGGCACCTGGTCAAACCCGGTCAAGAGACAGAAGAAACCGTTAAACTGTGTGGAGTTCTTAGGAGTGATGCACCAACAACGCTTCCCATCGCATTGGTGGAGATACACTCTGACTTTGTCAGAGGGGTGATCAAAGCGGCTGTTATGGACGACCCCATCTACCCAGTCATACTCGGCTGTAGATATGTGTTTATTGGGAAACCGGAAGAGCCAATAGTGGCAACAGTAACCACAAGAGGGCAAGCCAAGAAGGAACGGGAGCCTGCGCCAAATTTGTTACCCATGGAACTTAAAGAGGCGCAACAAAAGGACCCTACTTTGGAACCCTGCTTTAGGAAACTGCCCATGGCCAAAGACCCCTAGACAACACGGGGACATCTTTTCTAAGGATGGCGTGCTTTATCGGAGAACGGGCAAGCCTGAACAAGGCTCTAATCAGCTCCTAGTACCGAAAAAGTACAGAAGTCAAATCCTAGAAATGGGGCACTCTCTCCCGTTTAGCGGACATATGGGACAGAACGCCACACAGCAACGTATACAGACTCACTATTGGTGGCCAGGGATGAACACTGATATACTCAGATATGTGAAATCCTGTGCCCAGTGTCAACGGGTAGCACCCAAGCACTGGACTGCCCCAGTTCCCCTGGGGCAAACGCCAATTGTGGGGACTCCATTCGAACGGGTTGCTGTCGACATCGTTGGACCCCTAGAAAGGACCAAACGAAAGCACAGGTTTATCCTGACTTTAGTCGACACATGCACTATGTGGGCCGAAGCAATACCGCTAACATGCACAGACTCGAAGCATGTCGCAGAAGCCCTAGTGCAGATCTTTACACGGTTGGGATTCCCTCAACAAGTTTTGACGGACAATGGATCCCAATTCCGTAGCCTGTTAATGGAGGAGATCTTTAAGATCTTGAGGGCCAAACACATCCACACCAGCCCGTACCATCCGGCCGGAAATGGGCTCGTGGAACGTTTCAACGGCAGCCTCACCACCATGCTACGCAAGCTGGCACAAGAAAAGCCGGAGGACTGGGACCTTTTCATTCCTGCAGCCCTATTCGCTTACAGGGAAGTTCCCCAGGCCTCTACAGGATTTCCTCCAGCTACGCTTTTATTCGGCAGACCTATAAAGGGGCCGCTTGAAGCATTACTTCGGTCCCTGACAGACCAGAAGGCGGACGAGACAGTCGTCTCAGCCAGTAGATATGTATCGGAATTGAAAGAAAGTCTACAGCTAGGATGGGACCTAGCAACAGCAAACCTTAAGAAAGCACGTGCAAAGCATGCTAGACGATACAATCAAGCAGCAAAGGAGAGAGAATTACAACCAGGAGATAAAGTTCTGTTGTTACTGCCAACCGGAAGCAACAAGCTACGCATCGGGTGGCAAGGGCCGTTCACCGTCCTGAAAAAGATCTCGAGAACCAACTATCAGATCTCTGTCAAAGGAAAGGAGAAGGTCTACCATGTGAATCTGTTAAAGAAATACTTGGAAAGACCGGTACCATCCCCCGAACATCTCCTGGCGATCGCCATAGCTACAGAGGATGTGGAAGATGATGATAGTTGCATGGAATATCCATTGAAACAAACGGAATCTGTAGAAGATGTAAAATTTGGAGACACTCTCTCTGAAGCACAACAGACAGAAACGAAGGCTTTACTGAACCAGTACACAGCGGTGCTAACGGACGTACCTGGACGAACACATCTTGTAGAGTTCGAGATGAAACTTACAAACGAGACACCTGTTCGAACCAGAGTTTACCCTATTCCGTATGCGAAAGCTGATACGCTACGCGCAGAGATAGACAAGCTACGTAAAACAGGAATTATTAGTGAGTCCACGTCTCCCTATAGTGCAAGCGTAGTGCTGCTACAGAAGCCCAATAAGGAAGTTCGGCTGTGTATCGATTACCGGTTACTTAATACAGTAACAGAATTTCAGCCGGAACCACTCCAAAGCGCTTCTGAGCTGTTTAGCAAGCTAAGCAAGGCACGGATTTTCTCAAAGATTGACTTGAGTAAGGGTTACTATCAGATACCAGTCAAAGAGGAAACTAAGCCTTTGCTAGCTTTCAGCACCAGCGAAGGACACTATACGTTTAACGTGATGCCTTTCGGATTACACAACACACCAGGAGTGTTCACAAGGATGATAGAAAGCTGCTAGAGCCATTGTGCAGTCCACATATCCACAACTTTATGGATGATATACTAATTGCAACGGACACCTATGAAGAACACATTGCTACGGTCGAGATGCTCCTCAGGAGACTACAGGAAACTGGACTCACAGCTAGACCTAGCAAATGTTTAATCGGCTTCGAAAAACTTGACTTCCTGGGGCACACCATTGCTCACGGTGCTATGTGGCCAGTTGCTAAAAACGTAGAGAAGATACGTGCAGCGAAGAGGCCAAGGACGAAGAAAGAAACACGATCGTTCCTATCGCTATGTGCTTACTACCAGAAATTCATCAAAAACTTCAACGGTTTAAAAGCACCCCTTACGGACCTTACGAAAAAACGGCGACCGGAGAAAGTTATCTGGGATCCTAAGTGCGAAGACGCTTACGCCACGCTCAAGAAACAGTTGTCTGAATATCCAATTCTGCGACTGCCGGATATTACCAAACCCTTCGTATTGCCCGTTGACGCATCGGGGCAAGGCATCGGGTCAACTCTGCTTCAGGCTGGCGACGACGATCCCAACCAGCTATTCCCAGTGGCATACGGCAGTCGTAAATTGAATAAGGCAGAGCAAAACTACTCCACAGTGGAAAGAGAATGTCTGGCATTAGTTCATGGCATAAGAAGGCACCACGAATACCTTTACGGAGTGTCATTCACGGTGCAGACTGACCATGCCCCACTGGCGTTTCTCGGGGCTAATAAGGAATTTAATGCGAAAATAATGCGCTGGGCATTGCTGCTAAGTGTATATTCCTTTAAAGTCGAATACATTCCAGGGAAACAAAACGTTGGGGCAGACTTCATGAGTAGGACTTGCACAGAGATGGAGGGGGGAGATGAGAGGGAAGAGGACAGACACCCTGAAGCTACGGATATAGGAAATTTATTTCCATAACGTAGACATGGAGTGCTTCCATATCTTAAGGGGGGACGTCCTGTCACATAGGGAGTTATGTTCTATAAATTGTCTACATTTTCCTCTTTCTTCCACTCGGGTCCTCTAAAATTTCTCTGTCACTCTTTACCCTTTTTCAAAGATATAATTTTTTCGCATTCGTTAGTTTGCGAATAATATTTTCTTTTCCCATTCGATATTTTACCGTCTTTCTTTCTCATGCTGACTGAAACTCGATTACATAGATGTCAGTCTTTGCCGGTCGAACCATAGCTGTGAATATACAGTTCTCGCCAGACATACGTCTGCAGTTTCCCCGGTCAGAGCGCTGACTGACCAGTGTCCCCGGGCGGGGGGTGTGAGAATTCGCTCCATCGGGGCATGGCAGACAGACAGCTGTCTACAGTTTGCAGAAGCGCATGAGGTTTTTCGTTAGAAAAACCCGGCGTAGTGTGAAAAATCGCTCCGCACTGGAGACAGGCTGTCTGGGATTTGAAACTCACTCGTACTCTCGGTCACTGATGGCTGTTACGACATGAAGGAAGCTGACGCAGGGTGTTAGAGAAGGGGAGATAATTTCGTTTGGCGAAAGAGTTGGGGCCCTTTGTCTAATTTTAAGATATTGGCCCGAGTTTGTAACTCACTTCACTCATTCTACATTTTACAGTAGACGTGGGCACTTCGTTCTAGAACACTTAAATTTATAAGTGATATTATAGTTAAATCGTAGTGCTCATTTCAGTGTTTAAACTAGCTCATTTTTCTAGTTTCTTTTGAACTGAGTGAATAATTTATAAGTCTGTATTATTTTCTAGTGACGCATACAGTGGAAAGCCGAATAAATAATATGTCTAAGCTTAACAATCTAGTAGCTATAAGGAATTTAATTTAACGGCTAATACTCAGTCGAGAATATTTTATATCAAACTTATAAATGCTAGATGCGACATCAGTGAATAGTGACGGAATACGCAGATATTCCTGAATTCATGATGATTGATTTTTTATAACTTATTTCACCGGAAAATTTAAATATAAGTCAAGCTGTAGGCTTGCTGTTTTAAATGTAAGTTATATTGGGTACAAAATATGAAAATGATTTATATGTGCTTTTCTTTTTATACAGTGAAATACTGGGGGTGACCCGAACTTTACCAGCATTTAATAAGAGTTCATCATTGTGAAGAAATAGACAGTCCTTATTTTGAACCACGTGGGTTTCACAAGTAACACTGATCTGACGGTGCAAGTTAGACAGAAATACTATATCCCACTAACGGGTTTTTTTTTTCAAAGACTGTAATGATCAATACTGGGCCTGTGAACCAGATCTTAATTTCTTCCATAAACTCTACGTAAATTTTCTGCCTGGCGGCGAGAATAATTACAATCTATGACATAAACTTTCCGACATTGTTGACAAGTGAGTGGGGAACCAAGATTTTTCTGTTTTGAGAGAGGTTGTCCACCGGTCATCTTCCTAATTAAGGGAAACTTCGTGTTCTGACATTTTGTGCTCGTTTAAGCCTAATTCTTACCTCGGGAGTCAAGTGACATTAACTTTAGTCTGAAATAACTATCGCCTGAAGCAGACGCTCCCCAGATCCATTTTAATGAAACCAACAAACAAATCTGCAGAGCTGGGAGCTGTTTCAGTAAACGACAGTAACAGATAAAAAGTGTGAGTGTCCAACATTTGCGCCAGCCGGCGAAACCACAACCCGATTGTAAGTATATCAGGGCCCTGATGAAAGAATCGAGTGAAAGTGACGGAAGGAGGTTCGTTGTATAATACCCTCATTTGTTATATATGTTTTTTTTTTTCCTTAGGCGAGATTTGCTGCTTAAGTAACGTGTTACGTTAGAATAGATACTGCTGTCAAAGTCAGTCTATACCTTCAAAGGGGGACAATATTAGACCCTAACCACATGCATCTATAACTTTTTGGGCCATCATCTGTCATCCTAACGGGGCCGTGGGCTAAACCTAGAGTTAAGATCATAGCGGGGCTATCACCCTTGTAGCATTTTCTTGATATTGTATGACTATGTGCATATGTTTTTTCCTTGATGTATTTTTGTTTTTGTTTTGGTGTTGTGAGAAGATTTTATAGATGATAAATAAAATCTCTCTGGAACTAATCAGCGTGTTGGTCAGCTCGTTCTAGAATATTTACATAAGTATTGTTATAGTTTTCCCACGTCTGTGTGTCTAACTGTTGTCACTTGAAGGGGTGTGCACGTGAGTGGTATGTTCATACATAGTAACATATGTTGTCAATAGTCTGTCTGACTCTTATATATCTGTCGTAGAAGATAGGCCTGAGAGAGAGAGAAGATTCTTGTTTTCAGGGGACAGCTCTATTTGATTCGCTACCACTGCACTCTTGGGAAAATCTATTTCTTTTTTACTACTCTCACTGTGTATATCACATATTCTAATCTATTCAGAAGGGACCTAACCTAAGTCTTAATACTCCTATCGAAAAATCTACGACACGTGTCAGGAAACCCAATACTCAGGAGGGTATTTGTTTCTCTCTTATTGCATGATACTAGTCGGTGGTATCAATTGGTGGTACTAGTGTGTGGAACAAGTGTGTGGTATTAGTGGCCTTTAGTCAAAGCTAGACACCAACAGCAGACGGGTCTTAACAGACACTGGAGCATTTTCGCAATTACCCCACGATACTACGAGTGACGTGTTGTGGCCACCAGAGTTGACCAGTGACGAGAGTGATCCAGTCTACAACCTGCAAAGAACAAACATCGGCTGGAGCAGAAACCAACCGACATCTTACTGGCAGCTAAGTACCCACTTAAAGCTGCCAAGTGAACTCTTTTCTTTAAGAAATTTGTAAAACACCCTATCCAGATCATCACCTGTGATGAATCTTTAAAGGCTAGCATTTTTTCCATCAAAATCTTTAT
Organism: Oreohelix idahoensis; assembly: GCA_024509875.1. Classification (NCBI taxonomy): domain Eukaryota; kingdom Metazoa; phylum Mollusca; class Gastropoda; order Stylommatophora; family Oreohelicidae; genus Oreohelix; species Oreohelix idahoensis. The sequence continues at coordinate 235,239 of JAMPIV010000692.1, forward strand.
TCACTTTTACATTGTTAACTATAATTAATTATTAAATTTGTTATCTGTAAATATACAAATTTATAGTTGATTCAGTCATTTTGAGTGAACTGCACCAGTATGTCTCAGTCATTTTAAATATCTATAAACAGAGCCACTGAAATAATCTTTTACTCATTTAAAGCAGTTGGCGGCTCATCAAACCGAGGAAAATTCTTACTGCTCATAGAAGATAGAAAATTTACACAGCCTGGATCCTATCAGCCGTTGTACTTGTTTTCTTAAATTCCTTTGAGGCTCCCTAGAATTGAAGCACCATTCTTCAGTTCACATCTCTGCCAAAAGTAATCATGAGTGAAAGGTAGATGCCTTTGAAGACCCTCAGTAGATACTGCGAAGTTTGGCCACTGGTGGACCATCACTGCAGAGCAAGGGGGATAAATCCTGTGACAGAGATCGAGTGACCAGTTTTCTTCATCACTACCTTTGCTTTCCATAACTCAAGAGCAGAGACAGACCCACATGTACAGCTGGGTAGGGATGGGGGGCATAATGCTACCCAGGTTTCAAACCAGCTAACTTTCATTCTAGAAGCAAGTGCTCTAACCGCTCCGACACTCTGAACTCTCACATCAACAATGCATTAAAAAAATGAACAGAACAGTACTCATGTTCACAAAAAGTGGTAATTTTTAAAAAAAAATCATTTTCAAATGTTCTCAAAAATTGGCTGCACTATAAGCTGTCATAAATGCATCAACCAAGCTTGGCTAACAAAATTCATAACCATAGACACAAGGACAGTCAGTGTGGAATGCAAAACATTTAAACAATATATATTTTCAAAGAATGATTATGTAAAACAAAGGTTAAGAAATACCACATGCAGCATTCTGGATAGCAGATATATGAAATATGTAAATCTATGTTTAGCTGTTGCCAGCTTGTAAATGACTCACTTTATGATAGGAACAAACAGAATATTCTTCATTTACATCAAAGTATGGGTAATCTAACACATTTTTACTATTAAAAAAAAAACCACTCACACACACACACCTGGATATCTATTAAGGTGTGGTGCAATTCCCTTCTCTATGTGTTTTATATTCTCCTCTGTTTATTATTCCCAGGGACTCTAGTACAGGGACTGACTTGTAATGCTCATACCTGCCAACCTGTACGAATGTTTCATACACTGTACGTATTTTTGATACTTTAAGCTGTGTACGGATCCCCCCCTCCCCCCCAAAAAAAAATCGAAAAAGATTTTTGTAAAATTTTTTATAAAAATAAATTCTAAAAATATTTTCCAATCCAAGTTTTAAAAAAAATTTTAAATCAGAAAATATTTTCTTGCCCAGGTTTGTTTTTAAACCAATTTCGGGAATCTCGGCATCTGTTTTTAAACTGAGGTCTCTCCCAGCAACCAATCAAATCCTTTTATACCCAACAATTCGGCAAAAACCTCGAATTCGGCCTCAAACACTTTCGGTTTTCAGCGTGACATGACGTAGTTTTAAAGTTACCGGTTATCAAATACGCTTGCCAAGATACTTCGACGCCATTTTGTTTTAAAAAAGCTATGTACTTATAACTTCGTTTATTTGCTGATGAGGGAGCCGCGATGGCGACCCGGTGACTCAAGATCAGGATAAATTAATGTCATAATATTCTGTGTAGGCCCTACTAGCCTAACTAGAAAGAAAAGTTTGTTTGTGTTGAGTAAGCCTACTTTATTCTAGCGGTCGAGATTCACTGCATTATTTTTTAATAAAGTGGCGATCTATTATCACTGGTCTAGGCTACGAACTTTTAAATAATAATTTTGTAAATCTTTGTTAATACGCTTTTTCTTCCTAGATTTGATATTCTGTTCATAATTTGGTTATTTTATGCTGTTAGCTGTTTGCTTTGCTTCGTTGCATTTTATTTTTGTCGTTATCTAAATCTTTCCAGTTATATTTTGACCATTTAAATATTTCGAATAAATTAATATCATAAAATTCTGTGTCGGCCATTCATAACTAGAAAAAAAAGTTTGTTTGCGTAAACTTCGCTGCTTCATTTTTCAATTAAAAAATCCACACAGACTGCAGGAGGTCCATGAATGCGGACACGCTCACTTCTTTTTTACAGTGTAAGATTAACATTGATACATGCTGTGCAGACTTTAAGCCAACAAATGCAATTCTGCAAAGTGCTAAAAGTGCATGTGTTGATTATGATACAAAACACTGTGCATCGAAAGAATAGTACCTCACGATCACTAAGTTTTTTTTATATGTAAAGAAATGCATGAGACTATTAGCATGTTTTATATCACACTAATTCAAATGCTAATACAATGGCAAAGAAAACCTATCTGCTGTTGCCCTAAGACGCCACTAGGCGTAATGGCCACTGACTGCTTTGACGGTCGGTGGCTAAGGACGGAAGAAGAGAAGAAGAATTCAAATGCTAATAGATTTGTATATGTCATTTCTCGTTTTAAAACTGTATTGTGTATAACTTATTAATATATTTTTTGCGTAAGGATTTTTGGGTGTTTGTAAGGATTTTTTAGGTCCGGTGTACAGGTTTTTGTCTCAGGAGGTTGACAGGTATGAATGCTACCAACTGGTTTTCTCAATTTGTGCCCAAGCCAATGTGAGCGTCACTTCTCCACTTTTTGCTCAATGTCACGAAATGGATTTAGGACTAGAGACTGTCTACATATAGTGACAAGACAATAGTAAGAAGAAAGACTGAAATGATAGATTCAGATAGAAATATAGTGCAAAATGTGAAAGTTGTGCCCAAGCCAATGTGAGCGTCACTTCTCCACTTTTTGCTCAATGTCACGAAATGGATTTAGGACTAGAGACTGTCTACATATAGTGACAAGACAATAGTAAGAAGAAAGACTGAAATGATAGATTCAGATAGAAATATAGTGCAAACTGTGAAAGTTGAGACCATTGGCTCCGAGGTTGAGAACCGAGGTTGATTCTTTCCTCGCCACTTCGGACGTTTAAATTGCTATGGCCTCGAACCACCTCTAACTACCCTATGGGGATAAGGTTCAATTAAGATTCACAAACACCAAGGTACAGACAACATATAGCTACTGTACTAAAGGAAATGACTGATGCCAGTTACAATTTATACAAGTTTATTATACACCTATAAACAACTCATATACATAAAGTGCGAGGATGCACACCTGAAAACAAAATCAAGCACAGTTAAAAAATGCATCAACCCCAACCCTTCTCCCACAATTGCAACCTGTATGGAGAAAGAAGGTAAGGTTAACTGAAATGAACTACACTGCACTTGATGTCGCCTACACTCCAAACTAGCTGTTCTAAATTCTAACTCTAACTCTAAGTCCACTGATAGCTGGAACGACGGCGAAGTGACTACACAATCTCTGCACAGACTTCGGTTCTACACAGCCTAATCCTGGAATCTCCTGAACACAACTAACTGCACCTCTAAACTTCAGCAGCTGTCCTCTGCTATGATTCACCAAAACTAACAGTTCTGCCTATCTGTGCTGACTTCAGTAGAGAGAATGTTTACCCTCTCTCTCTCCACTAACTCTGGAATTGATGACTGAGGTTTAACAGAACCCCACTGGATTCTGGACTGGAACTGTAGCTGACTTCTACCACTCTGAAATTACCTGCCCGAGTACCTATAACTGGGCCGTCGGCTTTATTATGGCCGTGAAGAAGCGAACATAAAATTACCACAACACTGGCAGCCTGCCAAATCTGCGTGTGTAACGAGCGTCAGAGCTCAGGATTTATCCACAAAAATCCTATTCGCTGGAAAATGTCTTCCCCTGGCTGGGAAAACGTATTTTCTTCCTCTCCTTCCACTACTGGCAACTAACGTAAAACCCTTGCGGTTCTGCGAATGCCCCAACTTTGCCGTGGGAGAAATTTTGTGGTCTCAAAATTCCGCTCTCATTCCCACAAAGCCGGTACCTGCTGTTTTAGACAAAACAAAACAACAGCTAAACAAACCATAATAATACATTTCAAATAACAATTAACTTCCTTACTCTTCACCACGTAACTCCCCTCTCTACCTGAGCCTACAAAGTAAACATTGGCTAACCCAGATCGCTTGTTCTGCCTGACTAACTCCGAGCAACAACAATATTTTCACTGGCCTGTCTGGGCAGACGTACTGTGGCCTACTTCTTACGCTGACACTAATGCCGTAATGTTTAACACAACTAAAACTAGCCCTCTCTAGGAATTCCTAAAATTCCCGTCAATAATAGTAATCACATTCAAAATGTAATACAAAATAATTCCCTTTAAAATTACTTCTCCCATCTTCTGAATTCACAGAACAATAATGCACAATCAATAACATATAATCCTGTTTACGCTAGCATCTACCTGCCGTCAAAAGTTATACATAACCCCCGATTATCAAATTGAAAACCCCGTAGTTCCGCCACGTGGTGCCGCAGTTTTTCAACCACGCGCTCCTGCATACATTCATTACTGATAGCACACACGTGCTCCAATTAATACCTCTATCACTTCCGTCCACAGTTATATGCGTAACTATATAAATAGCGAGCATCAATACTCTCACTAAAATCACAAATGAAAATACACATTACACGCTCCCGACTATTCTGTAAATAAATAAAATTCGCAGATGCGGGTTTCTCTGCAACTGAAGGGCAATCGACTTGACTCTGGCAACCCGGCTTTGGCAATTTTTTCATTAAAAGAGAAAGAAGCTATGAAATATAGGCCTTTTATAATCAAGACCCCCACGCGCCGACTTCATGACGTCATATGCGCGGCGTGGTTCTAAAGCCAATCGGAGCTCGGCATTTCAACTGCAGTTAGCTCTCAGCCAATCAGAACCTTAGATCTTTCTGATGCAACCAGTTTCTGCTAGACAAAGAACCGGGAATTGGTCCTAGCCCTATACTGCGGAAATGAAGCAAAAATGGCCGCAAATAATTTAACTCCCGAAAAATGCGTATATGGCCACGCAATATCTTTAAAAAAAGGACACTGGTGCAAATCCTGATCTAGCCTCTATAATCTTAATCTAGAATAATACTTTCTAATTCCCTACACCCCCATTCTAAACACATAAAGAAGAACCATAAAGCAGATGAGATCAAACTCCCTCGTGATCTCATCTTGAAAAAACGTAAATAATAGACTTCAGGAGAAGAAACAGTACTTTGGAGGAAGGATTTCCTGTAATGTATTATTTCCCTCCTATGGCTAAAATAGTGAACAAAATTAAATGAACCATATTAGTACCTCCTGTGATTATACTGTATTTCAATGCATTCTTGACTGATTCCATTCCTCAATAAAGTATGATGTATAAATTTAGAAAAATTCATTAACATAAGACACTGAAAGCAAAAATGTTACTGCTGCACAACAATAACAACAACAACCATATTTTGATTTTTAAAATATTACGTTGAGCATAAATTCAGGCTTTAATGCATATTCACTTTGTCATAAGTAATATTGTACATTAAATTGTAAAAAAAAGAAAAAAAAAAAAAAGAAACAGCTTATAAAATAAACACATGATGTACATTCAATGGTTGTCTGAAAAATCATAATATCTTTGTGAACAAACCAAACTGGCATTAAATCCACATCTGTTTTTAGGAAAATTGCGCGCCATATTTATGTGTACTCACTTCACCGAGCCAAGTTGTATCTGATAACATTTACCAGAAGGCTGATTTGAGTATTTGCTCATATATTATTACATAAAGTATACAATTAAATAAATTGTGCCCATTATAGTTTTTAAAAAAAGCTGCCAATTATTTATAAAATTTTAGAATACTATATTAATATGTTGTTACTGGAAAATAATTTTTTTTTAAATTGCACGGCATTATCTTAGATTGTAAGAACACAACGTCTGAAATAATATGTTACGCCTCACCATCTTAGATTATTGGCTCAGAAAGGTAACAGTATACAAATACCATTATGAACAGCCACATACAACAGATAAAAACGAAAACGGAAGTCTTTAAACAATGAATTTGATAATTACAGATGCACAAAATTAGATACAGCATTTAAAAACTTGTTAAAAACATAAATACTGAAGATGAAATATAAGCATTATATACATATGTTAATTCACCCCCCCCCCCCCCCCCCCCCCCGCCCCCCCCCCCCCCCATTCATTATAAAAATGATTTGTAATTTTAATCTAGTATGACTATAAACTGGATGATTACAAGATTAAATTTGTATTCCAGTTTAGTAGGACTACAGACTGAGTCATTATAAAAGTGAATTGTAATTTCAGTCTGGCAGGAGTACAAGACCGATGATTACAAGATTGAACCTTAATTCCAGGCTCGCAGGACCAATAATTGAGCAAGCACAAAAGAAAGTGATTTTAATTTATAATCTAATGGGGATAAAGTACGCGTAGTTAAGCAGATATGAATGTCAATTTACTTCTAACATGTTGAACTTCTAAAGCTGTACATGGGTCTCTCATAAATTTTCTTTTCTTGCCATAAAATCTTAATGCATAAAACTGGGAGTAACAGTTGCAACCAAAGTGGATTGGGTTCATTTCCAGGTAGGTAGTATAAAAAAAGACAACTGGAGGCATAACCCAATATTTATATTTAAAATTGTTTTCACATTCTTTATGAAGACTTAATTTCACCAGAACATACCATTTTCATCAAACAATAACCCCAACAACATCTAAAGCACTCATCTACAAATGTATCTCAACAAAATGCGACTACTTACTGTAAATAAATGTCAGGGTATAACACCAAAATTATATACAAGTGGACATATCCATGGGACTATACACGAGTGTTTGTACAATTTGACACAGAGTGGAGTCATCTGAGCGTCAATGCTGCAGTACATTATTTGCTGATATCAATAATTATGTTTAATATGTTCAGTTATATTATCATGAAATTATGTTGCAGTACAATTATTTTATACTTGTATTCCTGTATTATTTGTGGCCTTTAACACATGAAGCTCTAGAGCAGGGGGCTGTATAAGGTAGATCTTAATCTACTGGTAGATCACAGGGATGATTTGGCAGATCTCTAGAAATAATGTTGAAGCTAGAAAAATTTGTGACTAGCTCTCTCCTATTGGCAGTTAAAAAGAATATTTCCCCAGGATCAAAGGTACATTTTCCTCATTCCCAGTGAAAACTCACAAGTTAGCCTACAATTATTCACTTTAATTGTGAACTGCGAGAGAAAAGAAAAATGTGATTTTTCTGTGAAGTGAAAATAACATTTGGTCAAACATCTTTAACTTGTATCTTCCACCATCATGTCTGTTGTTGGAATTGTAAAAAAGCGGATCGTCTAGCAGAGATAGAGGTTACATAAAGGTTACACTTAACTCTTACTATATGTGAGCTAAAACCGCGTTTTTACAGCTATCGTTACCTGCGCGCGCCACTTCGCGGGGCGAGCCGTAAAATTGGTACTAAACCCGCGCCACTTCACGGGGCTTGCCGGATAGTAAGAGTTAATCCACATACTCTGACCTTGACATACATTTATCAAGGTAGACCTTTAGAGAGTTTAGTGTTTCTAAAGCAGATCCCCACAGAAACTGGTTTTCCTGCCACTGCTCAAGAGAATGAAGCCATGTTTAATCAAAGTTATCCACACAAAGAAAAGTGACTGCAATTTACAACCAAAACAATTTTTGTGAGTGATCAGAAGTGAATATGTATGCTACTGTCAAGGTCATGGACAGTTCAAATTGTTATTCTTAGTTCATAGGTAATGGAAGTCCCATTGCAGATATGGCTGTAGGGAAGTGAAGTGTTAGAGACTTCACTATACTAGGCCTCAGCTTTACGAAGTGCAATGACTGGTTCTCTTTCTTGCTGCCATTGCCATCCCTAAATCAACAGCAAAGTCATGTACCCATTTACAGCTGGGTAGACTGGAGTATTACATTACCTGGTCCCTTTGCTTCAAGAAGCAAGTGCTGTAACCACTGGCTACTTGGATAATCTCTTACTTCATACTAGCAGATATACCCGGCGTTGCCCGAGTAAAAAAAATAAAATAACTACTTTTAAAATATCACCTGGTTGCGGTACATCTGAGCCACCATTATTATCTGAGCAACCAAGATCAACCCTCCACGGTTAATTCTCGGATTAACCCAATGACAACTATACATCTCACCTCCAGCATATCTACTCCAATCATGTTCTCCATTGTACCTCTCACGACCACATCTAATTCAATCATGTCCTCCACCATACCTCTCACTTCTAGCACATTTACTCCAGTCATGTCCTCTACCATACCTCTCACTTCCACCACATCTACTCCAATCATGTCCTCCATTGTACCTCTCACGACCACATCTAATTCAATCAAGTCCTCTACCATATCTCTCACTTCCACCACATCTACTCCAATCATGTCCTCCATTGTACCTCTCACGACCACATCTAATTCAATCAAGTCCTCCACCATATCTCTCACTTCTAGCACATCTACTCCAATCATGTCCTCCATTGTACCTCTCACAACCACATCTAATTCAATCATGTCCTCTACCATACCTCTCACATCTACTCCAATCATGTCCTCCATTCTACCTCTCACAACCACATCTAATTCAATCATGTCCTCCACCATATCTCTCACTTCTAGCACATCTACTCCAATCATGTCCTCCATTGTACCTCCCACTCCAAGCACATCCACTTCAATCATGTCCTCAATTGTTCCTCTTACCTCCAGCACATTTACTCCAGTCATGTCCTCTATTGTACCTCTACACAACTATAACTCTCACCTCCAGTACATCTACTCCAGTCAAGTCCTCTTTTTGGGGGGGGGGGGGGCGGCGGCGGGGGGGTATGTGTGTGTTAACAAATCTGCGACCCCTGATCTTGTTGAATCCTTTTTTTAATGGCAAATCCAATGATATAATGACCCAAGATTAATGTTAAGGAAACAATGGAATTAATGTCTAACTTTCATTAACCAAAAACATTGTTACATCCCCTGTTTCTGTAGGGGACAAACCGACAGACGTTCTAAAATATAGATTAGATGATTTACAAACTTTCATTGCTTTAGACACTCCAAATGTGATGTAATGGAATAGAAAAAAGTAACCTGGATACCATGAATTAGCATCACAAAACAGGTATTATAAAAACCACGCAACGGTAAACAAAAATATTACAACAGAAAAATGTTGCTATCATGTTACGCGTGTTGAAGACAGTAAAGATTTGAAATAACAAATGCTGATAAATTTGGGCGCATCATATCAAAGTTTCAATATACCATCTGGCAACAGAGAAGCTAAAGTTTCATGAAATAAACAACATCTCCACATTAATAATTGTAACTACTCGTACATTATGGATTTTTTTTTGCACTTGTCACTAAATCAGATACACCCAAATGTCACCAATTTCATTGTGTGGCATCACAAATGATTCATAGATATCCACTTCACTGTCTTGGAAAGTTCAAATGATTTATGAACGTTCATAGTCTGACTGCCGGTCTGAGATGTAGCTACTTTATGAAGTTTAAAAAGGGACATTTCACAAATATGTTTCATTAAAACGAAGAACTGTTGAATAAAGCTGTTATGAACCATTTGATAGCTAGCTGTGGCATCATGCTCTGAACACTGATAAAATGACATGCAACAAGGTACAGCAACTATGGACTCTCTCAGAGTATGAGACACAAGCAAAACGGGAAAATTATTATGATACAGTTTAAAGCTAAATCCATATCATATTGTTGTATCATCACAACTATGAACTGAAATACTATATACAGGTTTGGTACATTGTATTATTCGCTGTGTGTACCATTAACACAAAGTGATTTCATAAACTACTACCAACAAAGATGAATGTGTTGCTAATTAGCAAATTAACAGTAGCTAATTTATACACCAGTAAAAAAAAATACATATAGAATATAATCAAGGTTAAAGATAATACAACAAAAAATTAATAAATACTAAAGAAGATAAAAGTAATTAAAAGCTTGTCCAAGTAACACTAGTTGTAAAATTCTATAATTTTGTCAGATAATCTTCCTAACTGATGATTTAGCTGACAATCCCAATCAAGGAATTTTCCTTGTGTGTTTATTAAAATGTTAAGAGTACATCAGGCTCGTAGACTACAGTGTAATGAGAGATATAATAACAAGATGTAAAGGTTTACTTATCGAAAAACATCTCCAACATCAACACGATTTATACCATAACTTCATCGATTTCACAAAAGCCTTCGATCGAGTCTGGCATGAAGGCTTATGGCAAGTAATGAGAAAATTCAATTTTGATACCAACATCATAGATATTATTGAAGCACTATACAAGGACGCAAGCAGTGCTGTTTTTGCAAGCAACGACATTGGAGAATTTTTCAAAACAACTGTAGGAGTTCGCCAGGGATGTATCCTGTCACCAGTGCTCTTTAATATATATCTAGAACATATTATGCAGGAGGCTCTCTACGATTATAAATCAACCATATCGATTGGAGGCCGACCTCTGTGCAACCTACGTTTTGCTGATGATATTGATCTGATAGCTGGATCAGAATCAGAACTTCAAGACCTTACCTCTAGACTGGAGAAAGTAACAAGAACGTATGGGATGGAAATTAATATAGAAAAAAGCAAGATATTGGTGAATAGCCATAAGAAACATGTTCCGACCAACATTACGTTAAATGGGCAAACGTTAGAAGAAGTTAACACCTTTAAATATCTCAGGTCCACTATATGTAGTGATGGAAGATCAAGTAAAGAAATAAAGACAAGACTTGAGATGGCCTCAGCTGCCATGACAAGGTTGAATGTGATCTGGAAAAGTAACATCAGTTTTCCTGTGAAGATCAAATTATACAAATCACTTGTATTATCTATTCTCTTGTATGGATGTGAGGGCTGGACACTCACTGCAGATACGGAGCGAAGGATTCAGGCTTTCGAGCATAAATGTTATAGAAGAATTTTGCGCATTTGCTATAAAGAGCACAAAACAAATGTCTATGTTAGAGAGAAGATAAACACCTATGCAGGCCACCAAGAACCACTTTTGTCATTAGTGAAACGTCGAAAGCGCTGAGATGATGATGAAAGGGGCACATCATATATACTATAGACAAGGGACTGGCAATAAGGTAGATCCTAATCTACTGGTAGACCACAGGAGATGATCTAGCAGATCTCTAAGTCATGGAGGGGGAGAAGTGAAAGAATTTTAAAGTTTGAGAAATTTCAGACTAACCCCCTCCTGCCAGCGTGTGAGAGCTCAGTACCCTCATGATTAAGGTTAGTTTTTGCTCCTTCCCAGTGATAATGCACGGTATACCTAGCAAAACCTATGGTTTCGTGAATTGTATGAGACAGGAACATGATCTTTTCTTTGACGTGAAGTCAAGATTCAGTCAAGTATCAAGTCTGAATTGTCCACCACTGTTGGTGGAACTGTAGGAAGCAGATCGTCCTGCAGAGATAAGTTACTTATAGGCTGCACTTATTCCAAACTCCAAATACCTGATGGCTGGGACACACATCAAATACACAGAAACTAAGGAGGAGACAGAACTTCAATATGAATTAGAAATACATTGACATCAGCTGAACTTTTACTGCTAGTTTTGCTAGTCTGTGAACATTTCAAAGTTATAAAGCATAGCAGCATTTGATTAACATATCTGAAATCTGATAGTTTTAAACATTTCTATCAGATTTCTGAGTTGATACATTAATTTTTTTTGGGTGATTAAAAACACTCATTTTTTTTAGTCACTAGAAGGCTGTTATGCCTACTCTGTAACCACCTGGTTATGTTCTGCAGCAAGATGATTTTAGCTGGTTGAATTTGGAGTACCCTTTAGTTAAGAAGCTAGCAATTATAAATTTTTTTCTGTTTATTTCTTTATATCCGGCGCTAAGCAGTGTGCTCAAATACAACTGAGGGCAAAACGTGCGCACTACAAAAGAATAGCCATTTATTTATAGTTTCACAGTAGTGCAATTTGAAATGTACGGCAAGGGACACACAAAACCTGGGCATTATAAAATAGATTATTTGATTTCCTCTTCTTGTCCCCATCTGTGGTCCTTAAGGAGCACAGGACCACTATAGCAGCTGTTATAGGAAGCCTAAGCTAAACCATGACATATGCTCTAGTAGTGCTGGTTTCAGCAGTTACTTGTTATGCATGATGAAGGAGTTGATCCCTTGCATAACCATCTTTAGAAACCATTTACAGCCCACCTGGAACGATTACAGTGATGTGATTATTTGCTTCATAATATCAAGCTGTGTCAATTACATGCACAAAATAATCTGCTTTGGCAAATCACTAAGACAAATAATTTATTTTTAAAAAGTCAAAAATGAAACAAAAAATTAATCTCAGCTGAGGTTATGAATCAAAATATAAAATTAAATATAAATATGCATGCTCCTAACTCCTGTTTAAACTGAAAAAGTAATATAAAAAGTATGAGGTGATTACAATGTACAGAAAAATACAATTTTCAAGTGTTAAACATCAGGTATACAATATGGAATATATCAAGAGGATGGACACTGTCAGTACAGAAACAGCCACAAATGAATATACTACTTCAAATAATTAACACGATATATCCCAGTTTTAATCAATCAAGGGTTGAACAAGATGCTCTTGTCCACTAAAAAATAAAAATACAAAAATTGACATGATCAAAAATCATCACTTTTCATTTTGCTCCCCACTGAGCATAGAGCCACAACTGCAAGCTGGTTCTCTTGCAGGAAGCCTGTCCCAAAGAATTCATATGCTCTGACACAAGTGGCTTCAGCAGTAATGTGTTTAACATGACAAGGTTGCCAAACCCATGCACAACCTCATGTTAGTTGCCTCATACAACATACCGAGGTAGCAGCAGTCTTAATCTTTTTTAGTCTCCTTAGACAACCTTGTGAACCACAGTTGGGCACATGGACAAATAATCCTCTCCTTAGACAACCTTGGGAACCACAGCTGGGCACATGGACAAATAATCCTCTCCTTAGACAACCTTGGGAACCACAGTTGGGTACATGGACAAATAATCCTCTCCTTAGACAACCTTGGTAACCACAGGGAGCACATGGACAAATAATCCTCTCATTAGACAACCTTGGGAACCACAAGGAGCACATGGACAAATAATCCTCTCCTTAGACAACCTTGGGAACCAAAGTTGGGTACATGGACAAATAATCCTCTCCTTAGACAACCTTGGTAACCACAGGGAGCACATGGACAAATAATCCTCTCCTTAGACAACCTTGTGAACCACAGGGAGCACATGGACAAATAATCCTCTCTTTAGACAACCTTGTGAACCACAGGGAGCACATGGACAAATAATCCTCTCATTAGACAACCTTGGGAACCACAGTTGGGCACATGGACAAATAATCCTCTCATTAGACAACCTTGTGAACCACAGGGAGCACATGGACAAATAATCCTCTCTTTAGACAACCTTGTGAACCACAGGGAGCACATGGACAAATAATCCTCTCATTAGACAACCTTGGGAACCACAGTTGGGCACATGGACAAATAATCCTCTCATTAGACAACCTTGTGAACCACAGGGAGCACATGGACAAATAATCCTCTCTTTAGACAACCTTGTGAACCACAGGGAGCACATGGACAAATAATCCTCTCTTTAGACAACCTTGTGAACCACAGGGAGCAAATGGACAAATAATCTGTATAATTTAGTCATAAAGAAAATCAGTACAGGAATGTTACAAAATATTTAACAGGAAAAAACTAACACAATATTTTAAAAAAACAACAAAAAATGATAATACAATGAACATTTACTTATAAAGCTTACTGTAAGTCTTGCTTCCAGGAATCACAAAAGATGAAAGGAGGATATTAAGGCAAACATAGTTTGAAAACATACATTTAAGGAAAAATATTACCTAAATTGTGAACAATATTATGACACAGCTTAAGCAAAGAGATGAATGGAAATGCTCAGTTGTCAGTTCATATGCAGAATATGACACACAGGGATGCTGTAATGGTTGGTAAGTTTACAAACACAAGGGTATTCAGAATAATACATGTTTAGACAACTTCATTTATAAACTCACAGGATGCCTTATCCCCTTTAGCCACATCCAACTCTATTTCATTATCAGCTTTCATGATGTCATCCTCTCTGTCAGCTTCTACTTTATCATCCATTGAAACCATTTCGATACTGTTGACACTCTTCTCTGCATCCTTGTCCTCTGCAGTATCAGATTTTGCTGTGACATGAATCCCTCCTTTCTTCAGCTTGTCTCTGTCCAATTCCTGAAGTTTGTTGTTGACTTTGTAAATTGGTGGTGGTGGAGGAGGGCTTGTCATTGGAGCTTTGGATACACCACTTTCAGTGTTCAGAGGTTGCCTGGCCTTGTTGTCTGGATCTTTCTGTAATAAGATAAAGATGAATAAAATACTTTATTATGGCATACACAATCAGTCAGTGGCCAAGGACCAAACAAAAGATGATGGCAATACACAATTAATATTTGTTAATACTCCGTATACATTACACCGGGTGAGTGAAAAGTCCTCATTTTAAACTGTTATTTCTTGACTCCTATAAAACTAATTTATATGAAACAAACATCACAATAATTTAGACAACTGACTGCCATTTTATGACATGAAATCCTATGTCATATTAACATTACAAATCAGCAATTTGTGCCGTATCTTGTATCGTCAGTTTATTGGCCAATTTAGATTGTCTTCTGTTTTATTTTGTTCCCGAGAATAATAAATAAAACTTATTTGTAAGATGACAGTTATTGCTCCATGTTTTAGACATTTGTTTCGTGTATATCCAGTGTATAAAAGTGAGGATATACACATATGAAAATAAGAAATGACTATTCAATGACCTTGTAGAATAAATCATTAGGAATTATGTTGCCTGTAAACTAATGGTTTTGTTTATGTTGCCTGTAAGCTAATGGTTTGGTTTTGTTTATGTTGCCTGTAAGCTAATGGTTTTGTTTTGTTTATGTTGCCTGTAAGCTAATGGTTTGGTTTTGTTTATGTTGCCTGTAAGCTAATGGTTTGGTTTATGTTGCCTGTAAGCTAATGGTTTGGTTTTGTTTATGTTGCCTGTAAGCTAATGGTTTGGTTTTGTTTATGTTGCCTGTAAGCTAATGGTTTGGTTTTGTTTATGTTGCCTGTAAGCTAATGGTTTGGTTTTGTTTATGCTGCCTGTAAGCTAATGGTTTGGTTTATGTTGCCTGTAAGCTAATGGTTTGGTTTTGTTTATGTTGCCTGTAAGCTAATGGTTTGGTTTTGTTTATGTTGCCTGTAAGCTAATGGTTTGGTTTTGTTTATGTTGCCTGTAAGCTAATGGTTTGGTTTTGTTTATGTTGCCTGTAAGCTAATGGTTTGGTTTTGTTTATGTTGCCTGTAAGCTAATGGTATTGTTTTGTTTATGTTGCCTGTAAGCTAATGGTTTGGTTTTGTTTATGTTGCCTGTAAGCTAATGGTTTGGTTTTGTTTATGTTGCCTGTAAGCTAATGGTTTGGTTTTGTATAAAGGACTATGTTGCCTGTAAGCTAATGGTTTGGTTTTGTTTAAAGGACTATGTTGCCTGTAAGCTAATGGTTTGGTTTTGTTTATGTTGCCTGTAAGCTAATGGTTTGGTTTATGTTGCCTGTAAGCTAATGGTTTTGTTTTGTTTAAAGGACTATGTTGCCTGTAAGCTAATGATTTGGTTTTGTTTGTTGCCTGTAAGCTAATGGTTTGGTTTTGTTTAAAGGACTATGTTGCCTGTAACCTAATGGTTTTGTTTTGTTTAAAGGACTATGTTGCCTGTAAGCTAATGGTTTGGTTTTGTTTATGTTGCCTGTAAGCTAATGGTTTGGTTTAGTTTGTGTTGCCTGTAAGCTAATGGTTTGGTTTTGTTTAAAGGACTATGTTGCCTGTAAGCTAATGGTTTGGTTTTGTTTAAAGAACTATGTTGCCTGTAAGCTAATGGTTTGGTTTTGTTTAAAGAACTATGTTGCCTGTAAGCTAATGGTTTGGTTGTGTTTAAAGAACTATGTTGCCTGTAAGCTAATGGTTTGGTTGTGTTTAAAGAACTATGTTGCCTGTAAGCTAATGGTTTGGTTGTGTTTAAAGAACTATGTTGCCTGTAAGCTAATGGTTTGGTTGTGTTAAAAGAACTATGTTGCCTGTAAGCTAATGGTTTGGTTGTGTTTAAAGAACTATGTTGCCTGTAAGCTAATGGTTTTGTTTTGTTTAAAGAACTATGTTGCATGTAAGCTAATGGTTTTGTTTTGTTTAAAGGACTATGTTGCCTGTAAGCTAATGGTTTGGTTTTGTTTAAAGAACTATGTTGCCTGTAAGCTAATGGTTTGGTTGTGTTTAAAGAACTATGTTGCCTGTAAGCTAATGGTTTGGTTGTGTTTAAAGAACTATGTTGCATGTAAGCTAATGGTTTGGTTTTGTTTAAAGAACTATGTTGCCTGTAAGCTAATGGTTTGGTTGTGTTTAAAGAACTATGATTCCTGTAAGCTAATGGTTTGGTTGTGTTTAAAGAACTATGTTGCCTGTAAGCTAATGGTTTGGTTGTGTTTAAAGAACTATGTTGCCTGTAAGCTAATGGTTTGGTTTTGTTTAAAGAACTATGTTGCATGTAAGCTAATGGTTTTGTTTTGTTTAAAGGACTATGTTGCCTGGAAGCTAATGGTTTGGGTTTGTTTAAAGGACTATGTTGCCTGTAAGCTAATGGTTTGGTTTTGTTTAAAGAACTATGTTGCCTGTAAGCTAATGATTTGGTTTTGTTTATGTTGCCTGTAAGCTAATGGTTTGGTTTTGTTTAAAGGACTATGTTGCCTGTAAGCTAATGGTTTGGTTGTGTTTAAAGAACTATGTTGCCTGTAAGCTAATGATTTGGTTTTGTTTATGTTGCCTGTAAGCTAATGGTTTTATTTTGTTTAAAGGACTATGTTGCCTGTAAGCTAATGGTTTGGTTGTGTTTAAAGAACTATGTTGCCTGTAAGCTAATGGTTTAGTTGTGTTTAAAGAACTATGTTGCCTGTAAGCTAATGATTTGGTTTTGTTTATGTTGCCTGTAAGCTAATGGTTTGGTTTTGTTTATTATGCCTGTAAGCTAATGGTTTTGTTTTGTTTAAAGGACTATGTTGCCTGTAAGCTAATGGTTTGGTTTTGTTTATGTAGCCTGTAAGCTAATGGTTTTGTTTTGTTTAAAGGACACAAGATGGAAATATAACTCCTGAACTATTACTGTCCAAACAACAAACCCCTGAGTCTCAGCTCTATACAGGTACCAGCCACCAACTTTATAGCAGTTGGAGACTTTAATAGCCACTCCCAGAGCTGGGGCTATAACCATCTAGATCTCAGAGGTGAAGAGGTTGAAACATGGCAAGATGATCACTCCCTAATCCTAGTCAATAATGCCACAGATACTCCTACCTTCTACTCCAGAGGATGCCACACAACTTCAACACCAGATCTTGCCTTCGCCACCCCAGATATAGCTGGATCTATTAGTAGAGAAGTAGGAGACCAACTAGGGGGAAGCGACCATCGCCCAATCTTTCTTACTGTCCAGAGTGCAACTCTCAGTACAGGCCCAGCCATTACAAGATGGAACTACAAAAAAGCCAACTGGGGTTTATTCAGGCATCAGGTAAACACGCTGCTGTCTACCCTCAAGGTACAGAACAGAGACATTAATGAAGTGGTAAAAGACTTCAACAGATGCATACTACAAGCTGCAAAAGAAACCATTCCCAAAGGATGCCGGCTGTAATGTTATGATGTATGTATATAAGCATTACCTCGTCATCTACACAAGCACACACATGTTTCAGAAGGCACTCAGTAAAAGCATGTTCAGTTTGTAGCCATGTTTATTTACAGAATATCGTACATGTCAAGATTCGCATTATATTACAATGTGTGGTTCGTACTTTAATGTATTCATATTACATCCCCCCTTTTTTGAAAAAAAAAATGTGTGCAAACATTTCCAACGAAATGTTTCATGTGAGAAAGGATAAGTATGTGTAATGCTCAGTGTGAGTATATATGTCACTGTCTGTATCGGCTGGGAGGTGTCACTGTACGGCCAGAACGAGTGGTGTAAAGTGCTGGTGGTTCTGCGGAAGTCCCTGGTTTAGCTTGAGTTGGTTGTGATTTCGGCCTTGGCGCTTGTTGGTTTTGTGGGGCACCAAGGTCTGGAGTTACTGCATTGTCTGTTGAAAGCATGGGAATTCTCTGTTCTGTTGTATTCTGTGGGATTTCTCTTATGTCCACTCTGTTTCGCCTCAGGAGGTTGCTGCTGCTGTCTGGTCTTAAAGTATAGCTCCTGGGTTCCTGGAAATGATTGTTGCTTTTGACCATGTGTCATTGTTGTGGTTGTAGGTAGTCACATGCTGACCAGGATATAATGGTGGTAAGTCTTTAGCACATTTGTCATAGTTGGATTTCTGAACTTGCTGACGATGCTGAAGTTGATCATATGTGCTGTCTCTATGTTGTGGACGGAAGTGGACCTTAGATGGTAGGAGGTCTTTAATTCTTCTGTCAAACATAAGTTCTGCTGGACTGTCGATCTTACTGTCTACCGGTGTTGTTCTCCATCTCAAGAGTGCTAGGTGTACATCCTCTGTTCTTGTTTTCTTCATGATTGACTTGATAGTTTGTATCTGTCTCTCAATGAAACCATTAGATTTAGGGTATCTAGGTGATGATGTTGTGTGTTTGATCTTCCAGTCCTTAGTGAAGTTTCTGTATGCTTGACCTGAGAAATGTGGACCGTTGTCTGATCTAATTTCATCTGGGATGCCAAACATGCTGCAATACTTCTTTGTAATGTCTGCAATAACAGCTGATGGTGAGGGTTGTGGAAGTTTCTCAATGATGGGAAATTTGCTGTAGTAATCAGCAATAATAAGATAGTCATTATTGTCGATTGAGAAAATATCAGTTCCTATAATGCTCCAAGGGCTCAATGGTATGTCTGATGGTATGAGAGGTTCTCTGCACTGCCTATTTGCATGTTCTTGGCAAATTGAACAGTTTTTACATAGTGTTTCTATGTCCTTGTTTATCTGTGGCCAGTAAACATCTTTCTTTGCTCTCAGTTGTGTCTTCACAATACCAAGGTGACTATTATGGAGCTGTTTAAGGATGATATCGCGTTGTGTTTCTGGTACAACAATGCGATCTCCTTTAAGGATAAGACCATCTTCGATGCTTAACTCGTCCCTCATCGAGTAGTATGGACGGATGTGTGTAGGAACTTCCCTGATAGAGCTTGGCCATCCATGGTATATCAGTTCTTTGAGAGAGTTAAGGATAGGATCTCTCATTGTGTCTTCTCTGATGTGTTCAAGCCGATTATCGCTAAACTTGACAAAATCAACTTTGATGTTTGGGGTAAGATCTGCTGTCTTGTTGGGGTTTGGTAGTCTGCTGAGAGCATCTGCAAGACCTATATCTTCTCCTGGGATATACTGAATATTAAAATCATAACCTTGTGTTTCCAATAACAGAGCTTGTAGTCGTGGTGGTGCTGAAGCTATTGGTTTTTTATGAATCATCTCAAGTGGCTTGTGATCTGAGAGAATTGTAAATGGGCGGTTGAAAAGAAATGTGTGGAAGCGTTTGATTCCAAAACGTACAGCTAGCATTTCTCTTTCAATGTTTGCAAGTTTCTTTTCGCCAGAACTTAATGATTTGCTTGCGTAAGCTACAGGACGAAGTTCTTTGGCATAGTGTCCTTCAGGATTTTTGTCTGGTTGCAAAAGTGCTGCTCCTAGGCCTTTCAGACTGGAATCAACCATGAGAAAAGTGGTGGTGCTTGCATGTCATAGTATTTCAAGCATGCATCAGATGATATGAGGGTCTTCAAGTGGTTGAATATGTGTTGGTAGTCTTCTGACCATTCATACGGAGTTTCATTCTGTAGTAGAGATCGCAAAGGTTCTGCAGCAGCTGACAAATTTGGTATGAATTGTGCTAGGAAATTGACAGCACCTAAGAATTGTTGCAGTTCCTTCTTTGTAGCTGGTGTTGGCATGTCATGAATATCTTCAACCTTTTTAGGGTCTGGTTTTACACCATTCTGGGTGTACAGCAATCCAAAAAATTGTATCTCCGTTGCCTTAATTGTACACTTTTTGCTGTTGAATGTTAGCCCATTGGCCTGTGCTACATGCATCAAGTTAATCAAGTTACGGTCGTGTTCTTGTTCTGACCTGCCGCAGACTACAATGTCATCCGCAATAGCCACTGTACCAGAACATTGCTCAACAATGTTGTCAATCTTCTGTTGAAAGATGTCTTGTGATACATTCAAACCAAATGGGAGTCTCTTGAAACAATATCTGCCGAATGGTGTTCGAAAAGTTGTAAGGAGTTGACTTTCCTCTGCTATCTCAACACTCCAGTATCCGTGTACAGCATCTAGTTTAGAAAAATATTTGGCATTGTGGAATCTGTGAGTTATCTCTTCCACTGTATGCATTTTGTGTGGACAGCGCTTTAGACTGTTGTTTAAGTGTTTTGGGTCAAGGCAAACCCGAAGAGAACCATCCTGCTTCAGAACGGTTGTGATACTACTACACCAATCAGAATGCTCTTCAACCTTTCTAATAACATCATTCTGCACCATCTTTTCTAGTTCTGTGGCAAGTTTCTGTTTAACATGTATAGGATACTTTCTAGGTGGGTCTATCTTTGGCTCAGCGTTGTCTTTTAAAAAGAATCTTGCCTTTCCTGGAAGTTTGCCTATTCTGTCGAACTGTTCTGGGAATCGCTGTTTAAGGTCATCTACTCCAGTGATGTGTAGAGTAAGATGTTCTTTTTTGTCAGCTTTAATGTTGTTAATAGTTACCACACTCAGCTTTTCGCACATTGGTAAACCCAAAATTGCAGGTCCTTCAACATCTACCAAGTAAAATGTTGACGATGTCCATTCAGAGTCTCTGTATAAACATTCAAGTGTTACTGCTCCGAAACAGTCTATACCTGTTCCATTGTAAGCTCTTAGCTTTGTCCTGCCACTCCTGCTTTTTACATCCCTTGTGGGAAATCCTTGCTCATCCACCTTGTCGGGCATGATCTGTCTGAATATTCTTAAGGGTAGAGTGTTACCTTGGGCACCTGTGTCTATCTTGAACCGAATATATCTTTCTTTGTGCCTTTTAATTCCTGGTATTCGGAATTGTACCTTGCAGAAAGCCTGCGTTCTCTTTGGTTCATTACTGAAAGTTAGTATCTTCACAGTATCAAATGTGGAAGGATCACTTTCTTCACTGGAGTCAAGGTCCTCAGTCATCATAAAATGTGTTTGTTTTGATGACTCTCTGCTGTGAAGGTTGTGTTGAGCACTGTCTTGTTTCCTCTTGAAACATAATTTTATCCAGTGGCCCCTCTTTCTGCAGTAATGACATGTAGAGTCTTTAGCTGGACAGTGGTTTTGTATGTGGTTTAGGCCACAACATTTACACATAGCACCTCTGCTTGTGTTGTGTTTTTCTTGTTGCTTCGAACCAGTTGCTTTGTTGTGTCTAGGTTTATAGCTTTTCACTGCATCCACCTGGGCTGCTAATGTACCTTGCTGAATTTGTTTAATGTTTAGTGCTTGTGCCTCGTGTTTCCTGCCTTCATCCAGAAGTTGTTGTATAGTTAGTGTATCACTCTGGCTCAGTATCCATTTCTGGAACTCTGGCATTGGTGTGCTGAGAAGGATCTGTTCGATAATTCGCTCTTTTTCTTCTTCTTTGTTAAATTTGCATACACTTGTTTTCTCCTTGATGCGAGTGACATCTAGACTTTCACTAGGTTTCTGTCGCAGGTGGTGAAGTTCTAATCTTGCCGCTCTAAAGTTCGTGTGCTTTATTATCAGACGTTTTTCAAATTCGTCCAATATGGCTGCGGGGTCTGTCGCCGACTCCACAGGCATGGCGGTAGCAAAACTGTTGTAAATTTTCAAACCTTCATCGTCCAATGCTTCTAGGATATATGGAGTTAGGGTTTGTCCTTCCAGACCAGTGGTCTTGGAATATAGATCTATGCGTTGGCGCCATAACAAGAAAGCTTCACTCTTATCATCTTTACTGGCGAATCTCATTTGCGGTGCGTTGCGATATTGTTTCGCCGCCATGGCTGACCTCGATGACGAAAATTAGCCGAATACTGTACTCACGTGTTATCGTGTAGCTGTTTTTTGCGTCAGTCCGGTATCGACCGCTGCCACCATGTAATGTTATGATGTATGTATATAAGCATTACCTCGTCATCTACACAAGCACACACATGTTTCAGAAGGCACTCAGTAAAAGCATGTTCAGTTTGTAGCCATGTTTATTTACAGAATATCGTACATGTCAAGATTCGCATTATATTACAATGTGTGGTTCATACTTTAATGTATTCATATTACACCGGCGTAACTACATACCATACTGGTCTAGCACACTCCAAGAACGTCAGGAAGCTATGGACAGGGCTAGAAAGGATGCAGAGTCTCAGCCTTCACTTGAAACTCACAACAAATGGAAAAAGGCTGTAGCAGAGTTTCAGAGAACAAAGCTAGAAGAAAAACGGAAAAGCTGGAGAACTAAAACGGCATCGCTGAACCTTGAGAAAGACGGCAGGAAACTTTGGAGATTAGTCAAGTCTCTAAATGAAGAGCGTTCCTCACCTAGGCAGACTATCACATTGGATGAAGGTGGCAAACTTTTCAGAGGAAAACAAGCTGCAGACCTGTTTGCTAGAAGATACAGTTCAGAAAGCAACTTACCTATTAACATAGACCATCAGAGAGAGATAAGAAAAGAAATACTGGCAACCATGGGACAGAGAGATACATCTGCACCATTGAGGGAACCCATCACACTAGGAGAACTACAGAACGCTATTTCCAAGCTTAAGTTTCAAAAGTCACCCGGCCCAGACAAAATCAGCAACGAAATGCTAGTAAATCTGAGCTCAGCAGCAAAGACAAAACTGCTTGAGATATTCCACCACAGCTGGTTGAAAGGAACGGTACCCCAAGTATGGAGAGAAGCCATCACAATACCCATACTAAAGAAAGGGAAATGTAAGACCGAGGCTGCAAGTTACCGGCCAATCAGTCTCACAAGCTGTGTTGGGAAGACTATGGAGCGAATAGTCAACCACAGATTGAAATGGTATTTAGAGTCTGAGCAGATCCTGGTGCCGGAACAAGCTGGATTTAGAGAATGCTATAGTATAGAAGACCAAGTTACTTACTTGTCTCAAGCAATAGAAGATGCCTTCCAGGAGAAGAAAAAGGTCCTAACGATCTGGGTCGACTTCAAGCAGGCCTTTGACAAGGTGTGGAAAGATGGCCTTATTGCAAAACTTAGGAGAAGTGGAATCCAAGGCAACATGATGAAATGGATCCAGTCATACTTGCATAACAGGAGAACTAGAGTCACTCTTGACGGTCTGCAGAGCAGAAAAGTGTTGCTCCATCAGGGGGTACCTCAAGGAGGAGTAATTTCCCCAACACTCTTCCTTGTTTACATCAATGACCTGGTGAAAGATCTCCCCGTAGGAGTGAAAGCTGCCTTATATGCAGATGACCTAGTACTCTGGTGCGCTGATGAAAACATCACCACAGCAAATTATAGAATGCAGCGAGCAGCAGACATGCTAGTGTCATGGGCAGAGAAATGGCTTATCACAATAAACACAGACAAAACCTCCACAACTCTGTTCTCCCTCGCCCCCAAGGACAAAGCAGCTAACATACACCTAGGGACAACCGTGATCAAGGAAGAAAGCTACCCCACCTATCTTGGGGTGACATTTGACCAAAGGCTTACATGGAATAAGCAAATTGAAAATGCAGAAGGAAAGGCCCGAAGACGACTAGGCATACTCAGAAAATTAGCAGGTACCAACTGGGGAGCAAATGAACGAAATCTAAAGAAGATTTATAATGGAGTAATAAGACCACACTTAGAGTTTAGCTCAGCAGCATGGTCATCAGCTGCTAACTCACATCTGCAGTCTTTGGACAATGTGCAAAATCAAGCTCTCAGGCTCATTACAGGAGCCATGAAAACTACACCAATATCAGAGATGCAGAAGGTTGCTGGATTACAGACACTGTCCCATAGAAGAGACACAAAAACCATGATCCAGATGGAAAAGTACAACAGTATGCCAACGCACCCAATGAAGGCAAGACTAGATGATCTGGCATTGGGACGTCTAAAGCGTAGCAGCTTTGTGCATCGGGGAAAAAGACTTAAAAGACAGCATCAAGAAGACCTATCCATGAAGAACAACACCACTGAAGCCCACCCTATACCCTGTACCATGGGAGCAGGCCAGCAATGCCCTCCAAATTAATACATCAGTCAGTGGTCTCACAAGTGGATGTGAGTATAATGATCTGCAAAAACGAACTGCTACATTGAGTATGATCCAAGAAAGCTATCCCGACCAATCATGGATACATGCCTATACAGATGGATCAGCAACTAATGCTGTTAGGAATGGAGGTGCCGGTATCTTTATCTCATATCCTGACAACCACTATGAGACTAGGCACATTCCCACTGGTAAATTCTGTTCCAACTATACAGCTGAGGTTCAAGCTCTAGAGCAAGCTGCAAATATGATTTATAACACCAACTCTGACTGCCACCAGGTAGTCATCCTCACAGATGCACTGTCTGTCCTGCAAGCTCTCAAGGGTGGTAAACTCCAGCATCCCGAGAAATGAACTAAACAAGGTAGCTGCCAAAAAGAGAACCATACTTCAGTGGGTACCATCTCATTGTGGTGTACCCGGAAATGAAAAGGCAGATAAACTTGCAAAAAAGGGAGGAGAATGTGAACAAGAAGATAATGAAGTCACATACTTTGAGAAAAAGAGAGCTATCCTGACTATCAGAAGAGAACAGAACCAACCCAAAGACGACTATCACACTCTCGACCGGCAGGGACAGATAACTATTTTTCGCCTCAGGACAGGGCATAACAAACTGAATAAACACATGCACAAGCTACGATTGTCTGCTTCACCACTGTGCACACGTGGATTAAACGAACAAACTGCTGAGCATGTTCTACAGGATTGTCCTCTGTATGACCAGTTAAGAAAGATATACTGGCCCAATGACTCAACACTAAACTCAAAGCTATATGGAGCTAAAGAGGAACTTCAAACAACAGTCGAATTCATCATGAGAACTCGTCTGACGGTGTAAACATCAAAGATGCGATCGCAAGAAGAAGAAGAAGTTTAAAGGACTATGTTGCCTGTAAGCTAATGGTTTGGTTTTGTTTAAAGGACTAAGTTGCCTGTAAGCTAATGATTTGGTTTTGTTTATGTTGCCTGTAAGCTAATGGTTTTGTTTTGTTTAAAGGACTATGTTGCCTGTAAGCTAATGGTTTTGTTGTGTTTAAAGAACTATGTTGCCTGTAAGCTAATGATTTGGTTTTGTTAATGTTGCATGTAAGCTAATGGTTTGGTTTTGTTTATGTTGCCTGTAAGCTAATGGTTTTGTTTTGTTTATGTTGCCTGTAAGCTAATGGTTTGGTTTTGTTTAAAGGACTATGTTGCCTGTAAGCTAATGGTTTGGTTGTGTTTAAAGAACTATGTTGCCTGTAAGCTAATGGTTTGGTTGTGTTTAAAGAACTATGTTGCCTGTAAGCTAATGATTTGGTTTTGTTTATGTTGCCTGTAAGCTAATGGTTTGGTTTTGTTTATGTTGCCTGTAAGCTAATGGTTTGGTTTTGTTTAAAGGACTATGTTGCCTGTAAGCTAATGGTTTGGTTTTGTTTATGTTGCCTGTAAACTAATGGTTTGGTTTTGTTTAAAGGACTATGTTGCCTGTAAGCTAATGGTTTGGTTTTGTTTAAAGGACTATGTTGCCTGTAAGCTAATGATTTGGTTTTGTTTATGTTGCCTGTAAGCTAATGGTTTTGTTTTGTTTAAAGGACTATGTTGCCTGTAAGCTAATGGTTTGGTTGTGTTTAAAGAACTATGTTGCCTGTAAGCTAATGATTTGGTTTTGTTTATGTTGCCTGTAAGCTAATGGTTTTGTTTTGTTTATGTTGCCTGCAAGCTAATGGTTTGGTTTTGTTTATGTTGCCTGTAAGCTAATGGTTTGGTTTTGTTTAAAGAACTATGTTGCCTGTAAGCTAATGATTTGGTTTTGTTTAAAGGACTATGTTGCCTGTAAGCTAATGGTTTTGTTTTGTTTAAAGAACTATGTTGCATGTAAGCTAATGGTTTTGTTTAAAGGACTATGTTGCCTGTAAGCTAATGGTTTTGTTTTGTTTAAAGGACTATGTTGCCTGGAAGCTAATGGTTTGGGTTTGTTTAAAGGACTATGTTGCCTGTAAGCTAATGGTTTGGTTTTGTTTAAAGAACTATGTTGCCTGTAAGCTAATGATTTGGTTTTGTTTATGTTGCCTGTAAGCTAATGGTTTGGTTTTGTTTAAAGGACTATCTTCATTGCACATGGACATCTCCATCAGTGCTCCGATCTCCTCCCTTTGATCACACCAGCAGGATCTTAGCACAGTGCACAAACTCCGTAGAACAGGTGAGGATCCCAATGTGTGTATACAGAAATGACAAATTGTATAAATATTTTAGTGGTGAGTAAGTTTAGCTAATTGTGCCAGGACAGAGGTTGTATGTTCTATGTACATTCTGATATTAGTTGTTTCTTACAACATACATCAGGAAGTAGAAGTCATATTCTATGAGTCTCCTCACAGATCCCAGGGAACTACATGGGACTCAAATAATATTCATTCCCTTTCAGCTGTATGGCCTACTCTTTACGATTTCCAACTGCTGAGGAATTTTTAACATGCGCAACTTGCACACGGGACCTCCTATTTTTCACCCATTATCCGAGAAGGCTAAGCATCCGATCTCACTACCCATGAGATCAGGGGGAGTATGACATCATTAGGACCTACCTGTTCTGAAAAAATTTCAATAATATATATTCCCTGTACTGGGAACCGAACCCAGTAACTTTAGAATTAGAAGCAGATGCCATATGTCTTAGTCACTCCCGACCCCAAGCAAATGGTATAAAGGTAAAGGTAGTCCCACAACAGATACCGCTGTAAGGGAGTGAAGTATTACAGACTTCACTATACTAGGTCTAGCTTTATGAGGTGGGGTGATTAGTTCCCTTCCTCACTGCCTTTCCTAACTGAAGAGCAGAGTCAAGTACCCATTTAAAGCTGAGTAGACTGGAGCGTGACATCACCGTTTTTGGAACCCAGTACAAATGTCGTGAGGGACCAGCACTCTAACAACGGTGCTAAATGGATGCACAAGGAAATGGTAGTAAGTGAACATACCAATTGAAATATAAAAAAAAAACAAAAAACAATCTATTCTAAATATAGATTGTCAGGGGTTGAACAGGATATTTTTATGCATTAATTGTGATCAATTATTTAACTAAAACAATTGATGAAGTTCACAGTCAAAAATTCAATCTGTCTTGTGACCAATTATTTAACTAAAACAATTGATGAAGTTCACAGTGAAAAAGTCAATCTGTGTTGTGACCAATTATTTATGCTCAACACTGAACTACAGCTTCATCTTCCTCTTTAAGAATATTCACCATGACTATCATCCTCTCCTTGTTCATTGCTTATACAGCATGGATCCACCACTGTCCTTATACAGCATGGATCCACCACTGTCCTTATACAGCATGGATCCACCACTGTCCTTATACAGCATGGATCCACCACTGTCCTTATACAGCATGGATCCACCACTGTCCTTATACAGCATGGATCCACCACTGTCCTTATACAGCATGGATCCACCACTGTCCTTATACAGCATGGATCCACCACTATCCTTATACAGCATGGATCCACCACTGTCCTTATACAGCATGGATCCACCACTGTCCTTATACAGCATGGATCCACCACTGTCCTTATACAGCATGGATCCACCACTGTCCTTATACAGCATGGATCCACCAGTCCTTATACAGCATGGATCCACCACTGTCCTTATACAGCATGGATCCACCACTGTCCTTATACAGCATGGATCCACCACTGTCCTTATACAGCATGGATCCACCACTGTCCTTATACAGCATCGATCCACCACTGTAGATACTTCCCTTGAGGAACAATTTATTTGACAAGATGAGGTTGCCAGTTGTATGTACAGTCTGATATTAGTTGCTTCTTACAACATAAGTAGTTGTCATAGTCTTTCTTTGTCTCCTCATAGACCCCAGGCAACTACAATGGACTCAAATAATATTCAGCTCCCCATAGAGTATAGGTCATCAATAAAAACCTTCTTGTCCTGTACCAAAGGTTTGTCCATGTCTTTAACCCTTTCACAACTGTCTCCAGTTCTCTTCTCCATGACTATTCCTCAACTCTTCTCCATGTCTATTCCTCAACTCTTCTCTGTGACTATTCCTCAACTCTTCTCCGTGACTATTCCTCAACTCTTCTCCATGACTATTCCTCAACTCTTCTCCGTGACTATTCCTCAACTCTTCTCCATGTCTATTCCTCAACTCTTCTCTGTGACTATTCCTCAACTCTTCTCCGTGACTATTCCTCAACTCTTCTCCATGACTATTCCTCAACTCTTCTCCATGACTATTCCTCAACTCTTCTCCGTGACTATTCCTCAACTCTTCTCCATGTCTATTCCTCAACTCTTCTCTGTGACTATTCCTCAACTCTTCTCCGTGACTATTCCTCAACTCTTCTCCATGACTATTCCTCAACTCTTCTCCGTGACTATTCCTCAACTCTTCTCCATGACTATTCCTCAACTCTTCTCCGTGACTATTCCTCAACTCTTCTCCATGACTATTCCTCAACTCTTTTCCATGTCTATTCCTCAACTCTTCTCTGTGACTATTCCTCAACTCTTCTCCATGTCTATTCCTCAACTCTTCTCTGTGACTATTCCTCAACTCTTCTCCATGACTATTCCTCAACTCTTCTCCGTGACTATTCCTCAACTCTTCTCCGTGACTATTCCTCAACTCTTCTCCATGTCTATTCCTCAACTCTTCTCCGTGACTATTCCTCAACTCTTCTCCACGACTATTCCTCAACTCTTCTCCATGTATATTCCTCAACCCTTTTAAAATAAAGTTCATTCGTTCATTCTCATATCCTTGTAATGCTATCAACTGGTTTTCTCATTGTGTGACCTATCTAATGTCAGAATTTTCTTCTCACATCTCACAAGAATGTTACTGAATAAAAATTCAAAATAAAAGCATTCCTTCATTTAGCAAAAAAGCTGGAAGAATGTTCTGTACCAGTTCAGGAGTGGCTAGTTTTATGGTAAAACCAGGACAATACCTGGCAGCAATCAGAATGTTCAACTCAAATGTCACGGTAGTCCTATTGTATGGTTCTGAACTATGGAGAACAACACAAATAATAACCACGAAATGACAGACTTTAAAAACAGAATAAATATCATCAACTAGTGAGTATGAACAGATTACAAATGTGGAACCAACGGCAAAAACCACATAAGTGCCAGTGGAACAAGAGATAAGAAGATGCTGGCAATGAATACAGCATACTGGCACTGAAGGAAACCTGTTGATGGCATAACAAGGCAGCCCTTTTTGTGGAATTTCCAGTGTAAGAAAAATACAGGGAGACCAAACATGTGGAGAAGAGAACTGGAGACACAAATGTAAGGAATGGGACAGATATGAACAGATATTGAGGGAAGGGTAATGAATGATTGATGAATCAACCACAGTGAAGAGGAGTGGAGCTCTTGAAAACATCATAACAATGAAGAAAAACAGACAGCACAAGAGGTAAAGGAATATGTCAAGAAAAGATAACAGATAACCTGACATGCCTAGATGACAACAAGAGACATGATGTAGAACATCTAGAATCATGACTTGTGGTTGAGATATGATTAGTTATGTTCTCATTCCATGGACTTTTAAAACAATGCTTACGACTAATAAGAGCTGCTGAAGCACAGTGGGTAGTGCACTGGCTTCCGAGCTCAGTGCCATGGTTTGATCCCCAGCTGAGGTGGGATTTTTTAGACCATAAATGGCTCTGGGGTCAACCTAGCCTCATGTATTGGGTACCAGAGCAACCCTGGGAAGATTAAAGGCGGCTGGCATGATGCTGACCACATCACCCCTAGTGTGCTGTATGGTCAAGCAAATATAGGCCTAACACCATATTCTCAATATTCTTCAATGGGTATGTAATGGGATCCTTTTTTTTTCTTTTTTAACTTTATGACTTGGCTAGCACTGAGAACAAAATATTGGAAAATAAAACAATTATCAATTTTCTACAACAAGTTTTTCTTCCCTACATCAAACTAAAACAGATACTGAAGAGATCGTTCTTTAAGTGGAGCGTTTATTTACCTTTGTAGCAATTTTGTTCTTGTAGTAGATCTCAGCAGCCAGGGCTCCCCCTGCCCCTAAAACTCCCAGGAACAAGAAGAGAAATGGTATGGCCATATCCCTCATGTCCATACTGGATGCAGTACTGTAAGTCATGGTTCCTGCCTTGTGAGGCACCAGCTTGCTCTTGTCATACTGTGGACATGACTGCCGTTCCAAAAAATACTTGGAAATTAACTTGTTGATGGCTCCACTATCATGCAGATCAAGCAGTGCCAAGTTTATTCTGTCCATCACAGGTGAATTTTTTGGAGCTGCCAGGCCATATCTGCATTTAAAAAAAAGATGTTTTGTGAGTATCATTACAATAAGGTTTAAACCTGTGCAAGGGATCACCACTGCTTATGGTTCCCTCGTATGAGCTTATGGTTCCCTTGTATGAACCAACAACAACAAATAATGCATGTACCTTTCCAGTGGTGGTTTCTTTAGCAATTTGTTTAACATAATGAGATTCTACACCCATGCAATGTCTTCCCAGTCACCTTTTATGACAGGCTAGGCAGTACTGTCATCACCATTAATCTGCCTAAGAAGAACAGGCCTGTTGCGTGCATATTTTGACGCACATTTTACAAAAATCGATATGGCTATTTAATATGGGAAAATATAGACATGCATTCATTTGTGTATGAAAATGCTGTTTAGGGTAAAAGCGAGATAATCCATGTTTGATTCACACTTTTGATTATAGGAGTAAGCGTTCTGGATATTGATCCAGCGCAAGGATATTGCGCTTGCGTTTGTACTTATTTTTTAGGGCCAGAAAATATATTAATTTGCTTATTGTGTTTATGGCCTGAATTCATATGTATTACATATTATTAGTACAAGTAGAATCAGTCCTATATTGTATATTTTGGATGGGTAGGAGGGACTAGATTCTTGCTAGCGGAAGTATGAGTTGTCTTGACAAGTCGTGATGAGTTCCGATGTACCGCTTACGAATGGCGAGGTACGTTTTTCAAGAGCTGGTCCTTTCGTCAGAAAAAATGTCTTACGACGTGGTTTTTCTTCTGAAGGAGATGGTGTCTCTACGATAGTTTGTGTTAGAGACTCTCCTTATGTCAGTATATAGATGATTCGGACTCCAGGTAAACCCAGCTCCTATTTTTGATGATCTCTCGTCGGTTAGGCCTAGCTTGACTTTTGGTGCTTCGTTATGCTAGTGTCGTGTTTGGTATCGACGAAGATGACAGATTTTCCTGCAGCGGTTATGGCTACATGAAATTAACCTGATCACCGTAGAGCTGTATGGAAACATTTACGAAATCATTTATATAACCATTATAAATTAACTCTGGCTTATATTCTCCTTCCTATGAATGAGTGAACGACAACTCAGGGAGACAGCCATGTTGGATTTCGGTCATCATATGTTTTGATCACTGCCAAGAGAACAGATTATTTATCTTATTATCGGACAGTGACAGGGAGATCTCAATCTTGCTAGAAACCCCCTTTCGTGGTTTCATAATATATACTACAAACTATGGACGTCAAGTAACTTTGGTTATTTATCGATCCGCCTTCACTGACGCGTTTAGTCAGATAGGGGGATGTGGCCATAATGTATCATGACATTGAACTTTTGATGTACTGCCCATTATTTCTGAATGTGTCATGACTTCAGATCTGCTATGTATACCTACAAATTGATATGTCAACGAACCATGATGTACTCGTATGTCCCAGTGTGTACGTCTGAATAAATTGAGTAAACTAAGATTCCAGCAGTCTGCATTGGTGCCTTGTAGACACAAGTGTGAGTGGTTATATTGGTCAGCACACGAACAGTACACCATTCGCGGTAATCACACTCTACACTTCTACTTCATACATACACCATCCTGCGTCGGCTGAAGTGACCAAGTTTAGGGCCTGCTTCCCCTGGAGCCTTTGCCTTCCCTAACTCAGGACTAGGGTGAGTTACCCATTTACAGCTGGGTAGACTGGAGCATGCCTGATCTCAACAACACACCACTCTTCCTTACAGAGCAGACAGACTGATACTTTACAGTGTGTCCTGTGTGAAAGTGTCTGATCCTCCAACTTTGTCTAGATTGCTGTCAAACTAATTGGATGAGTTCACATCTTGTAGAGATGTTTCCCTAAGTGAAATCTGGTTATTATTTGCCATATTACATTATATAATTCTCTAAGAATGTCATGTCCTGTACTGTCCTACAATATTTTTTCTTGCACTCTCGAAATTATATAAAAGTCGTGCGCTTTTAGCCTGTGCACAAACTGCACGAAGCTTAATATAGCGCACATCTTTTTCCCCACCAAAGTTGCAGCTGTATTTTAAATAATAAATAGAAAACACATAGTAAAGTGTCAAAAATCTACAATATATTTTTATTGTTATTTTTTCTAATTTGTGGCTTAATTGTTCCCCTTTGGGAGAAAATAAATTACGTCCTTGAAATAAGCCAGCATTTACTTTTTCCTATCAAAGTTGCAGCATGAAAATTACGCAAAAGTGGTACGCTTATGACCATTGTACTAAATTGCACGACATCTGAAATTGTGCGCTTTTCTTGCTAATATTATTCAGTATGCACAATCAACGTAAATGAAACATTTTTAAAACAGGTCAAATAGAATAAAATACCTGGGCATGTTAATAATATTGCACAGATGATGCATCTGATTAGTGAAATGCAGAATTTATATTTTTATATTTGATGATGGGAAATATCATGTTCAATCTCTGATGAGTTATAATTAGTATATATTTTGTTTTCAATGACTTTCATGTCTTATAAGTCGTTTGTATTATAATAGGAGAAAACAGCATTCTATCAAATGAAAGCAGCATTCTATAAAGTGACATGTATTTTGTGCAACAACTCTTTGTCAGTGGAAGTACAAAAGAGAGTTCTTCATCCTGACACATGAAAGTGGGTCATGGACAATTAGTAAGCAAGTAGGAAAAGCATCACGTTAGAGCCAAGCGATACCCGCCCTTCCTTTCATCTTGACACGTCGTCAGTTTCTTGTGATTTTGGCTTTTGCCAGGACAGTCAACAGAGCGCAGGGACAATCGTTTGATCATGTAGGTGTATAACCTACCAGAATCAGTCTTTGCTCATGGCCAACTTTATGTTAGGCTCACGAGAGGAAGGAACCGAACCAATCTTAAAGTATATATCCAGGACACAGTCTACCAAGCAAGATTTTAAAAGATACACGAACATTTACAAGAAATGTTGTCATAAAAGAACTATTAGTTAATTAGTCAATTTCTGGTCCATTAGATAATATCACTTCTCTCCATGTCATTTAGGAAGGTTGCCCCATGGCTTCATATTTAATGCATCCATATAATTTTTACTACAAAGATCTGATGACGGTGACCTGTAATAAAATGACCAAAGTAGAAATAGTGCTGCCATTAGGGCATGTAACAGAAAGAGCACACTATAATTAAAAGCCCATCAATTTTGACGGGTTTCTTACTAGTATTCTCATAATTGTTATCTTTTCCCCGTGTATTTTCAGATCCAACTGCTGTTTCATCAAGTACTTTCATTTTGCCTTGCATCTGGTTATGGTTGTAGGAAAGAAGTGCCAGGTCATCAGCAAAATCTAGACATTCAAGCTGGTTTACCCAGAGTGCATTGAATTCTATTTCTGTTGGCTGATGTCATTGTTTTATAATACAATTTATAGCCGGTAAGAAGAAAATGGTAACAACAACCATCCTTGCTGCTCTGTAGCTCTTATCTCAATAGGTTTGTCTGTAGCTCTTATCTCAATAGGTTTGTCTGTAGCTCTTATCTCAATAGGTTTGTCTGTAGCTCTTATCTCAATAGGTTTGTCTGTAGCTCTTATCTCAATAGGTTTTGTAAGGTGTCCTTCATGAATAATTATGCATTTTATATCTTTATGGTTCTTTATTAGGTTAATGGACTCCATAGTGCCTCATCGATTTCCAAAGCTATTCTGTCAAAACTGTCAAGTGTCTTATTGAAGTCTACAAATCCAACAGTAGTGATTTCAGTTCCAAGCTTTGTTCAGCTATTATGCACAGAGGGGACATCTTGTCTGTATTGAATCTGTTTTGTGGAAAGCCTGCTTGTTTATCTCTCAATTGTCTGTCTAAAGACTCTTTCAATCTCTCAAGGATGATCCTGTTTAATATTTTCCCTGGCACTGATCATAACACTATTCTTCTGTATTTTGTGCACTCCTGCAAATCTCATCTACATCAACCTGATCAGATATCCTTCCCTTTATTCTACTGTGATGGGGCCGTAAAGACACCCCAGCTTCCCCCTTCATGTTCAGGGCATATTTATCACCCATATATTTTCGATGTGCGCACAGCATGCTGGGATGTCAAAAGTCTGACAAAGAAGAAGATTGATGACTAGGCCATAATAAAGCCTAAGAATTAGTTGTGGTGTATAATTGTGTGTTATATTTGATAGTCGTGTGTTATATTTGATAGTTGTGGGCCATATTTGTGTTTTCATGCCTAATAGAGCAATAAAGGTGAGTGTTATTTGCGTGGCGCAATTACTACGCGCCGCACAGTAAGTCGAGTGATTAGCCTAGTGCCTATATAAAGCATGCGATGGCCAGCAGCGGCCCTTTTCAAGTATCAATCCAGACAAGAGAAAACGAAACGAGGCACCCTGTGTGGGTAGCAGAAGAACAAAGACATGACACGTGAGTTTAATTTAAAAGCAGATTAGATTAGTTCTTAGTGAAATTACCATTATTTCCCTGTAGCTTTAGAATTATATTGAGCGTGTCTGTTTTAATGGTTAATGAAATAAATAGATTGATGTGTTTCCAGGACCTGATAATTTAGTCTTGAAATATAAATGAGTGAAAATAATGTGCGTGGATAGGTTTTATTAGGCATGCTAAGTCCAAATCACAGATGTGAGAGTTTTAGTAGCAATTATTTCAATCATCAGACCGGGCAAGAAAGGCAAATATAGTATGAAACTATTTCATACATGAAACCAGGCAGAAAAGCGATCTATTACTTGAATTTAGATGATGGTTGTTTCTGTAACAATGTGTTTTATGTGATGAGTTCCCAATCTCATCAGGGGTCATATACGACACGCTTGTTGCCAGGCGCACCAGTCGTCACTTACGACATGTTCAGAATGCAGTAATGAATATTGAGATGGATCAGTTGCGAGGTGGTGGTTTATTCTCATTATTGAGAGTATTTGTTGTACATAAAGTTGAATATTATTTTATGTCCATTTTATTATTATTTAATTATGGTTATGTGTAGAATGGTTTGTGAGAGCACGTGGGCTCACTTGGAGATATATATTTCTCTTCTCCACTCCTGAGGGAGCATGGGGCCACCAGTGTGGTTTGCCTCCGCTTGAAGTATTCATATGCTCGTGCAGTAGTGGCTTCGGTAGCAATCTGTGTTACATGGTGAGATTGCCAGCCTCATGCACAACACCATACTAGACTCATTGGACGACATGCATGAGTGTGTGTGTGATAGCTGAGTGTGTGCTCTTGCAGTAGTGGTTTCGGTAGCAACTGATGTTACACGGTGAGATTGCCAGCTTCATGCACAACACCTTACTAGTCGCACTGGACGACACGCATCAGTGTGTGCGTGTGATAGTTGAGGGTGTCAGGTGGCGTGGAAGGACTGTTTGGCAGGTGAGAGTATCATTATTTAACTATGATTTTAACTATTCGTTGCTTTGTTTGCTTCTTCAGATTAGCAATCGAGCACTGTTGGGTGTTTGTTTGTTTGGTGTTATGTTCGTTGGTTTATTTGTTTAATGTTTGCTTCAGTGTGCTCTTAGTCACTGAATGCGTTGTAAAAATAAATACAGCCCCTGCCTCAAGAATCAGAGTTTTATTGTTGTTCGGGTGGTGCGAGTGTGAAAAGAGAGTGATCACATATCACAATATCATCATCATCATTCTCGCCCCACCCTTTCACACTACTGATATTTCTCCTCTCTCCCAGACTTTACCAAGTTTTTTGTAAAATATATGTATAGATGTCATTGTCTGTTAAATCATGAATGGATGTTTGTGCAGAATAGTTTGAAATGGTATGACTTCAACAAAAACCAAAATGCTACAGACTTTCATAAATGGGTGCTTGTGTAGAATAGAAGGATTGAAATGTTACGACAAGATCACTAATGTGGAATTGATAACAGGAACCAGACAAGTGCCAGTAGAACAAGAGATGAGAAGAAGATGGTGGAGACGGATAAGACACACAATGAGGAAACTTGCTGATAGCATTATCAGGCAGTCCTTGTCCTGGAATCACCAATGTAAGAGAGGTAGAGGGAGATCAAAGAACACACTGTAAAGAAAACTGGAGACAGACATAAAGAAGATATAGAGACAGACATAAAGAAGATATAGAGACAGACATAAAGAAGATATAGAGACAGACATAAAGAAGATATAGAGACGGACATAAAGAAGATATAGAGACAGACATAAAGAAGATATAGAGACAGACATAAAGAAGATATAGAGACAGACATAAAGAAGATATAGAGACAGACATAAAGAAGATATAGAGACAGACATAAAGAAGATATAGAAAGACCTTGAGTTGATGGCACGGGACAGGAAGACTTAATATAAGTTTGTTGAAGGGAGATGAAGGGTGATGATAGCTGTTGTCCTGTAAGAGGTCCCCCTACAAATGAAAACCACCACATCTTATGTCATGCTCTAGGTATTGCTACTGACTGTACGGTAATAACCCACTGAATGGCATCAGCAATATACTTACCCAAGTGATGATAAAGACTCTCCATAAGTGATCAGATCACAGTTTGTTGCAGTTATGTAGTCGGCCTTGACTGTTTCCATGAGAAGAGCATATTTTCCACCAGAATCCTTTACTCTTTGAACACCTAAACAATGACACAAAAAAAGTCAAATCCTTTACTCTTTGAACACCTATACAATGACACAAAGAAAAAGTCCAATTCTTTACTCTTTGAACACCTATACAATGACAAAAAAAATCCAATCCTTTACTCTCTGATAACGAGACCTTGTTAGCAAATGTATTTTATTATTATTATTTGTATTTACTTTCTGGAATCCTGTTTTAGCTTATGCAGTTTTGTTTTTAAATTTGATATACATCGTCCCTACACTGTCCAAAAGCCCTAATTTTCTTCACAAATTTAATATCATTCCTTTGCTCTGACTTGACATCTACTTCATGTCTTCCCTTTTGTTATGAAGGCTGTTTCTGTTTTATAATTACCAAAGTAAAACTGTAAGAATTAGCAGCCAAATAGGAACATTTCAGCAAGGAAAAAAGGGTGTCAGGCATGTATGTGTACAGTGAAAATATAATGAGATCTCTAGAGGACATGCCAGGAATATAATTCGGCGGACATAATACAAACAACTTGAGATACACTAATGTTATTGTTATACAGAATTTACATCATTGCACTCCGGGCAAACCCATAGGTGCTCAGTCTCCATCAGTATATGTCGAAGAGTGTGAATGCTAATTGTTCCTGTAGCGCGCTGGTTGTAAACACGACGGATGCATCCTCTCATACGTCCATCTCTACTAGCTTTACGTTTGATGCCAAATTCCAACAGTCTTAACATTGATGATTCATCTATTGCAGTGTCATTCTCTAACAGGCGATCATTAATTGCTCTCAGTATATCTCCCTTATCCATATCTAGTGTCCCCACTATGGGTGCTCTTGATGCTAATCTGTCAGCTCTTTCATTACCACATACCCCAGCATGACCAGGACAGTATATCCACACCAGCTCTTGTAGACTGGAAGCTTCTATGAATGTTTTCCATTCATGCCTCAACGAACCACTTTGAACCTTCCGAAGCATGGACTGAGAGTCTGACACAATGATAGACTTTGTTAATGAAGTTTCAGTTATCCACCTTAAGGCTGCAGTAACAGCCTCGACCTCCATTCTCATGCTGGAAGTTGTTATCTTGTAAGCCCCGCTATGTTCGGCGACGATTCTGCCCTGCACCCGAGCAGAGAAGCCCCAACCGGATTTCTCACCATGGATCACAGACCCATCTGTATACACAATGGCATCATCATCCCAGGAATGATCATGTATCAGTTGATTAATTTCCAATTCTGCTTTTCCATTCCCCCAATTTATACACTCTCTGCCAAGGCTGATGATGACATGCTGGTAGTTAATCCAGTTCTCATCTGACATACTCCACTCTTCCCCCTTGAATATATTGTCGACTGTGGCTTCCTGTTTGATCGTTGTCTCTGCCTGTGCCATCCATGACATTCCTCTCTTTATTCTTGCTCCCTTAATGATACAGTCTTAATAGCAAAAACTGAAAAGGAGCTGTAGGAAATGGTTGATACAACAGTGATAGAAAGTGAAAATAAAGGCCTTAGCTTTAGTAGCAAAAAGACAGAAGTAATGGTTGTCTCAAAGAAAAGGGCTTCCCCAGAATGCATAATCAAAGTAAATGGAACCGTTTTAAAACAAGTCAATAAATTCAAATATCTGGGAACATTAATAACAATGGATGGAAGATGCATCTCAGAAGTGAAGAGCAGAATAGCTCAGGCAAAAGTAGCATTCTATAACATGAAGAGTATTTTATGCAACAGTTCTTTGTCACTGGAAGTAAGAAAGAGAGTTCCTCATTGTTATATAGAACCAATCCTGACATATGGGAGTGAGTCATGGACAATTAGTAAACAAACAGGGAAGACACTAGAGGCCACAGAGATGTGGTTTTACAGAAGAATGTTAAAAATACCATGGACAGCCAAAAAGAGTAATGAGGATGTCCTGAAAGAGGCCAATGCACAAAGGAAATTTATTTCACAAGTTAGAAAGAAGCAATCCACTTTTTTTGGGCATGTTATGAGAAGAGGAACGCTGGAATATATCATAACAACAGGTAAGGGAATATATCGTAACAACAGGTAAGGGAATATATCGTAACAACAGGTAAGGGAATATATCGTAACAACAGGTAAGATTGAAAGAAAAAGAGATAGGGGAAGACAAAGAGAACAAATACTGGACAGTTTTACATCGTGACATGGAAAGAAGTCAACAGCAGAATTGATAAATTGTACTGGAGACAGGAAGTTGTGGAGAGACATGATCTCCTATGCCACTAGGCACGGTACTTGAAGAAAATTTGTTTCCAGTGACAATTAGCTATCATCATCATTACTTCAGCTGCTGAAGGAACCACAAGTCTTCAATAAATTCATGTCATCCTCCTCCTATCATCTTGTGCCATTCATTCAATAGCTTTTCATATCTTCTTTATACCTTACTTTTCTATCTCCAGTTCTTTTCTCTATGTGTTTTTTGGTCTGCCTCTACCTCTCTTACCCTGACCAGGCACTGTCTTATTATGTCATCAACATGTTTCCTCAATGTTTGTCCTATTCAATGGCAGCATCTTCTTCTCATCTTCAGTTCAACTGGCACCTGTCTGGTTCCTGTATACCACTTCTACATTGATGATACCATTTGAAACCTGCTAATCTGCACCAGCACCCATTAATGAAAGTATGTGACGTTTTTATTATTGATTTTGTTGTTCTCAATATTTCAAAGCCACATAAAAGACTGACTTGACATTTCTGCTGAAGGTTCTGATTTTTGTGTTGGACCTGATTTCCATAAAGCTCTGAAAGCTTTTCTTGCCTTTTGTGTTACTATTTTGGTATACAGCTATCTCCTGGTCTTACGCTGTCAATTAGCTCTTGTTCTATATGTTATTGTTGATTAACTAGAGTTGCTGAGCTCGTCACTCTTTAGCAGTCAATGTCAAGTTGAAGAATTAGCACATGTTCTGTAGCTGTTGAGTGGTGCTGTATAGAGTGTTTGTGATTGTTGGGGAGCCCAGCAATAACTTTCTTCTTTCTTTGGAGAGACCTGGGCAAGTGAGCAGCACATGCTGAACTGTCTGATATATAGTTTACGGTGTCATGTGTTGGGTTTAGTTTTTTGAGTCTGGGCCATTGTATTTGGCACGTCTAGTAGACCCTTTTGATCATTGGTTGAGCCATTCCTCTTTGAAGTTGTTTTGGAGTATTCATTTAGCTGTCTGCATGTTTGCTGGAGTGTTTATTTGAACCATATTTGCTCCTAGTTTTGCTAGTCTGTCTGCTTTATCATTGCCTGGTATATCTGTGTGCCCTGTTATCCACTGGAGAGTGACTCTGATGTTTCTTTTTTCATATAACACTGTATTTTATGCCATATTTCTGTTATATGCTTATAAAATTCAATCAACAGTCTCCATTGGAGGCTGGCATATAACTTCGACATGCTCATCAAGTTCATTCAGGGTGATGGGATGGCCAAGAAGCATAGTCACTGCTGGCACAATGAAGTATGACTCCAAAATGGAATGCAGTTCTATGATAAAACGTAACTTCCAACAAGATCTTCATTGCTACAAGGTTCTTCTTATGAGAACAAAAAGGTAGCAAAGCTACCTCATTTGTCTTTATTTTAAAGTCTTCTCAAATATCTTCTGCCGCCATCGACCAAACAGCTAGATGATCTTGTTCACTTTCTGTTTATCACACTGTGTCACTGTACGGAAGTTAATGTGCCCCAGGAGTCTTCCTCTGGTGAGCTGACTATCTCTCATGTACAGAACATATCAATATTTTATCTCTAATAAATGGGTTTACCTAATAATGGAAAAAGAACCATTTCCTTACCTTCATTTCTCTTCTGAATCCATTCCTGCGAGTCATCGATGTATGTGTAGAGCTTGGAGAAAAGAGCATTGTGGGAAGATTTGCCCGACCTCAGTGTTGAATATACATGGCCATATTTCATCTGATGATGACAACAAATTTTGAATAGTTAAACTGCTTATGCCAAATAATTACTGCTCAACCTGGTTGGCTCATTCCACAGGTTTATTTTTCGCAGTCACATTACATGTTAGTATGGCATACTTGTACATCTAAAAATATAAAAACGATATTTTCAAATTTTTATAACTTTAACTTTTATGATCTTCAATTGTATAAAGTTCAGCTTCATTATAAAACAACTTCAAAAGTTTAAATGTCCTTATATATGTTGTTCGTCCATCACGGGTGATGAAGACCACTCTGTTCATCCAATTATTAGGAAAATGTTAGATTAGTCTATGGGTACGAAGGTGACTGATGAGCCCGATGCGGGCCTTGAAAGATCTCGGACAGTGTGGGCAGGGAATGTTTGCTTCATGTGAAGGTTTTATTACACGGTCTTTTCTAGCTTGTCTCCGCTGTTCCGCTGCTGCTCTTCTGGATGATTCGCATGCCGCTGCACCTTTACGAAGAGATGTGCGCCAGGCAGTTCGGTCTTGCGCAGCAGCTTCCCATATGTCAGGGTTTATGTCAAAAGTTTTCAATGACGTCTTTAACATGTCTTTGAAGCGCTTCTTTTGGCCACCATGGGAGCGTTTACCCTTCTGCATCTCACCATAAAAGAGTATCTTTGGCAGTCGATGGTCTGGCATGCAGACTACATGACCTGCCCAGCGAATCTGTGACTGCATCAGAATAGTATGGATGCTAGGGATACCAGCTCTGTCAAGAACAGCGGTATCCGGGATCTTGTCTTGCCATTTGATGTTCATTACCTTCCTGAGACAGACTGTATGGAAGTGGTTTAGCTTCTTTACGTGGCGCTTGTATACAGTCCAAGTTTCACATGCATAAAGCAGCACTGGAAGCACCGCAGCTCTGTACACCTTCAGCTTTGTCTGTAGACTAATGCCGCTTCGATGCCAAACGTTGGTGTATAGTCTGCCAAATGTGCTGCTGGCTTTGGAGATCCTGGTGTTTACCTCATCATCAATGACGATGTTCTGGGAAAGTGTGCTACCAAGTTATGTGAATCTGTTCACAACATTCAGTTTCACACCATTTACCTTGATGATTGGCTCAGTATAAACTGTGCCAGGAGCTGGTTGGTACATGATTTCTGTTTTCTTCGTGTTGATGGTAAGCCCAAAGTTGGCACAGTCTTCGGAGAATCTATCCACGCTGTGCTGCAGATCAGCCTCTGAGCCAGCATTAAGGGCACAATCGTCAGCAAACAGAAGATCTCTGATGGTGTGTGATTTGACCTTGGTTTTTGCTTGAAGCCTCCTAAGGTTAAACAATTTTCCATCAATACGATATCTGATGTCGATTCCTGTGACCCCGTCTCTGAAAGCAT
This sequence comes from Oreohelix idahoensis, assembly GCA_024509875.1. Taxonomy (NCBI): domain Eukaryota; kingdom Metazoa; phylum Mollusca; class Gastropoda; order Stylommatophora; family Oreohelicidae; genus Oreohelix; species Oreohelix idahoensis. The sequence goes on from JAMPIV010000692.1 coordinate 277,973, forward strand.
CAGTCAGCATAGCAGAAAACATGATACTGAACAGAGTCGGTGCAAGTACACACCCTTGTTTAACTCCGTTTGAGACAGGGAAAGGCTCTGATAGCTCACCGTTGTCCTGAACTCTAGCCTGCATTCCATCATGCAGTTGCTGCACTATTGAGATAAATTTCTTTGGGCAGCCATATTTTGCCATGATCTTCCACAGACCCTCTCTACTGACTGTGTCGAACGCCTTTATCAAGTCGATGAAAGCTGTGTACAGGTCACAGTCAGTTCATGTCTATATAATACGACTGTCAAGTCATGATTGACACAGCAATTTTTGTTTACATAAGGCAGACAGCCCTACCCACAAATACATATTAATCACTTCTTACAATACGACATGTCTAGGGAGACATAGTCCTGTTCTTTATACGTCTCCTCAGTGCCCCCTGGGAACTACACGTCTCTGTATGTGTATGTCACAGGATGATCAAGCAAGAGCAGACAGTCTGTATGTGTATGTCACAGGATGATCAAGCAAGAGCAGACAGTCTGTATGTGTATGTCACAGGATTATCAAGCAAGAGCAGAGAGTCTGTATGTGTATGTCACAGGATTTTCAAGCAAGAGCAGACAGTAAGTATGTGTATGTCACAGGATTATCAAGCAAGAGCAGGCAGTCTGTATATGTGCATGTTTTATGATTATTAAATACAAGCAGACAGTCTGTCCGTCTATGTAACATGTTGAGAAAATGATAGTACGTACAGCTCCTAGTTTGACCTGCTTTGACTCCACGATATCTTCCACACCAGAGAATGGTACTCTCTGTGGGGTAGTCTCACGTCGAGTTGTGAGAATGGCACACAGACACGCTGTGTAAGCCACCATCACAAACACAGTGAACATGAACCACATACACATCAAGATACGTCCCGAGATGGATCGTGGAGCTTCACGATATCCTGTAAATGAGCATATACTTCAGTCTTTGTTCATGACAACATGCTAACTTTCTGGCCATTACTAACAACACTGTTCAGCTGTATTTTCATTACGATAGCTATTTTTAGTTACTTTCTGTGCTGTTAATCCAGTTTAGAGAATAATATTGATTATTTGTAAATAACATCAAAGGAAATAAAAAGGGTATCAACAGGAAAATTGTACAGCAATGTCTATCATCATCATCATCATCACCACCACCACCTCCACGCTGCTATCATTATTCTACAGCTCCCTAATGATGACACATTCAACAAATTGACAGTGAGCCTTCCTGTCCTACACCAGTGAGCCTTCCTGTCCTACACCAGTGAGCCTTCCTGTCCTACACCAGGGAGCTTTCCTGTCCTACACCAGTGAGCCTTCCTGTCTTACACCAGTGAGCCTTCCTGTCCTACACCAGTGAGCCTTCCTGTCCTACACCAGTGAGCCTTCCTGTCCTACACCAGTGAGCCTTCCTGTCCTACACCAGGGAGCCTTCCTGTCCTACACCAGGGAGCTTTCCTGTCCTACACCAGTGAGCCTTCCTGTCCTACACCAGTGAGCCTTCCTTTCCTGTCCTACACCAGTGAGCCTTCCTGTCCTACACCAGTGAGCCTTCCTGTCCTACACCAGTGAGCCTTCCTGTCCTACACCAGTGAGCCTTCCTGTCCTACACCAGTGAGCCTTCCTGTCCTACACCAGTGAGCCTTCCTGTCCTACACCAGTGAGCCTTCCTGTCCTACACCAGTGAGCCTTCCTGTCCTACACCAGTGAGCCTTTCTGTCCTACATTATCTGTTCAAGGTCTTTCCATATCTTCTTTATCCTTATCCCATCAATCTCAAATTTCCTTGTTCATGTGTTGTTTGGCCTACCTCTACTTCTCTTACCCAGGGGATTCCAGAATAAGGACTACCTTGTAATGCTATTAATGGGTTTCCTCAATGTGTGTCCTTTGCAACGCCAGAGTATTTCTCACACCTCTTGTTCCACTGGCACTTGTTTGGTTCTTGTCATTAATTTTACATTGGTGATCTTGCAATAATGTTGACCCTTTGCTAACATCCTTCAAAAGGACACAGAATGTATGCAAATGACATACAGATAACAAACAACTGAAAAAAAAGGTAATTTATTTAGAACCACTTTGTTTTAACAATATCTTTTAGTCTTTTTATTTGTGTGCAATCCATTTATGATTTTTTTCATGCATCTTGTACCAAGACAACTACAACATCTGTATTCTTGTTCACATACTCCGTAAATCTAATCCTGACATTTTTAAAGTAATCCTGACTAATTTTAAAAACAAACTTGAAGTGATAAAAATAGTAAATGCATTAATGTTTAAACTTAAGAACAGTGACAACAAAAAACAGTGAAGCATTCTAGAAGGCAAAGTCTTATGCATGGTAAAATACCATGTGAATGTCAGTATAGTTACACTTCTGTAACGATTGATAATATCACAAGAAAAGACACCAATTAAATGTGAAATCACATCATGTGACTGCCAGGGGTCTCTGGGCAGACAACAGAAAGTAGAGGACCACTGCTCCTACCAAAAGGTATATGAGGTGAGGCTGTGCACAGATCTGACTGTCTCACTATGTAAATACAAGAAGAAATATGTATACACTTACATACTATATTACAGGCTTGCTAGCTTTGATTATGAAAGGAAAAACAACATGATTGGTTGTTGCCACACAACAAACATTCTAGTAAGAACACAAAGAATAGTAAGCAGATGATGTAGAGTTTATGTTGCATAAACCAGAATTAAAAAAAAAAATTACCATAAATAATGCACAAGTTTCACTCTTCAAATTACCACATGACAAGAAATTCATCCCAGGTGGTTACTCAATAATGTTTAGCTCATGTTTGCTGATACAGCAAACTATCAAGCAAATATAACCACATTTATAATAACCAGCTAACAAGCTCTTTCTAACATATCTTGAACATGTCAATTACCTCTCTTTCACATTTGTTTCCTTTTCAATCCCAAACTTATTATAATTATGTTTTCATGTACAGAAATACTCAAAGAATTTTTTTAAAGCAAAAATACCAGCATAATTTTGTTGTAAAAATTCCTACCTTGCCAGCTGAGAGTGCTTGCTGCAAACAAGAAACTGTTCTTGAGACCAAAGCTAGTACGATTTAGACGGGTATCCTTTTCTTTCACTGCACGTGCCCATTCATAAGGACTGAACCGACCAATCAAAAAGAGTGCAAGACTGATTACAATAAAGGCAAGGCAAATCATGACCCAGACCTCAGCTGCAAAGGGCTCCAACATTAGGTTGATGCCTCTAGATACTGGTGACGGGTACTGCAGATAAAAATAAGATGTTTCCAAAATATACTAACAAACTATATTTATTAACAGTTTATAATAGTAATGATAAAATTTCACTTTTAATAATAAATCAGATATATAGCATTAATAAAAATAATAAAGAATTTCTAAGAATAATAAATTGCAAATGTTGGGTTGGATATAGGCAGGATATCTTCCTTTTCCTTTTGTTGCTTCAGGAAGTATGAAACCATCATTGCAGTTGTCCTTCACATAAAGCATGTGTCAAAGAACTCTGTGAACCCTTGTGATGGAAGCTTTTAAAAGATTCATGAGCTACTTTTCTTTGTCATAATTTACACTGATTGCATTCTTTTTTTTTCTGTCTTTGCGTGGTTTAAAAAAATTGTTTATACAGTTTTTGGAAATTTGTACAAGTGTTTCAGATTTTTTAAACAGGTTGTTCATCTCCGGGGACTGACATGTATGGTAACTAAGGTGATTTAATTATATAACAATATTAAGACATAGAATGAAACTGAACAGAAGGCACAGGATATGAGGGCTTGACAGGATCTCATTGAAGGCCAGTGCTCCAAACGAAGCTGGAAAAGAATAAATGAATGGTAATATTATTGTGAGAAGACTGTTCACGGAAGTACATGTGCTGCCAGATAAAGTTATATATACCATTTCACGTTTTGGTAGGTAGTGGCCACAAACACATGCAATAAATCTTAACCCACAGTATTAAGACAGTCACTGTTACATATAACTAATACAAAAATGTAGAGGTACATCTTGGAGAATGAAAAGCTGAAAACAAAGATCATGTGAGGTCACAAAGAAGTGGTTGTCAATGAGAATGTTGAGTCTCCCATGGACAACTACAATTTCAACTGCAGATTTTGTGAAAGAAAGTAATATTTTTTAAAAGACAGAAGCTAAAACACATGATGGCAAAGGAAGAAACTGTAAGAAACAAAGCCCACACACACACAAATGGAAAGATATCGGACAATCTAATAACACAGCAGAAAGAAGTCAGTTTGACAGATAAGCTAAAACTGGAAACCAGCAGCTATGAAAAGCCAAGATTGTTTAGGCCAGCTTGTGTGACAAATGATTCCTGCTGTCATGATTTTTTTCAATTCCTCTTCTCATAGCATATAGACTACAAAAACAAAATTAGGCTTTAAAAAAAAAAAAATATTAACATAATTTTTAGCTTTGTGACACATTGCTATGAATGAATAAATACATTTTCTCACCCCTTGCCTTAAAGGGGCCACCATTGCAGCTGGCCCCATGCAGGAAGGCTGCAATAGTGTTCATGTGTTTCTGTCATGGTGCTGCATGTCACAGTTTGTTGTACACAATAAAGTTGTTAGCCCCGGCACAACATCAGTTTATTTGCCTGGTAAGACATGCCTGCTGTACGCAGCAGTCTTATTCCTTCTTTATTTTCTCTGAGACCTCCTGGTAACAACACAAAGTGATCAATACAAACCCTTCAGTTCATCAAGGAACACAGGACACCAACAAACACATACCAAGTCTTCCTGCCACATGCCATCAGCTGAAGGTCTTTCCAAGTCTTCCTGCCACATGCCATTAGCTGAAGGTCTTTCCAAGTCTTCCTGCCACATGCCATCAGCTGAAGGTCTTTCCAAGTCTTCCTGCCACATGCCATCAGCTGAAGGTCTTTCCAAGTCTTCCTGCCACATGCCATCAGCAGAAGGTCTTTCCACGTCTTCCTGCCACATGCCATCAGCTGAAGGTCTTTCCACTACTTCCTGCCACATGCCATCAGATGAAGGTCTTTCCAAGTCTTCCTGCCACATGCCATCAGCTGAAGGTCTTTCAAAGTCTTCCTGCCACATGCCATCAGCTGAAGGTCTTTTCAAGTCTTCCTGCCACATGCCATCAGCTGAAGGTCTTTCCAAGCCTTCCTGCTACATGCCATCAGCTGAAGGTCTATCAGTCTTCTTGCCACATGCCATCAGCTGAAGGTCTTTCCACATCTACCTGCCACATGCCATCAGCTGAAGGTCTTTCCACGTCTTCCTGCCACATGCCATCAGCAGAAGGTCTTTCCACGTCTTCCCACCACATGCCATCAGCTGAAAGTCTTTCCAAGTCTTCCTGCTACATGCCATCAGCTGAAGGTCTTTCCACGTCTTCATGCCACATGCCATCAGCTGAAGGTCTTTCCAAGTCTTCTTGCCACATGCCATCAGCTGAAGGTCTTTCCAAGTCTTCCCGCCACATGCCATCAGCTGAAGGTCTTTCCAAGTCTTCCTGCTACATGCCATCAGCTGAAGGTCTTTCCAAGTCTTCCTGCCACATGCCATCAGCTGAAGGTCTTTCCACGTCTTCCTGCCACATGCCATCAGCTGAAGGTCTTTCCAAGTCTTCCTGCCACATGCCATCAACTGAAGGTCTTTTCAAGTCTTCCTGCCACATGCCATCAGCTGAAGGTCTTTCCACGTCTTCCTGCCACATGCCATCAGCTGAAGGTATTTCCACGTCTTCCTGCCACATGCCATCAGCTGAAGGTCTTTCCAAGTCTTCCTGCCACATGCCATCAGCTGAAGGTCTTTCCACGTCTTCCTGCCACATGCCATCAGCAGAAGGTCTTTCCACGTCTTCCCGCCACATGCCATCAGCTGAATGTCTTTCCAAGTCTTCCTGCTACATGCCATCAGCTGAAGGTCTTTCCAAGTCTTCCTGCTACATGCCATCAGATGAAAGTCTTTCCAAGTCTTCCTGCCACATGCCATCAGCTGAAGGTCTTTCCAAGTCTTCCTGCCACATGCCATCAGCAGAAGGTCTTTCCACGTCTTCCCGCAACATGCCATCAGCTGAAGGTCTTTCCAAGTCTTCCTGCTACATGCCATCAGATGAAGGTCTTTCCAAGTCTTCCTGCCACATGCCATCAGCTGAAGGTCTTTCCAAGTCTTCCTGCCACATGCCATCAGCTGAAGGTCTTTCCAAGTCTTCCTGCCACCAGCTGAAGGTCTTTCCAAGTCTTCCTGCCACATGCCATCAGCTGAAGGTCTTTCCACGTCTTCCTGCCACATGCCATCAGCTGAAGGTCTTTCCAAGTCTTCCTGCCACATGTCATCAGCTGAAGGTCTTTCCAAGTCTTCCTGCCACATGCCATCAGCTGAAGGTCTTTCCAAGTCTTCATGCCACATGCCATCAGCTGAAGGTCTTTCCAAGTCTTCATGCCACATGCCATCAGCTGAAGGTCTTTCCAAGTCTTCCTGCCACATGCCATCAGCTGAAGGTCTTTCCAAGTCTTCCTGCCACATGCCATCAGCTGAAGGTCTTTCCACATCTTCCTGCCACATGCCATCAGCTGAAGGTCTTTCCAAGTCTTCCTGCTACATGCCATCAGCTGAAGGTCTTTCCAAGTCTTCCTGTCACATGCCATCAGTTGAAGGTCTTTCCAAGTCTTCCTGCCACATGCCACCAGCAGAAGGTCTTTCCAAGTCTTCCTGTCACATGCCATCAGCTGAAGGTCTTTCCAAGTCTTCCTGCCACATGCCATCAGTTGAAGGTCTTTCCAAGTCTTCCTGCCACATGCCATCAGTTGAAGGTCTTTCCAAGTCTTCCTGCCACATGCCATCAGCTGAAGGTCTTTCCACATCTTCCTACCACATGCCATCAGCTGAAGGTCTTTCCAAGTCTTCCTGCCACATGCCATCAGCTGAAGGTCTTTCCAAGTCTTCCTGCCACATGCCATCAGCTGAAGGTCTTTCCAAGTCTTCCTGCCACATGCCATCAGCTGAAGGTCTTTCCACACCTTCCTGCCACATGCCATCAGCTCAAGGTCTTTCCACATCTTCCTGCCACATGCCATCAGCTCAAGGTCTTTCCACACCTTCCTGCCACATGCCATCAGCTCAAGGTCTTTCCACACCTTCCTGCCACATGCCATCAGCTCAAGGTCTTTCCACATCTTCCTGCCACATGCCATCAGATGAAGGTCTTTCCACATCTTCCTCATCATTTTCACTTCTGTCTCCAATTCTCTTATCCATGTGTTTTTTGGTCTACCTCCACTCCCTTACCCTGCGGATTCTTCTTCTTCTTCTTCCTCGTTCATCCTGAAAAGGATGTTGGTTGCGTTGTGTCTGTTTACGCCGGAGCTGTCTTATCTGCACCTTTCGGTCGACACATCCGACTTCAGCACGGCATTTTTTGGGACCGGGTTTGCCTTCCCTCTGCGATCCCTACTCGCTCAGCCAGACTGCAGTGATGCAGCCTGTTTCCAGGACCACCACGTGGAGGTGGAGTAGGGTCTTGGTCAGCTCTGATTCGCTGACCCTGATGCAAGCAGTCAAGCTATGGGTCGCTGACTGCATTCTCTATTGCTGCATCGTTGGGTCCCACCCTGCGGATTCCAGAACTAGGACTGCCTTGTAATGCTATCAACAGGCTTCCTCAACTTGTGTCCAATCTATTGCCAGCATCAAACACAAAATGATACCTTACTGTATTTACCTTAATAAGCAGGCTTATACCAGTGGTCATAAAAGGCTTCGTAAACTCCACATTCTCTAGGGTGCTCTGTTTTTTAATAGGGATAGGGCCAACTGCCAGATCAGCCTGGAATATGAAGAAAGCTAACATTTTATACACATCAATATTCACTCTTAGCCTAACATTATGTATCATCATATTTTTATGTAATACAATTTTATGTATCATCATATTTTTATGTAATATAATTTTATGTATCATCATATTTTTATGTAATATAAATTTGGTTTGGTTTGGTTTTAAGGACTATCTTCATTGCACATGGACTACTCCATAAGTGCTCCGATCTCCTCCCTTAGATCACACAAGGAGTATCTCAGCATAGTGCACAAACTCTGTAACACCGGCGAGAATCCTAATGTGTGTATATAGGAATCCCACATTCTATAAATTATTGTGTGGTGGGTAGGTTTCTAATTTTTAAATTTTGCCAGGGCAGCAGGCTGATAAGCGTACTCTTTATGATTTACAACGGCTGTGGGATTTTTAACGTGCGCAACTTGCACATGGGACCTCCTATTTTTTTCGTCCTTATCCGAGAAGGCTAGGCATCCGATCTCACTACCCAGGAGACCAGGGGGGAGTATGACATCATTAGGACCACTGGTTCTGAAAAAAATTTCCATAAATTATATTCCCTCAACTGGGAATCGAACCAGTACCTCTAGAACTCGAGGCGGATGCCATACCTCTTAGCCACTCAGACCCCTAATATAATGTTATGTATCATCACCCATCTGTTGTGTAACTCTGGCAGTTTATATTTTATGATTCTCTCAAGATGGGCTGATATACCAATTCACACAACATAGATTGAGTGAATAAACCAAGCCAGGACAATCTATGATTTATTCAACATTTTAAACCCAACAGAAAATTATTCTCACAGCATTTCAGGCATTACTTCTAACATCACACATCCAGTATCTTTTTTCATGACCCATGTCATTTGTACTGCACATATTTCCATTATCGGGCCAGGTTTCATAAACAACAGTTCTATTATCACGGTCCAAAATTTGACTACTTATCCCACTGATACCTGAGAGGCCAACCTGCCTTAGGATTTCAAAAGCTTGAACGTTATTAATGAAGTACACATAAAATGGACATCTTGTCCTTTCACCGGCCCGACCAATATTCAGTCTCATCTCTGACGTCACACTTTTCACTCAGATGTCATCCTTCACAACACATTTTACATCTTTTATAAAGCCTCTGCAATGATAATTGAAGGAGCCCTCTATCAGGAAAACCCGAAGTCTTCAATTAATGTGTGCAGCATCATCAATTCCCTTTTTGCTCCTTATAAAGCATGGAGCCACCAAGTACAGCTGATCTCCTTGCAGGAAGCTGCCACCAAAGCAATCTGTGCTACTGCAGGCAGTGGTGGTTTATGTAGCACATTTTTTACATCAAGAGGTTGCCAACTCCATGCACAGACTTATATTAGTCACCTCTAACGACTTGTCTGACAGCGTTAAAGATCTATTCTTTCCTTGTCACTCAGAAACCCTAGACACTTTTCTGTTAACATGGTCTAGAGATGATACAACTCTTTCAGTTTGGTCTCCAGTATCATCATGTTAATAGTATATTTCTGTTAGTGGTGCAGGAGGTAAAGCTTTTTGCCAAGTACCAGGAGGCTGGAGATTGATAGGATATTCACTGAGAAAATCTGTTAATAGCATTCTCAGGCAGTCTTTCTTCTGGAATGCCCAGGATAACAGAGGTAGAGGGAGATCATGGAATACAGAGAGAAGAAAGCTGGAGACAAGACATGAAGAAGGCATGGAAACACCTTAAGCTGATGGCACAGGACAAGAACACTTGGCACATGTTTGTTGAAAGCCTATACTCCTTGGTGAGCTGAAGGGTGATGATATTGTGTGATGACTGGGTGCTGGGTTTTCTGCAGCAGTTTACAGAGCCGGATGGGGTTTCCCACCAAGTTGTGTACTCCTCTCACCCACCACTCAAGCACAAAGGAAAGATCATCCCAACAAATAAGGATGGGTTAAACTGACATTAAAACAATCGGACATACATATTACTTTAAGATCTGCTCAGAATGTACTAGAGAGAAAGAAGAGTTTCATCATTGTAACATCTAAATGGTAACAGAACTTTAACATATTACACAATAAACTATATTATTTCCCTTTTGGCACCTTATAAAGCATGAAGCCACTACTCCAGCATTCATGTGCTATGGCAGAGGTAGTTTCTGTAGCAACTTGTTTTACACAACAAGGGTGCACAGGCCACACAAAGTCTAATATTAGCTTCCTCTTATGGCATGCTCTATGGAGCAGTAGTGCTATTTTTGTCTTGTATATTAGTAATTCTATTGTTCTTTCCTATTATCATCTACATCATAATCATTCCCTTCAGCTCCCCAAGGAGTATATGCCGACAACAAATTCTAAAAAAAGCCTGTCCTGTGCCATTCAGTCAAGGCATTTCCATGTCTTCTTTATCACCTTCATGTTCCTTTCTCTACACAGGTTTTCTCACTGTGTAATTATCAGCTATATCTTAGTTTCTATTATTAACTCAGCTTATCGAAGTCTGAACTCTTAAAGTTTCTGCTATTTAAATCATGATTCTTAACCCAACATTCCCCCCACCCCCCCCCCCCCACCCCCCCCCCCCCCCCCCCCCCCCCCACCCCCCCCCCCCCCCCCCCCCCCCTGTTGTTGTGTGGTTAGATCCTAGGAAGCATGTAACAAATCAATAAGGTACAGGGAAAAAAAAATTATGGGTAACAATAAAAATAGGTTCTCGTTTCAAGAGGTTACAGGCAGCCCCTCTGTGAGTTCAGATTAGGCCCAGGCCATATCACTCCGTCAGGTCTCCCTTACTGTTTAGGAAAAGTGAAAGATTATGCATTCATGACTGAAGTGAGCCTCTCTCCCTACCCATGAGGTGAGAACCGGGCCAAATGGCACTGCTGATCTCCCTCCTCCCCGAAAGTCTCGTTATAAATAAGATGCTTTGAGAAAGATATAGTTTGATAACATAAGAACGACCTATATGAACAACAGTATTATAAAAGATTTTAAACGAAAACTAACACACATTCTTTCTTTCTCTAAAATTGTCATTTCTGTTTCGCTACTAACATTTGCAGAAAGCTCCGAGACCAGGCCTTGCCATTTTCCCTGATGATCCTGATAGACGTATGAGGCATGGTCTGTCAGTCTGATGTTGTACTTAAACAGGGCCTTCTCCGCCACCAGTGACAGCAGATCGATAGCCAGGCCTGAGAATGTGATATTACCGGCACTATTTTTAGCCGTGGTCACAAAAGGCGCTTCCTGCATGCATAAGACAAATACGTTCGTGAGCAACATTTGAAATTACATTTCTTGCAGACTAGTAAAAATTTAGAAAAATTGAATTAAGAAATGGAGGGAAAACAAACATGGTGTCCATGTTTTGAATTTTAAAAATACACACAAACAGGCAAAGAGATAATTTAAAAAATGAATGACAAAAAAAGAAAATAAAACTACTGGAAATTATATATAAGCTACGTAAGATACATGAGAAGTATAATAAATGAGAATTAGTTATTTTGTTTCGCTGCTCTTCCGAGTTCTGTTGGATGACTAGATTAGATTTAATGCCGTCTCCACATTTATAGACGTATATACACGTATATCATCATCATTTCCATTTCTTTTCTCCTTTTGGTGCATGGAGCCACCCTTGCACCCGATCTCCTGTTGACTGCACCAAGCATTAACATGCTCACGTAGTGGACAACCAAACTAATAACTCAAATTTCGAAAGGGAGTTATCAAATGTTAAATCTGCACTATGGATCTACTGTCCTGGTTATGCCCGGGGTACGTGGCAATGAAAGAGCTGACAGACTAGCTTCAAGAGCACCCATAAAAGGTGCATTGGCCATGGCTAAGGAAGAAATATTGTGGGCAATTCATGTTCGTCTATTAGAGAATGACACTGCAATCGATGAATCATCAAGGCTGAGACTACTGGAATTTGGCATTAAACCTAAGATCAGCAGGGATGGACGTATGAGAGGATGCATCCGCCGTGTATACAACCAGTGCGCGAAAGGAACAATTAGCATTCATACTCTTCAACATTTGCTGAGGGAGACTGAGCACCTATGGGTTTGCCCGGAGTGCAATGACGTCGATTCTGATTAACATTAAATCTACACTAAAATATGCGCGAATTCCATTCGCGCGAATTTGAATGTGCCCGAACTATCTTTTATATCTCCAATTTAGTTATTTATTATTTTTTTTTTACACCAACTAAATTCACTTATACGCCAATTGCGATCGGTAATTACGATATGCAACACTGGATTTTTTTTTTAAAGACAGTATCCCGTTCAACATTTATTACACATAAGGAAGGGAAACCCGAGGCCTGTAAACAGTAAATTAATATGAAACAAATATAAAGGTATGTTATCAGGCACTCGTAGGAAATAAAGAAGTAGAACACTAGACAACAGAAAAACAACAGACATGAGTGGCTTACCCAGGATTTGAACCCTGGACCTTCCGTGCGACAACTCCGCCTAGCCATGCAAGCGAATCACACTATCCTCCCTGCCATCTACGCATCACTAAAAATGATGTTTCAATGACAGGTCATTAGTGCGAACCGAAATACACGACACCGGAAGTCCACCATGGGCAGTTTTAGCCTATTAATGACGCAATCACTTCTGTTGTTTCCCTATCATGCAGTATAGGCCAATCCAACAAGACAAGGACCTTAATACTGTGTCCACTAAATGATAGTAGACTTAGAACAGTGAGAACAGGACAGAGGGTAGGTTTGGTATTGTATAAACAGGTCCAGGGTTCAAATCCTGGGTAAGCCACTCATGTCTGTTGTTTTTCTGTTGTCTAGTGTTCTACTTCTTTATTTCCTACGAGTGCCTGATAACATACCTTTATATTTGTTTCATATTAATTATCCCGTTCAACCCTTCATGGGTTATATAATAATAATAATAGCCCCTTCAGTCATAACTGACTATGGGAATGCGCCCCTGAGGTGACAGCCCTCAGCTGCTTATTTTCCTGGTGCTCCTTTCGACGTTTTCTCTTCTCCTCTGCTTGTTGTGTGAGCCTCTCTTCGCCCAATCTGAGGTGGCGCCGTAAATAGCATCGCCACTTAGTGCGATCGGCAGCTTCATCCTCCCATGTTGCTGGATCCATGTCCAGTGCCCTCATATCTCTCTTGCACACATCTTTGAACCTCAGATGTGGTCGCCCAACTGTTCTCTTGCCATCTGCTAATTGTCCGTAGAAGATATCTTTTGGGATGCGACCATCTTCCATGCGGCGAACATGGCCAAGCCAGCGAAGTCTGCGCTGTCTGAGCAGTGTATACATACTTTGAAGGCCAGCACGTGACAACACCTCGACATTTGTCACTTTATCTTTCCACGAGATGCCGAGGATGCGGCGTTGACACCGTAAATGGAAGGTATTGAGCCTTCTTTCTTGCTTAGCATAGGTCGTCCAGGTCTCGCTGCCATATAGGAGTGTGCTGGTGACGCAGGCATTATATACCGCAGCTTTGGTCTTCATTGTGAGTTTGGAGTTTCCCCAAACACGCGATGTGAGGCGGGCAAAGGTAGCTGCAGCTTTGCCAATGCGGCTGTCGATTTCTGTATCCAGTGAGAGTTTGTCATTGATGGTAGACCCTAGGTATGTGAAGTGGTGCACCACTGCCAATTCATAGTTATCGATAGTGATAACTGGTGCAGCACCCGCATCCTGACTCAGCACGTTCGTTTTCTTTAGACTTATTGTGAGGCCAAAGTCCTTGCATGCTTTAGTGAAGCGATTCATCAAGTTCTGAAGCTCCTGTTGGCTTTGAGTGATGACTGCAGCATCGTCAGCGAACAGCAAGTCTCTTATAGTGACCCTTCTGATTTTTGTTTTTGCCTTCAGCCTTGAAAAAATTAAACAGACGGCCATCTGACCTAGTGTGAAGGCATATTCCTTCAGTTGCATCTCTGAATGCATGTTTCAAGAGTAAGGCAAAGAAGATCCCGAAGAGGGTCGGAGCCAGAATACAGCCTTGTTTAACGTCACTTCGTATGTCAAAGGGCTGTGACGTGCTTCCAGCATATTGGACTGTTCCCTTCATGTCGTCATGGAATGACTTTATCATTTTCAGCATTTTAGAAGGGCAGCCTATTTTCAGGAGGATTTTGAAAAGTCCATCCCTACTAACCAGGTCAAATGCCTTTGTGAGGTCTATAAAGGCGATATATAAAGGCCTTTTCTGCTCTCTTGATTTTTCCTGAAGCTGGCGGACAGAGAAGATCATGTCTGTTGTTGATCTACCAGCTCGGAATACACACTGTGACTCTGGATATATGCGCTCAGCTAACTTGTGTAGTCGCATTAAGATGACTTTGGCAAAAACCTTACCAACAATACTAAGAAGAGAGATGCCTCTGTAGTTATTGCAATCACTTCTTTCTCCTTTATTTTTATACAGTGTTACAATCTTGGCATCTCGCATGTCTTGAGGAATAGTTGTCTCTTCCCAGCACTGGCACAGCATCCTATGCAGGGGATGTAATAGCGTGCTCTTACAGCATTTGACTAAATCAGGAGGAATCCCATCACTGCCTGGTGCTTTGCCAGAGGCCAAGCTATCAATGGCCTTGCTGAGTTCCTCTAATGTTTGTTCGGCATCCAGCTCCTCCATAGTTGGCAGACATTTGACAGCATCAAGGGCTGCAGGCGTAACGGTATTTTCTCTAGCGTACAGCTCAGAGTAGTGCTCGACCCACCTCTCCATCTGCTTACCCTTATCAGTTAGCTTCTCTCCGCTGATGGTTTTTAGCGGTGCCGTCTTACTTTTTTGGGGGCCAAGTGCTTTCTTTATATCATCATACATTTGTTTAATGTTGCCTGTTTGCGCTGCGATCTGGATGCTCTCACTGAGCTGGAGCCAATAGTCATTTGAGTGTAGTAAATTCAAGATAATAAAATCTGATTTCCAATATCTAAAAATAGTATCTTCTCCCCCTCCACTCAGTCCAAATATAGTAAATCAAAACTGTAAAATTGTGTGAATTTCTGTGCGTTTGCCCTTCACTGTCCAAAAAAAAAACAAAAAAAAAAAAAAACCAATTAACATAAAAACAAATAGAAACAACAACAACAAAAATAGAAAAAAAAAAAAAGTAAAGTCTCTCATAACTGCCTTAAGTGAAAAGGGGTGGGACAACCAGGGGTGTCCAGGATGACACCCAATCCACCAATTATCTGCCATCATCCACATGAGCACCCCATCAGACTAACCCTTATCCTCACACCATCATTGATCCTTATATTGATTTTAGTTCTTGTTATATACTGTTTTACTACATTGTGCAACTAAAGTATCTAGGTCTAACTACTCTCAACACCTGTTCCACAGTTATGGATGAATTACATGCCTGTAAATAATCTAAAATTGGTTCTCTCTGGTGTTCATGCTTCCTACATTTTAGTAGGAAGCTCAATATAATTTTTTTTTTCTAGACACTCTGCAAAGTAAGGTTGTTCTATTCTAAAATAGCACATTCCTAGTTGCAGTCTATAAAAGCTAGGAATTTTTAGTTCTTTAGATACCTGACACGTTCTTGTTGGAGTCTTGAACAGTTTATATGCATGTCTGCCCTTCAGGCTTCCATCCCACTGTACTGTCCATTCGTTAGTTATTATTCTTTTAATTAAGTTTTTGATCTCTGTTTTACTCATCCCCACATTTATTTGGCTTCTATTATTTCTACTTTTCTTAACTTCTTTATTCGTCTGTTCATTTCCTTCTATGCCAACATTTGAAGGTATCCAAGCTATTAGAATCCTCTGGATTATAGGTAAGTATTTGCCAGTAATATCTCTTCTGCTATATCTGGTCTACTGCATTCTCGTAAGTTTCTTATAGCTCGAATAGCTGAAAGTGATCTGTTAATATTGTCAATTTATGAGGAGGGTTGTTAGAGAAGATTTCTAGAGCTTTCAGAATTGCAACCATCTCTGCTGTGAAAATAGATGTATTCTCGGTTATACTATATCCTTTCACAATTTGCCACATGGGAACATAACTTCCGATCCCTATTTCATTATATTTTCCTTTAGACCCATCTGTGTACACTGTAATGCTGCCCTATGATATTTGTTGAATATATTTCCTGGCTTTGTTTTTTATAGTTTCCATGTCAGTTGTTTTATTATAATTATGCCTGCCAGGTGTTTGTCTGTATCTCGTTTCTTGAGCTCCCATGGTGGTACCACAGCTCTGTTTATACTACTGTTATTAATTGATACATTTAAGGCATTCAAGTCTATTAGTTCCTCCATGCATTTCCAACCTGTCTCTACTGAAATTCATAAATACTCCAGACCTACGGTTCTTTTATGTTTGGACATGCGCCCTAATATAACCGACTAGGTTGAACTGGACGCGCCTCGCCAAGACGAGGCAAAAGTTTTACATTAAAAAAAAAAAATAAATAAACCTGTTCTGAGTTGTTAATTGATAACTAGCGAATGCTGGAAAAGCTGGATGAATCTTGTCCAACATAGTTTTGGTCATGTAATTTAACACTGGATTTGTAGTTTTGTTTAATTAAAAAATATACTGCCCGGTAATGCGTTGATTTGTAATATGAAGCATAAATACTAAAGATGTTATTGCAAATTTTCCTCGAAAATAATTTCATAGATTAATGTTCTAAATTAGTATTTACGTTACAGTGCCACTTAAAAGACATTACAAAGCAGTACATTCATTCCATTGTAGTGACGTGCAGTATTTTCCATAATTTACATTTTTTTTTTTTTACAAATCATTCTTTCTGCTTATGAAGTATGGTCATGTATAGAACAACCGCCATTATAAGGCTCGGAAAGGGGTTGATTTTTCGCCTCTATCCCAGTGCCGGCGCTAGGTACAAGCCAAGTAATAAGAGCTCAGAGATTTTCCAGTCATTCTATTTTAACGATTTTTATACATTTATTATTTGCGTTTTGCAAAGTGATTAAGTTAATAAGTGTCGTTATGTATATAACATTGACGGAGAAGAGGACGATGTTAAAATTGGAAAATAAGTTAATCACTTCAAGAATTGAAGCAAGCGACGTGTTTTCGGCCACATAGCACAAATCTAGAATTAACGAATCAAAAGTGCACACCATTCGGGCAAAGAAAAAAAAAACATGAGACCCACAAGAGATCAACAACATAAGCTCGCTCACAGCAGCCAACACTACACACTTGGCTCAAGAACGTAAATTTAAGCTCCCGACTACGCTTCATGGTAATAATGGAAGGAAAAAGAAAAGGTATCAAATCATATGTGCGGCAGTCCAGGCCGATGGTGGGCCTAATAGCAATTCCTAACCTGCAGAAATCTCTGAATATGCCTGAATTTATGAATATTGCACAGATATTAATATTGGGCAAAAGATAACTATGAGCAAATGAGGCCAGCAAGTACAAGCCAAATATTATGTTTACCTATAGAGAAAAAAAATCTGGAATACATGAAAAGTTTCTTCTATCTTGTGTACACATAATAGTGGAGGATGACAGCCGTGACGGATATGTCAAGAATAGAATAAGTTTGATGACAATTACATTCAACAACATAGGATTGACAACTTTCAAATCAATAAATAAAAAAAGTAAGTATCAAGATTACCTTCTGCTCCACGTGGAGCATATGCCTTCAACTAGGGCTGGGATTAAAAATAAAATCTTAATCGATCAATCAAATTTATTTAACTAATATTAATCGATTAATTTCGAAAAAAATGTGATAAATTATTAAAAAAACATAAATAACATTTTTTTTTCCACATCACTAAGGAATTTATTTATTTTACTTTTTGACCAACTGTAACTACACAGAAAAGGTTTGACATCAGCAAATTAAAGAACAATAAATTCAAGGATATCATAAAGACAGCTGCTGCAGAAGCATGCGGTGAAGTCCGACTTGGGAACCAGAGAAAGAGGACACCTTGGTGGACAGAGGAAGTCAAAGAGAAAATAAGAGAGAAGAAAATGGCATGGAAACAATACTTAGGAGCTAAAAACACAACAGGACAAATGGAAAAATATAGAGAATATGTGACACTCAGAACAGAAGCAAAGAACAAAGTGCTAGCAGCAAAACAGAAGTCCTGGGAAGAATTTGGAGAAAAGCTAGAAAAAGATGCACAAGAAAACCAGAAATTGTTCTATAAGACCCTAAAGAACATGAGGAAGGAAAAACAATGCCCTCTCAAATTTATAAAGGACTATCAAGGCAAATTGCTTACTGCCCCGAAGGAAGTAATGGAAAGATGGAAAGAATATTTCTCAGAACTCCTGGATGGTGAGCATGGTGAAGCATCGGAAATGATAACCACTAGCACAGAAGAGAAAACCAATAATGGTGAAGATGACATAAAGATGGAAGAACTGAGGGCAGCACTAGAGAAAATCAAGATGGGCAAAGCAGCAGGGCATGATGGTATAACACCAGAAATGGTTAAGTACATGGGAGCATCAGGCGACCTATTACTCTTGAAGGTCCTACAGGCAGCATGGTGCAACAAGACCATACCAAAGGATTGGGAGATTGCCATCATAACACCAATTTTCAAAAAGGGTGACAATCGACAATGTGGAAACCATAGAGGCATATCCCTTCTCAGTGTCCCTGGTAAAATCTACTCTAGAATCCTAGAGCAGAGACTCCGACGCCTAGCTGAGCCACAATTGGATGAGGTCCAGTGCGGATTCCGAGCAAACCGAAGTACTCAAGACCTAATCTTCACACTCAGACAGCTGAGTGAAAAGGCCCTTGAGTATAAGAGTGAGATCCATCTTTGTTTCACAGATCTGGAAAAGGCGTTTGACAGGGTCCCCTGGAGCAAACTTTGGGACTGTTTGGCAAGGAAGAATATTCCAGCACTTCTGATTCATGCTATACAGAGCTTCTACAAGTCTTGCAGAAATTATGTGAGGACAGCAAACCATAAGTCAGAAGAGTTCAGGACCACCACTGGTGTAAGACAAGGTGATATCCTATCACCTTACCTCTTCATACTCCTTATGGACGATGTCATCAAGGCATGTAAGGAGAGAACAAGAAAGTATTCAGTGGGGTACTGGAAGATGAGACAGGTCTATATTTCGGAGCTGGCATTGGCTGATGATGTTGCCCTGATTGCTAAATCAGAGGCACATCTCCAATCCAACCTGCAAGTCTGGAAGGAAGAGCTGGAGAAGAGAGGGATGGTCATAAGCAGCTCTAAAACAAAATCCATGGTGATATGACGAGAAGAAAGAAAACATCAGATTAAGTTGGGAGAACAGGTCCTGGAGCAGGTCGACCACTTTAAATATCTCGGAGCTATTATAGACCGAAAGGGAGGCATCAAAGAAGAGTTGGCCACTCGAAAAGCAGCGGCTGGGAGACTTTTTCAGGCCATAAATCGTGGATTCCTCAGCAAGAGAGAGGTTGGTAAGAAAACGAAGATGGCTGTATACCGCTCCACCTATGTCCCAGTTTTGACATATGGATGCGAGTCGTGGGCAATGACTACAACCCACAAAAGCCAGATCCAAACCTCAGAAATGAGGTATCTGAGGAAAGTGGTTGAAGTAACAAGAAGAGACATGGTCCGCAACCAGACGATCCGTCAAGGCCTAAAATCCAATCCGCTGCAGACCCAAATAGAACAGTCCCAACTAAGATGGTTTGGGCATGTCTGCAGAATGGGAGAAGATCGGCTACCACGACAAGCATGGGAAACAAAGAGCCAGGGATCCAGACCTCCAGGACGACCCAGAGTCCGCTGGGAGGACAACATTAGACAATCTTTGAAGGACCGAGGACTAGAATGGAACCAGGCCAGGAAGAAGACAGCTGATAGAATGGTCTGGCGCTCTCTCTTCCAAACCTCTACACCTCACGGTAGAAGGGGAACGACTAAGTAAGTAAGTAAGTAAATTAAAGAACCCCCTTACCATAAAAGCTTTTGCGGGTGATATAAAGAAGCGATATCAATTTGCCAAAAGTCAGGAAAAGACATTGACTGATGATATAGACCAGAAATTCAACACCATTTCAACAATATATAAGGAAAGCAGCAAATCATGCTTGGGATTCCAGGAAAGGAAGAAGCAAGACTGGATAACACCAGAAACATTAAACACCATAACGATGAGAAAGGAAATGAAAAGAAAGAAACCAGAAGCGAAGTCCCCTCAGGTTAAAGCAAGTATATAGCGAACAGTACAGTCAGCTGGACAAGGAAGTTAAACGCCAAACCCGAGCCAACAAAAGGAATTTCCTAGACGATCTTGCAAGACAGGCAGAAGAGGCAGCACTGAGAAATGAACAAAGCACAGTATACAAAATAACTAAAATCATCAGTGGAAAACGAGGTGCAAACAATATTACACTAGTAAGAGAAAAGCAAGGAAATCTCATCACGAAAGCAGAGGGACAGGAAACAAGATGTGCAGAGCATTTCAGAGAAACTCTGAACAAGGAACCACCAGAGACACAATTGAATGTTCCTGAGGCTGAAAATGATCTAGATGTTAATACAGACATTCCACGAAAAGAAGAAATCATCACAGCAATCAAAGGGTTAAAGAATGGAAAAGTTCCTGGCCATGATAACTTAAATGCAGAGCTATTTAAGACAGACCCTGAGCTTGCAGCAGAACTATTAGAACCACTATTTGCACAAGTCTGGAAAACAGGGACAACACCAACGGAGTGGAACAAAGGAATAATTGTCAAATTGCCCAAGAAGGGAGATCTTGCAGACTGCAATAATTGGCGAGGAATCACTCTTCTCTCAGTTCCCAGCAAAATACTAGGCAGGATAATTATACAGAGAATTTCAGAAGCTGTAGACCACAAACTGAGGAAAGAACAAGCAGGGTTTAGAAAGAACAGAAGATGTGTAGATCATACATTTACCCTCAGGAACATTATAGAGCAGTGCTCAGAAAGGCAAAGACAGCTGTACATTAATTTCGTTGATTTTGAAAAGGCTTTTGACAGTATACATAGAGACAGTTTATGGAAAATACTGAGGGCTTATGGAATTCCAAGCTGCAAAGTGTCAATCATAAAAAGCCTCTATGCCAATTTTACGTGTAGCGTTGGGCAGAGCAACCTAACCTTTGAGGTGAAGACAGGAGTACGACAGGGATACCCCTTATCAACCACTCTATTTTTAACAGTCATAGACTTGGGTGATGCGCCAGACAACAGAGGGCAGTCCAAGAGGAATAAGATGGACTACATTTTCTACATTGGAAGATCTGGAATATGCAGATGACACTGCACTACTAGCACATTCACATCAATACATCCAGGAAAAAACGGATAGACTTAATAAATATAGCCAGCAGGTGGGCTTGAACATCAATCTAAAGAAGACAGAGGTCATGACGTTCAATGTGAGCAACTCTGAGCCCATATCAGTAAGGAATCAGCAACTGGAACAGACAGACACCTTCACATACCTAGGATGCATAGTAACACCAGACGGCGGAGCAAGCAAAGACATCAACAACAGAATGAACAAAGCAAGAACAGCTTTTTTTTTAGTCTAAACAACATCTGGAAGTCTTCTCAGTACAGCACACGAACAAAATTAAGATTATATCAGAGCTGTGTGCTTTCTGTGCTTCTCTATGGTGCGGAATGCTGGAGAGTTACAGAGAAGGAAATGTCGAAATTGTCCTCTTTTCACACAACATGCCTAAGAAAAATTCACCGAATATTTTGGCCGAATACCATCACCAACCAAGATTTGCTTACTCGGAGCAAGCAAGAGGACATGCACACCATCATAGCTGGCAGACGCTGGAGCTGGGTTGGCCATGTCCTCAGAAGAGACCCCGATGCCATCACAAGAACAGCTATGCTTTGGACCCCTGAAGGAAAACGAAAGAGAGGCCGACCAAAAACAACCTGGCGGAGGACTGTGGAGGCTGAGATGCAAAGAATGAACTAGAGTTGGGGCACTGTACGAAGGATGGCCACCGATCGAGCAAAGTGGAATCAATTTGTTGTTGTCCTACAAGACGCCACTATGCGTGATGGCCACTGACTGCTTTGACGGTCGGCTGCTAAGGATCAGAGAAGAAGAAGATGTAAAGCTGTTACGTAAATTTACAGTGCGATGCTTTTTGCTTTGAAAATTTTGTAAATCGGGATCCATGAGAAGAAAAGTTTGATTAATTCTCAGCTATGTTTGTGCGACAAGATTTGTGTATGTTCTAGAAGATTCCCGAACTCCATTCATTCTTAAGGGACGTAAAAACAACGGTTAACACCCTTAGCTTAGAAACTATATAAGTCAAAAATTTTATCCTTTTTCGTTAAATTTAGAAGTGCGTTGATTTCTGTTATGTAAGTTTTCTAAATCACGATTCCTGACAAGGAAAGTTTGAATAATACTCAGCTGTATAGAGCTTTTACTTAAATTTACAGTGCGTTGCTTTCTATTATGCAAATTTTCTACATCAGGATTCCAGGATAATGTTTAATTTTTAAATGTGCCACGGGAATTGCGCTCATGTTTTATATTTTATTCTGCAAAAATGGTTTTGTTGTTAGAAAAAGCGCACAACTTTTTTTGAGGGTAATTACTTTATTTTATTTAATACTATTCTCCTTCCTTTTTATGTTTAAGTATGCAAGTGAAACTACGCGTGTGTGGTTTTATATGTAATGTATGCCCTTGTAGCATTATTTTACAATAAACATGACACGCACACACTCATCAATATATACGCACCTGCACTATACACTGACCAACCCAAATTTTACGACGGACTGTATGACACTATAGATAAGCACTACAAAGGAACTAGAATAGTGTTAGGAGGAGATTTTAACTGTGTTTTGGCCAATTTAGACAGTAGTTCCTTTGGACCCGTATCCCAGAGAAAGAAAATTCAAATACCCCAATCAATACGACACTTACAACCCATTCTTGACAAACATGACCTAGTAGACGTGTACAGAAAACTACAACCGAACACACAAGCCTTCACATTTCACGACATAAGAAATCCATATCTTAGACAGGCCTCAAGACTGGACAGAATATACGCAACAAACAGTTACAATATACACAAAACTCACCACATAAAAAACACGCTTAAATTCACAGATCACGAAGCAGTATACACAATATTAAGTACGGGACACACATATACAAAATTAAAGAGATCCCCACATTGGAAATTCAACAATAATTTGCTAACAAACACTTTCTTCACAGACACAATAACAAAACTCATTCAGGGTTACACACAGGATATCCCCAATAACAACATGGCAGAATATTGGGACCTGTTAAAAAACACAATAAGGGATAGAACACAGATTTTAGCAACAACAATACACAGGGCTTTTAAGAGGGAACAAAATATATTAGAAGACGCAATAAATTTAACAAAGCAGATAGACAAATCTAACCCACACATTCATTCTTTAGAAGAGCAGTTAGACCTGTACAAACAACACACATACCAAGGAGCTCTTCTCAGGTCAAAATTAAATACTATTACACAAGAAACACCCAGTAGACAATATTTAGCGATTGAACAAAATGTACAACACAGTAGACAAATCCACGAAATAGTTGATATGAATGGGAAACAACAGACAGAAGACATTAATATTAGACATGCTTTTTTTGAATACTACACACATTTATACACTAAAGAACCAACTAATGTAAACACGCAGGATAAATTTCTACATTACACAAAACGTTTAAGTGATGATGAGAGCAAGAAATTAGACGAAACTTTAACTTTAGAAAACTTAAGGGAAGCAATTAGTACTTTCCAGAAAAATAAATCACCCGGCCCAGATGGGTTAACGGCAGAATTTTACTTCTTCTTTTTCCCACTTTTAGGCCCCCTTTTAATTAAAGTGTTTGAGGAAGCCTTCCAGAAAGGAGAGCTTCCAAATAGTTTAAATGAATCCTTTATCACATTAATACCTAAAGATAATGCTGACAGAAAGTCAATCAAAAATTACAGGCCTATTTCGCTTTTAAATACTGATTACAAAATTTTGGCCAAGGCTCTCACTCTGAAGCTTAAATTATTCATGAAAAATTTGGTACATCCTGACCAACAATGTAGTGTACATGGTAGGAACATTTGTAGACATACACACTTCATAAGGGATTTCATTACATACACGCATGATAGACAGTGTCAAAGTGCAATACTATCACTAGATCAGGAAAAAGCCTTTGACAGGGTATCACATTCTTTCCTACACAAAACTTTACAAGCAAACAATATAGGAACTTATTTTAGAACATGGATAGGAATCTTATATAAAAAACCCCACAGTAGAATACTAATTAATCATAGTTTAAGTGACCCAGTTAGGCTGACACGATCAGTGAGGCAAGGCTGTCCTTTGTCTCCTCTGTTATACGTTTTAACACTAGAACCAGTGCTGGAAAGAATAAGACAAGATGTAAACATCACGGGGACTTTTGTACCCGGGCAGGGGGAAGAAAATCATTAGCGTACGCTGATGATACTTTATTCCTTCCAGCAACTGTAGATTCCATAAGAAAGATATTAGAAACCTTTACAGAGTTTGGATACGCTAACGAATCCAAACTAAATATTCAAAAATCTAGTTTAATGGGATTAGGTAAATGGGCTAATAAGACAGATTTCCCCTTTCAGTTAACGCAAGTTAACAGAATCAAAATTTATGGGATAAATTATTCTTGCAACCCCCACGACCCTAATACAGAGACATGGGTAAAGTTAGTAGATAAAATTCAAAGCATGTTAGAGAAATATAAATATAAGACAGCTACTATTTTTGGGAGAAGTATCATAGTGAACTGTTTCATTATGCCTAAAATTATATATGCAGCTAATATTCAAATCATACCAAAGTCAGTGGTAACTAAAATAAATGTACTAATTAGGAATTTCATTTTAAAGGGCACTTTTAAAAGCATTAAACACTTAACCCTAATACAGCCCAAACATAAAGGGGGGATAGCTTTACAAGACATCACCACTAAAATTAAGGCCCTAAGGATTAAATATATAGGAGAGATAATTAAGAACCCAAGTTTGTTCCCCTTAGCACACTACTACATCGGACTTAGGCTAATTAAGTTACACAAACTAGAAAACAACCAACCACATTCCTTTGACACCCCACCACCTTTTTATAGGATATGCATAGGAAATCTAAAAGGAAACGAACAATTAGTGAAACAAGACACCAAACTCATATATAAATTACTAGTTGCAGCACAAGAACCCTATTTAGGTACACGGATTAAACGAGGGTACAATCTTTTCATAACAGACTACACACAAAGCTTCTCAAACATTCATGCAATAGACATCAAGCCACAAGCCAAACAAGTTACATTTAGGTTACTGTATGGTTTAACACCTATCATGGGTAAGCATTCAGCAATGAAGGCAGGCAAAGCGCCACCAAGGTGTAAACTGTGCAGTAACAACACAATAGAAACAGAGGACCACTTGTTTTATACTTGTAGGACAGTGGTCCCTACAATAAACAAACTAAGAACACTGATAGCTTCCAAAACACCGCAATCATTCAACATGTACCAAGTGGTCATGTTGAATACTTTACCGACATTTCAGAGACAGACAGAACTTAAATTGTTAACTCTATTAGCGTGTATGTGCGTGTATGTATAACTCAGCTATGTAGAGTTGTTCACGATACGGCTCTAAGAATACGTTACATTCACTAAATTTGACCTGAAAATCGTTTTGATGTGTGTGCGATGGGTAACATTATTTAAAAAGAATTTTTTTCCAACTGGAAATAATCCTAATGTGTTTAACATTATTCGATAGCAATTTAAATAGATAGACAGATAGATAGACAGACAGACAGACAGATTGACGGACGGGCGGACAGATAGATAGATAAATAGATAGATACGAGGGGCGTTCAGAAAGTAATGCACCACATCGTTTTTCTCAGGAGCTGTTTTATTCAAACAGCATGAAATTTATACACAATATACATGGATATGTCATGTAAACATTGGTATTATTCAACATAATCCCCATCAACTTGTACGGCTTTATGCCAGCGCGAAACAAGTGCATGTATTCCTAGCCCGTACCAGATTTTGTCTTGATCATGTAGCCATTTCTTCGCTGCATGCATCACTCCTTCATCATCTTCAAAACTTGTCCCACGGAGTGCATCTTTAAGTGGACCAAATAGATGGAATGTCAGAGGGTGCCAAATCGGGACTATAGGGTGGATGGGATAGTACAGTCCAACCCAATTTGGTGATTGCTTCCCGTGTTGCCAGACTTGTGTGAGGTCGCGCATTGTCGTGAAGGAGAAGCAGGTCTGCTGGATTCTTGTGCGGCCGAACTCTGCGAAAACGTTGATTGAGTTTTTTCAATGTTTTAATGTAAGCTTGCGAATTGATTGTCTCTCCTCTTGGCATAACGTTCACAAGAATCACACCTTCAATGTCTCAAAAAACAGTGATCATGACCTTTCCAGCTGAAGGAATTGTCTTGAATTTCTTTCTTCGTGATGATTGCGGATGATGCCACTCCATTGACTGTCTTTTTGTCTCAGGTTCAAAATGATGTGCCCAGGTTTCGTCACCTGTTACGATCTTAGCCAAAAAGTTCTCTCCATCAGCATTGAAACGCTCCAACAATTCAGAAGAAATTGCTTTCCTTTGCAATGGGTGGTCATTTGTGAGACTTCGAGGAACCAATCTTGCGCAAACCTTAGAAAATCCGAGAGTTTTTATGACTGTATTTGCACTACCAATGCTGACTGACAGCTGTAAGGCCAATTGTTGAGTACTGATTCGCCTATCAGTAAGAATAATGCCCTCAGCGCATTTCAACATTTCTGCGTTGGTGGCTGTGGCATGACGTCCACAGCGCGGCCGATCAAGCAGCTCCGTATCTCCACTTCCTGATTCTTTGATTTTCTGAACCCAGCGACTGACTGTACTCCTGTCGACTGCAAAACTTCCATACACATCACATAGAGGCTTGTGAATGTTCATAACAGTTTCCTTCTCTGCAACGAGAAATTCTATCACAATTCGCTGCTTATAACGCAAGTTGCTAACACGCTCCATTTCAACGGTTTAGGGCAGCCGTATTATTTGGCCGGTTGCGGTGCAATTTGGTGCACACAATTGGCACATGCCATATTTGAAGTGTGCAAAATTTCATGCTTCTATCTTTATTATTAACTGAGAAAAACGATGTGGTGCATTACTTTCTGAACGCCCCTCGTAGATAGACGGGACGGATGAGACATACGGGACAGACGGACGGGGCAGACGTCCCATACGGCACAGAAGGGACACGTTTTGTGTATGTGTGTGTATGTGTGTGTGATGGGTACATTATTTAAAAAAAAATATTTTTTTTCTAACTGGAAATAATCTTAACATTATTCGATAGCACTTTAAAACTTCCTAAAACGATTCGCACCAAACCCGACTTGCAGCCATTCCGACATGGACCCGGGATGGGCCGGGTATGACCGCTAGTACATCTCCGCATAAGCCAGGACTTCTTAATTTTTGTTGTCCCATGTACCCCTTTGATTGTCCTGCGAAGGATACGGAGCTCTTCTTAGAAAGAAATATACATTAGATCAGACTTAACATTTTACATTTTAAATATACGGTTATGTACACGGACCCGCTAGAATCCATTCACAGAGGGTCCGTGGGTCACATATTTAGACTCCCTGACTTAAGCGGAATTGGCTCCTGGTCTAATCTAATCATCTCCATCTCTTGCATTCCTGATTTGCCCTCTTCCCGTCACACCATCTTCCTTTATCTACAAACTTGGAAAACTATATTATAGTCGATTCCTCCACCTGCTATTCCCCGTCAATCCATTCCCTTGAAACTAACAGCTCACGCCATGTAACGAAACAATCCGCTTCCACCTTCCTCTTCCCACTCAAAATCAGCAGCACCAACTACTCATCAGGATGTAACGGCTTTTGCTGTGCTCAAATATCGGAGCGCCGGGTCGCGGCAATAGCCGCACTCGTTTGTGGTTTATCGATCGCATTCTGTTTTCTAATTCAAGGGTATTATAAACCGTGCGTCTTCCGTCAACTGTCGTTGTAATTTATGGTATTTCTAGGACAGTTTGTGGCGCACTATGCGACTTTTTATTATCGTAGTAGACAAAGAGCGTTGTCAAGGTAAACCATTTGGTGAATCTTGGGTATAGTGTGAGTAACTATGATATTTTTTAGAATAGGCAAACAGGCAGATAGATATAGAAACAAACAGACTTTTAAAAGTGTATGGATCAATAGATAGACAAACATTCATATAAATATGAAATCAATATAGAAATTGCAAATTATCTCTCTTAGAACAATATTTAGACTTCTTCTCTGCCTTGTAATTTCCAAATCTATACATAAGTATACGAGGCTTGGACTTTAAGATTTACAGATAGGAATACTGGCATTAGAAATGAGATTTTACAGAAAGATCCTCGGAATATCGTACATGGATTGCATAACAATTGAACAAATAAGATGCACTGTTAGATGGGCTATAGAGTAACACAATACTGCTAGAAATCTCCATTCATTTTTGTGCTCCCTACATAGCATTGACACAGCGGATTGATCAACCGCTTGCTTGTCACATTGATTACGGAAACAACAATTAATATTCTGTTGTACCAATAAACGCCTTTAGGCGTAACGGAACAATGGATAATTTCTTGTTGCCCTAAGACGCCGAAAGGCGTAATGGCCACTGACTGCTTGGTCGGTCTTTGGCTAAGGACGGAAGAAGAAGAAGAAGACATAGCATTGAGCCACAAATGCAGCTAGTACTACAGGAAGCCTGCACCAAGTAGACACATACTTTTGCAACCATGGTTTCTGTGGCAATTTGTTTTAAATGATGAGATTGCCAGTTCTATTCCTGTTACATAATTTTCTTCCCTCTTTCTTCCTCTCCGGCAGTATTGATTTACATTTATTATGCTTAATAATTATATGTGCCATTCGATCGTTGGGACATAATATTTTCCTACCTCCGACAGTATTTGGTATTTTCGAGTCTATGTTTACACTTCTTCCATTCATTCGTGTCATGTTTGTTTACCTGAGAGTTGATACAGATCAGACCAGATTGGCTGGCACGGTAATTTTCATGTAGTGACGCAGTGTTATGTATTCACGGGGAGCGCCAGTCCATTATCGAAACTGGTAACATATTACAGAGAAGGCCACTCTCCAAACCTCCGATGTCTTGCGGGCAGTGTTAGGATGTGCAAGAACATGGACAGGAAGACTCCACAACTTCCCCACTGAAGACACGCCCACGGCGACCGTTGCCTCAACTGGCTGTGTGTGGTGTACCTGGAAACGGGGCCTCCCAGTACTGAGACACAGTTAAGTCCCCGATGTCATTTATCGGTGCAGAGTTGAGAGAGATGGCTGAGCATCACAATCCCCCCTGTGTTGCAGCATGATGAGAACCCAGAATTGCACACTGAGCTTGGGGGGAATCACTTGGGCACCAGACTTAATACTGGCTCTTGACTGGATGGCCGCATGCAGGAGATTTCTACAATGGGGGGTTGGCAGGTGGTGGGTATCTGGAAGTGGCTCTGTGCAGGACGTGAGGATTCCTTGGGTGAGCCCAGAACCAGAGCACAGCATTGTGCAAGCTCTGCATAGTTGGAGAGCCCCCTGGATGACGGGAAATGCACAGTGTGCTACCCCACCTGTCCCCAACTGCTAACTTAGAACCAGAAGTGGGGTCCTCTGTATGCGTGCCAGGCCAGGATAAAATGCCTGGGAAAGAGACTGGAGCTCAGAACTCCCTAACTCAAAGTTGCAGGATGGCAGGAAAGACAGGGCTATTTTGAAGATAATGCAACCATATTTTCACCATACGAGCTCGGACGCCGCCTCGGTAAACAAGGTCCGCGCAGAGCAGTGACACCCCCAGGCTGCTTGCGAATAGTCTACTACTGGGAACATAAACAGATTAGGGATGAGCCCACTCTCCCGTTGAACGGTGCTAAAGTCATAGATACTGGGCCAGAAGGCGCACCGGAAACCACAGTATCACGCAACTCGCTTTTTTTTTTCTATGGAGAGTACACCGTCAAATAAATCTCGTACTGGTGCTCGCCCTGTGGAGCTCCACCAGGCAGGTGCAGTGCCGGGCTCTGAGCCTCGACAGAGCCCACCCTCAGCTACTGGAGGACCCTCTAGACCGTCTTGTGGAGTCAGCAGACGGCGGAGGAGAACTACTGACCAAAACAAAACAGAAAAAGAGAAACCCAGAGTGCCACTTGTCATGATGCACTGGAATGCAGAGGGAGTGAACAGCAAGCAGGCTGGATACAGCAAAAAGACAGAGCTGGAAAACATCTTGTATGAGAAGCAAGTCAGTGTTTGCTGTATCCAAGAGACTCACTTGAAAGCAGATCAAACCTTTAAAATAAGGGGATATCAATGCTTCAGATCTGACAGAAAAGATAGACGAAAAGGAGGAGTACTTACTCTTGTAAGGAATAACATTCCTGCACACGAAAGGAAAACCTTCATGGATGGAGCAGAATATCAGCTGTTGCAGATAAAGGTAGACAAGATGGAAATAGAACTCCTGAACTATTACTGTCCGAACAACAAACCCCTGAGTCTCAGCTCTATACAGGTACCAGCCACCAACTTTATAGCAGTTGGAGACTTTAATAGCCACTCCCAGAGCTGGGGCTATAACCATCTGGATCACAGAGGTGAAGAGGTTGAAACTTGGCAAGATGATCACTCCCTAATCCTAGTCAATAATGCCACAGATACTCCTACCTTCTACTCCAGAGGATGGCACACAACTTCAACACCAGATCTTGCCTTCTCCACACCAGATATAGCTGGATCTATTAGTAGAGAAGTAGGAGACCAACTAGGGGGAAGCGACCATCGCCCAATCTTTCTTACTGCCCAGAGTGCAACTCTCAGTACAGGCCCAGCCACTACAAGATGGAACTACAAAAAAGCCAACTGGGGTTTATTCAGGCATCAGGTGAACACGCTGCTGTCTACCCTCAAGGTACAGAACAGAGACATTAATGAAGTGGTAAAAGACTTCAACAGATGCATACTACAAGCTGCAAAAGAAACCATTCCCAAAGGATGCCGGCGTAACTACATACCATACTGGTCCAGCACACTCCAAGAACGTCAGGAAGCCATGGACAGGGCTAGAAAATCAGAGAGAGATAAGAAAAGAAATACTGGCAACCATGGGACAGACAGATACTCCTGCCCCAATGAGGGAACCCATCACACTAGGAGAACTACAGAAGGCTATTTCCAAGCTTAAGTTTCAAAAGTCACCCGGCCCAGACAAAATCAGCAACGAAATGCTAGTAAATCTGAGCTCAGCAGCAAAGACAAAACTGCTTGAGATATTCAACCACAGCTGGTTGAAAGGAACGGTACCCCAAGTATGGAGAGAAGCCATCACAATACCCATACTAAAGAAAGGGAAATGTAAGACCGAGGCTGCAAGTTACCGGCCAATCAGTCTCACAAGCTGTGTTGGGAAGACTATGGAGCGAATAGTCAACCACAGATTGAAATGGTATTTAGAGTCTGAGCAGATCCTGGTGCCGGAACAAGCTGGATTTAGAGAATGCTACAGTATAGAAGACCAAGTTACTTACTTGTCTCAAGCAATAGAAGATGCCTTCCAGGAGAAGAAAAAGGTCCTAACGATCTGGGTCGACTTCAAGCAGGCCTTTGACAAGGTGTGGAAAGATGGCCTCATTGCAAAACTTAGGAGAAGTGGAATCCAAGGCAACATGATGAAATGGATCCAGTCATACTTGCATAACAGGAGAACTAGAGTCACTCTTGACGGTCTGCAGAGCAGAAAAGTGTTGCTCCATCAGGGGGTACCTCAAGGAGGAGTAATTTCCCCAACACTCTTCCTTGTTTACATCAATGACCTGGTGAAAGATCTCCCTGCAGGAGTTAAAGCTGCCTTATATGCAGATGACCTAGTACTCTGGTGCGCTGATGAAAATGTCACCACAGCAAATTATAGAATGCAGCGGGCAGCAGACATGCTAGTGTCATGGGCAGAGAAATGGCTTATCACAATAAACACAGACAAAACCTCCACAACACTGTTCTCCCTCGCCCCCAAGGACAAATCAGCTAACATACACCTAGGGACAACCGTGATCAAGGAAGAAAGCTACCCCACCTATCTTGGGGTGACATTTGACCAAAGGCTTACATGGAATAAGCATATTGAAAACGCAGAAGGAAAGGCCCGAAGACGACTAGGCATACTCAGAAAATTAGCAGGTACCAACTGGGGAGCAAATGAACGAAATCTAAAGAAGATTTATAATGGAGTAATAAGACCACACTTAGAGTTTAGCTCAGCAGCATGGTCATCAGCTGCTAACTCACATCTGCAGTCTTTGGACAAGGTGCAAAATCAAGCTCTCAGGCTCATTACAGGAGCCATGAAAACTACACCAATAACAGAGATGCAGAAGGTTGCTGGATTACAGACATTGTCCCATAGAAGAGACACAAAAACCATGATCCAGATGGAAAAGTACAAGAGTATGCCAATGCACCCAATGAAGGCAAGACTAGATGATCTGGCATTGGGACGTCTAAAGCGTAGCAGCTTTGTGCATCGGGGGAAAAGACTTATAAGACAGCATCAAGAAGACCTATCCATGAAGACAACACCACTGAAGCCCACCCTATACCCTGTACCATGGGAGCAGGCCAGCAGTGCCCTCCAAATTAATACATCAGTCAGTGGTCTCACAAGTGGATGTGAGTATAATGATCTGCAAAAACGAACTGCTACATTGAGTATGATCCAAGAAAGCTATCCCGATCAATCATGGATACATGCCTATACAGATGGATCAGCAACAAATGCTGTTAGGAATGGAGGTGCCGGTATCTTTATCTCATATCCTGACAACCACTATGAGACTAGGCACATTCCCACTGGTAAATTCTGTTCCAACTATACAGCTGAGGTTCAAGCTCTAGAGCAAGCTGCAAATATGATTTATAACACCAACTCTGACTGCCACCAGGTAGTCATCCTCACAGATGCACTGTCTGTCCTGCAAGCTCTCAAGGGTGGTAAACTCCCGCATCTGAGAAATGAACTAAACAAGGTAGCTGCCAAAAAGAGAACCATACTTCAGTGGGTACCATCTCATTGTGGTGTACCCGGAAATGAAAAGGCAGATAAACTTGCAAAAAAGGGAGGAGAATGTGAACAAGAAGATAATGAAGTCACATACTTTGAGAAAAAGAGAGCTATCCAGACTATCAGAAGAGAACAGAACCAACCCAAAGACGACTATCACACTCTCGACCGGCAGGGACAGATAACTATTTTTCGACTCAGGACAGGGCATAACAAACTGAATAAACACATGCACAAGCTACGATTGTCTGCTTCACCACTGTGCACATGTGGATTAAACGAACAAACTGCTGAGCATGTTCTACAGGACTGTCCTCTGTATGACCAGTTAAGAAAGATATACTGGCCGAATGACTCAACACTAAACTCAAAGCTATATGGAGTTAAAGAGGAACTTCAAACAACAGTCGAATTCATCATGAGAACTCGTCTGACGGTGTAATCATCAAAGATGCGATCGCAAGAAGAAGAAGAAGAAGGTAACATATTACAGACATATGAATGATGTAAGAAACTTCCGGACAGACTTGTTTGACCAAGATGGTGCAGGAGGACTGCGAATGTAAACATTACCGAGACTAGGCGGATATAACAACTCCTTATACTGAAAATGACCGTTTGAAATTTACAAACACATTAGTCATGCAGAAAATTCAAGGAGAAAGTTATCATAACACGCATGAATGAATACAATTGGCTGGACAATTCTAGACGTTATAAACAACACTTATGATTGGAGCCTGGTCAGATAGTAACAACCACTGCATGGGAACGAAAGTTGCAATATAATCTGACACTTTCGCCGGTTTAGTGCACTGTGAAATTCACCTCGTCAAGAAGACAGCCATCTGGCCAGAGTAAAGAATAGGATCAGAATTCCATTTAACTGACCGGACCTTGCTTAAGCATCTTGTGGACTTATATCCCGGGAAAACTCTACCTACATTAACACGAAAAGCCGGAATCCTAGGAATTTGAAACACAAAGTCAGAGTTGGTGCCTAGTGTAAAGTAATGCCCCAGACCGCGTGTAAGAGGCATCATAAACAAGTAGCCGTAAATATTGCTCTGAGCCAGGAGTCAGTGTTCCTAAAGAGATTTTGGGGTGAGTTGTACATTTTTAAATTCTATATTTTGCATTTATTAACATGTGCAAGCTGCTATTGGTTGTCCAAGTCATATGAGGCTGGCAACCTCAGCATATAGAATGATAGTTTCATGAACCACCACTGCAAGAGCTAGTGACTGATTTATGCGGATTTCTCATAGAGAACCAAAAGCAGAGGTAGTTCAAAGATCCATATGGAGCAGGGAGTGGATGATGATAGAACTGATGTACGTCCTTATTATATTATTCACTGTTTCAACCAGTGCAAATGTAAAGATATTCAATATAAATGTAATGGATGTTTTCCGCTCACTGGGATTAATATTAATGCTCAGAGAGTAAAGTTCTGAGGTAGATGGGATGGTGGAATGAAAAGGGGGCACACGGTTGTGTGTCAGGAAATCCAATACTCAAGAGGTATTTGTTTCTATTCTTTCATAATACTAGTCGGTGGTACAAGTTGAAGGCGCTATCTCTGGAACAAAGTGTGTGGTATAAGGGGCCTGCTGTCAACGCTAGACACCACCATCAGACGGGTCTTGAAGACGCTGGACCATCTTCGTCATTCAATCAATGAATACCCTTTAGCTCCCCAAGGAGCATAGGCCTTCAACAAACACATGCCAAGTCTTCCTGTCACGTGCCATCCGCTCAAGGCCTTTCTATGTTTTCCTCATCATTTTCACTTCTGTATCTAGCTCTCTTCTCCATGTGTTTTTTGGTCTACCTCTGCCTCTCTTTCCCTGGGGATTCCAGAATAAGGACTGCCTTGTAATGCTACCAACAGGTTTCCTCAGTGTGTGTCCTATCCATCGCCAGCGTCTTCTTCTCAACTCTTGTTCCACCGGCATTTGTCTGGTTCTTGTCATCAATTCCACATTTGTGACCTTGTCATACCATTTTAATCCTTCTATTCTTCGCAAGCACCCGTTTATGAAGGTTTGTAGCATTTTGGTTGTTGTTTTTGTTGTTATGAAGGTTTGTAGTATTTTGGTTGTTGTTTTTGTTGTTCTGCATGTTTCGGAGTCAAACAGTAGGACTGACTTGACATTTGTGTTGAAGATTCTTATTTTCGTGTTGGACATGATTTCTCTGGATCTCCAATTGTTTCCCAATGCAATGAAAGATCCTCTTGCTTTTTGTATTCTTATTTTGATATCATTGTCTGTCCCTCCAACTTTGTTTATAGATATGTGTACGATTCTACATCTTTTAGTGGTGTTTCTTCAAGTTTGACCTTGTTATTCATAATTACTCCATGATATTTCTTGGAACGTGTCACAACTTCCAGACTTGACCAGTGACGAGAGTGCATCAGTCCATAGTCTGCAAACATCGGCTGGAGCAGAAACCAATAAACATACTGGCAGCTAAGTACAAATTTAAAAGATGCCAAGTGAACTTTCAGGCAATTCCTTCAATATCCCTAACATCACCCTGTGATGATAACCTTTTTTTTTTTTTAAATAAAAGAGAATAATTCATTTCACACTGTTAAATATAATTGATTATTAAAATTGTTATTTGTATATATACACATTTATAGTTGATTTAATCCTTTTGAGTGTACTGTACCCGTATGTCTCAGTCACCTTACATACACTTAAAACAGAGCTACTGTAACTGTCTTTTTCTCTTGTTGAGGTGATCACTGGCCCAAGACAGTATACATGTTGTTAGGTGTGTAGTGCGAGCGTATGATGAACTGAGTGTGGGTGCGAATGAAGGCGCGAATGTGTTTAGGCTCGTATATATTTAGACCCTGCAACCCATACACTCACATGCAGTAGTCAAGGATGCTTGGACACTGCAGGCACGTTTCAAAACATTTATTGACGAGAACACACATGGTATCAACAGGAACAGTCAGTGTAACAAGGTCATGCTGACCGGAAATCGATAGGTATACATTAGGCATTCAATATGCTGGTAAACATTTGAATATTCGTGCATGGTCAATACAATGTTCTTCAATAATGACAGTTCGTGGCGTCGCCCTGGTATTACTGACTAAACGCGTCAGATACCTTAATCACTTTGACACATAGGTGCAACTTGGCATTCCCCGCCAATTGCACTGTATTAGGCTGTAGTACATTAGCCGAAAACACAGTCCTCGTTCTGACGTCAGCTGTGTACTTCTGATAAGCAGGTTACCATCAACCCTGCAGTAATGCTTATTGTAGACATAAATACCGCCAATCTGCGGTTCCCACAATATATCTTCGTCACTGGATTTCTGGACAATATAAAGACTAATAGTCTTGGATGGCTACCTCGAGACAAAATATAAGTTCTGAAATGGAGGATCGGTGAGCTGCAGTTCACAGACTAGGCAATCTTCTAACATGTTCTGCCACCGAAAGCATAGTAATGGAAAAAGTCGGTATTACCTGTAACCGAATCCACAGAACTTAACAAGGAACTCTGCTGTCATTCCAACGCACAGAGATTCACTGGGGAAAACTGCCATCGCAGTCACTTCGAAGATTATCCCCGAAAAACACAATGGACTCTCGTCCCTTCAGAAACCAGGACACTTCACGGCTTGCCGGAAGTCAAACTCCACTCCCGTTTAAAAAACCCTGCCTATGGGCAT
Organism: Oreohelix idahoensis; assembly: GCA_024509875.1. Lineage (NCBI taxonomy): Eukaryota > Metazoa > Mollusca > Gastropoda > Stylommatophora > Oreohelicidae > Oreohelix > Oreohelix idahoensis. The sequence goes on from JAMPIV010000692.1 coordinate 314,816, forward strand.
ACGCCAGAACTGTCTACCTTTGACCCTAAAGGTCAAACACAATGAATGAATAAACAAGGGAAGACAACCCCTAATCAGCCTGACATCGCAGGTAAAGACACAATTATTCTTATGATAAAAACATAAGCAAATAACTTGACAGATGACTCCGTCAAAAATGACAGCAACATATTACTACAACCCCCCTGTAAAAAAAATGAAATTAAAAAAAAAAAAATATGTCCATGAGCAAGATTGCACAAGTATCACTTATGTGCTCATGAAAAAATGAACCTAATATCAGGTACAATAGACGCATAAACAAAGCGTATGAAGAGGATACAAATCATCTCCCAACATAGGAGAAAATATTTCCTTTAAGCCAAACAAACTAAGGGGGTACCATTAAAGAAACCTAAGTTGCTGGCAATACCAATCATATATCAAACATTACTAAATACTATAATTATAGCAATATACAAATGTCATGAATTACAATGCTATATTAGCAACATATCACTGATGGATGGACAAAATGAAATTTGTTAAATTATCTAAACATCATCCAAATACATTTGTATTACAACATATTAGGATATTAAGGACAGACCTAAGTCCGAAAGTGTATCAGGAAAAACTAGGACACAAGATTTAACTGGAATCATGTGGGCATCTGGACAATATGTCCGCCATCACATTATCCGAACCAGGGATAGCTCGCACCGTGAAATGGAAAGGCTGAAGAGCAATAGCATAACGAGTAGATCTCGAGCTCTTCAAATCCTTACTTTGCATAGCCGTAAGAGCTTTTTGGTCGGTTTCCATAAAGAAATGCGCGCCCAGAAGGAACCTTTGTAGCTTAAGAATGGACCAAACCATAGCCAACAATTCACGGTCTAAAACCGAGTAATTCCTTTCTGCCGCATTTAGCTTCATAGAAATATACATTACAGGATGCAGAGTTCCTGAATATTCCTGCATTAGTGCCGCTCCAATCCCAGTGGAAGAGGCATCACTACGAAGAACAAAAGTCTTATCAATCGTTGGTAGTCTTAAGATAGGATGAGATGAGAACAAATTCTTAACCTGATCCAATGAAGATTGGCATTCCTGGGACCAACGCACCATATTAGGAGAACCTTTTTTTAATAACGATGAAAGTGGTGCCATAATGGAGGACAGATTCTCAATGAATCTTCCATAGAATTGTATCAATCCCAAGAGACTACGCACTTGCTTTTTTGTCTTCGGAACCGAGATATTTAATATCTTCGAAATGTTTTGGTCCTCTGTCTTCAACAGACCATGACCAACTCGATGACCTAGGAAGGAAATTTCACTAAACCCAACAAAAGCTTTAGAGGGTTTTGCAGTCAAACTATGCTCACGTAGAGTAGATTGCAATTCCTTTAGACCCAAATAGTGTTCTTCCCAAGTATCGCTGAAAAGACAGATGTCGTCTAAATATGCGATGACATCTGCACGATCTGATAGAATTCGTCGCATCATGCGCACGAAAGTCGCTGGGGCGTTCATAAGCCCGAAAGGCATAAAATTCCATTGAAACAGACCCCTAGGTGTCGAAAAAGCAGTGAGAGGTTTGGCGTGTTCCGTCAGTGGGACTTGCCAATAACCTTTCGACAAGTCTAGTTTAGTAAAGAATTTCGCTTTAGAAAGTCTAATAAGTAGATCATCTAATAATGGCATAGGTTCAGCATCGAACTTCGTAACTTGATTTAATTTGCGATAGTCAACGCAAAGACGTATGTTATTGTCTTTTTTTCGAACAATAACTATCGACGAAGAATAAGCTGAAGTGGATGGTTCAATTATTTGCAGTTGAATCATTTCATCCAATTCTTTCTCGACTTGTGCTTGAAAATGAATAGGTATTGGGTATGGTCTTACTCTGATTGGATTACGATCAGTAAGTATGATGTCATGTTCTATGACATCTGTGTGTCCAGGAATGTCGGTAAGGACATCCTGATATGATTGTAGCGTAGAGGATACTTGACGTTGCTCCTCAAAAGACAAGTTCGAAGAGACGGTAACGTTTTTCCATGATTCCGTAGAAGTAAGTGGAATCGCAGGAAAAGGTAAGTTAACGTCAGAAAAAATAGTTTCCTCATCCTGTATAACGGACAGGGATGAGATGTGACCATGTTGGACTGGAGAGTCGTCCGTCGCCTGGAAAATAGGCTGCAAATAGTCTGGACGTTCAATAAACTCTGTTAGCATATTTATATGGAAGGTTTTATGCCTTCCATCCACATCGACAATATAGTCGACATCGGAAATTTTGGAGACTATAGTGTATGGACCTTTCCATGAAATGAGAAGTCTATTCTCTCTTGAGGGAAGTAAGACATATGCTTTGTCTCCAGGACAAAGTTGACGTAGGCGTCTTTTCTTGTTAGCAAATCGCCTAGCTTTTTCTTTCGCAAATTCGGAAGATGAAGTTGCTAACCTGCACGATTCGATAATCTTTTCTCTAAGAGCAATGACATATTCATATGACGATTGTGTATCACCGTCAATATTATCGGAAGTTATCAAATCGTGTAACAAGGACATCGGACCGCGCGGTTGCGCGCCAAAGACAAGTTCGAAAGGAGAAAACCCTGTATGCTCGTTGGGAACCTCTCTATAGGCAAAGAGAGCTGCAGGTAAAACCCTGTCCCAATCTTCAGGATGATCCTCCGTTATCTTGCCAAGTAAGTTCTTTAGTGTCCTGTTAAGACGTTCTACCAATCCATTGGACATTGGATGATAAATACTACTGAGAGACCTTTTAATGTCCAGCGTAGCCATTACCTGAGACATAACGTCCGAAATTAACTGAGTGCCGTGGTCCGACAGTATTTCTCCGGGGAATCCCAGACGAGAAAATATGAGCCAAAGAGCATCAGCGATATCGACAGTTGATATGCTCTTCAGAGGAATAGCCTCTGGCCAACGCGTGCACATGTCCACGCAAGTGAGGATAAATTGGTGTCCTCTGGCTGACTTAATCTTGAACGGACCAATGATGTCTATAGCCATTTTCTGAAACGGCCGAATCGGAATATCTGCAGCCTGAATAGGAGCAGCATGTCTCGGACCTCTAGACTTGACCTCTTGACAAATTTTGCAAGATCGGCAATAAATTCGGATGTCTTTATTCACGAATGGCCAAAAGAAGGACGCAAGGACTCTAGTTTTAGTTCTGGAAAACCCCATGTGTCCAGCACACTGAGAATCGTGTGCATGCTGAAGAATTAAGGCTCTCATACACTTAGGCACAAGAATTTGCGAGTGCATAGACTTGTCCGAGTGTTGTACCATCCGTACCAATATACCATTCTTCATAGTAATATACGATTTGTGATTAGTATTTTGATTGGGATCCCCTTTCTTTGCAAGAAGGAAGAATTTCTTCAAAGAAGGATCCTCTTCTTGACGTTTAACAAACGAGTCATGGGAAATCACCAAGTGCTCGTCTTGGCTATCAACTTCATTACTATTATCCGATGAAGTTGGGGGATTAAGAGCTTGAGCTCTTGTCACCACTGCATTGACCGCTTGAATGTTTCGTTCTTCCCAACTAGAAATTTGTTGCGGGGTGCATTCCTTAACCCCATGAATACGACCGATTATAAGATCCGCAATAGAATTAGGAAGAAGACATGCATGGACATCTCTTATAAAGAAGGGAGTGTCAATCCTAATAATAGCAGTAGGATAACTTTCCATAGTACCACCAAATGTAACACATTTGATTGTTTTTCCAGTGGCACAGCAAGGATCTATCAGAGACTCTCTAACCCCGACGGTAGTACATCCCGAATCGAAAAGTACTGAGACTAGCCTATCATTTATTAGACCTTTATGTAAGATGAGAGATCCTCTCCCATCATGCGCAACTGTAGCCGGTAGAGCAGGAAGAGAGTGACCACAACTTAGAGTAGATACAGTCGATGAGTCGAACAATGTTAAGCATTGGGGGCATTCAGTTGCTCTCCCAAAATCGAAAGCACAACCAGTGATAGCCCTAGAGTTACCACTATCATTTACTGTATTACAGGCTCCATCAAACTCTTGTTGTGCAGAGTTTGCCTGTTGGAAAGGTCTTTTTTGTTAAATCTAGGTCTGCCTCGATTATCATTTCCCCTGTAATTATTTCGACTATCATTTCCCCTGTAATTGTTATCATATTGCCTATTGTAATCATCATTCCGGTTTGAATCCCGGTTTCTAAATTCACCATCGTCATAATCTTGACGTCGAGAATGATTACCTCGAAAGTTCGAATAGTTATTATTTGGATAGCCTTTGCGAAAGTGTCTCAAATTATTACCACTAAAATTACGAGAACTACCATCTTGTCTCCAATTCATAGACGAAGAACCATCATGTGTTGGATTACTCCGCTTCTGAGTGTAATTCTGATTCCTTCCCCTATTCCAGTTTTGTTGAGCACCCTGAAATTTTTTTTTGAAATTATGGCCATATGGTGTTGCCAAAGCAGCTGGCAACCCTTCTTTCACTTTAGAATTGCTAACTGTAGCATGGGGATGCGCGGTGGCATACTGACAACAGTATTCCTCCATATCTTTTAAGTTTTTAGGCTTACGCTCATGAAGGAATGCAAGAAAAGAATCATTAACAGATGACAAAACCTTATCTCGCAATAATAAGTCCATTAGACCTTCATATGTTTTCTCAGTCTGAGACAACTCAACCCATCGTGTAAATGTACGACGTATTTTTGTAACAAAATCAGAGAAATCTACTCCATTTTCTGGCAACATTGTCCTAAAACAAAGACGATAGTCTTCTTCTTTTAGTTGGTATTTTTTTAGCAATGCTGCTCTGACAACATCATAATTAGTCCTGTCATGTTCGTCTATTGTCATAAGAGTAGTCACTGTGTCACCTGTAAAAAATTCCATCAGTTGTTCAACATATTTTTCCTTTTTTATGTTATGCGTATCGCATAAAAATTGGAATCTATCTAGATAATCTGCTACGTCATCCTTTAAAGGATTGAAATGAGGTAGTTTGATCCTACTTACAAACTCCTTTGTCGTACTCGAAGTTGTTTGATGAGCACCTGGACTCGCCAATTTCAATTTCTCTAACTCCAAAGTTGCGAGTCTTTCATCAAGTTCCATTTTCTGTTTTCTTTCCTCATGTTCCATTTTTCTAATTTCAGCCTCAGCCGCAGCTTGAAGTTTTTTCTCCTCCGCAGCAGCTTGAGCTTTCCTCTCCTCTGCAGCAGCTTGAGCTTGAAGTTTTTTGTCTTCCATTTCCATCTGGAATTTTCTTTCATCAGCTTGAGCTTTTCTCTCCTCAGCAGCAGCATGAGCTTTTCTCTCCTCTGCAGCAGCTTGAACTTGAAGTTTTTTTCTCCTCCGCAGCAGCTTCTCTTTGATACCTTTTCTCTTCAAGTTCTAATCTTCTATTCTCAGCATCTAGCTACTTTAGTTCAGCTTCTGCTCTCCTTTGTTCGGCTTCTGCTTTCAATTTAATTTCCTCTTTTTGTTTCTTTTCTTCTGACTTCAATGCAATGGCGAATTGAGCAGATGAATATTCTTCCAATTCTTTACCAGACTTACCAAGGGTTAACCCTTGCTGGATGAAGAAATCCAATGTAGACATTCTGTCTAATGAGATCAGAAACCTGAAAAAAATTAACTAAATTACCTTTATATCACAATCACTGTGGGCACAAGTCTTTTTTTTTCAAAAGAACTTGCATATATATTTTACCTTGTCTCAATCTTTGTGGACAACAAGTCTTTTAGCAAAGAACTTGTATAAATATCTCATATAATAATATTTTATTAACAATCTCTATATGAAGAGTATACCTTATCAATAATAATAATACATGACCAAGTGTATGTATGTAGACTGTGTATGACAATAATGTAGTACAATCAAAAATACAAAGACAAAGATACAGAACAATGACCGAAAACGTTCGCGGAAGTCAAATAAACAATACAGCAAAAAGTAAAGAAAATGTTACACAAATGTGTAATGATGACCGCAAAAAATAAACAAGACAAATGGCAACACTGTTATAAACGAAAAGGTGTAAAGAAATAAACGGAAGGAATGAGAGAAGAACAGATACAAACAAAACTAATCGAAAATCAAAGAACGGAAAAATAACGAAAACAACACTAACTCATGTCGTCACAGCTAAAAAAAATAGCAACAAAAGTCGCTAGCAAATTTCTATTAAGAAAATTGCAATCCCTACAGAACGCTTACAGTAACCCTCGATTAAGTGGCATATTTACTGTAAGACCCACCAACCGAAAACCCGCAGAAAAACACAAGAAAAATACACAAAAACAGTAGAAGTAACATAAACATATATATAGCAATCAGTATTTCAATGTGTTGCAGAACAAGTTCAGTCACAGCTGAAACTAAAGTAAATTTCTTGCTCCTTGCGAACACAGAAACAAAATGTCAAGCGCGCACTGAATGTCAAATCCACTGTAGCATAAAGTGGTATTCACGAACAAAAGTTACTATGACCTTCTCGAAACTTGAGTATTGCACATCGAATGTTTACAATTTTCACGTACTGTTTACAAACACTTGACCTCGAACAATGTAACTTGAATGCTCGGACATAGAAAAGTCTGTTGTTGACTGCAACGTGTAACAACCAGCAGTACTGTTCACAATAGGGACTCGCCTTCTATGCAGCTATGGTCCACGTAGCAAACGCCTCGATGCCAACTTCAGTATTTGTCCTGTTGTTGTTCAAGCAGCATTATAACATAAATGCTAGCACTGTTTATCTAGGTCAACAGTTGATGACCTATTTCTGTCCTGTTGTAGCCAAAACTTGCAAGTGTAGAATCAGCGATGTGTGTTACAGCTGTCCAGTGTGTAGCTTAGACCCACAGATCAGAAATGTAATGTGTACTTGTCCTTCTTGTAAATTTCTGGACAACACTGGAGACATCATACATGTAACAGCAACTGTAAATAGCCTGGTGGGGTGTCTGTTTAAGGCTGGAGTGCTGTATAGGATGATTTATATAGCCCCATCAGCTGGTCAACCAGAAATGTAAATTTCTGGATCCATTAATGTCACCAATAATGTTAATTGCTCGCTCTGTTCTTTTTAAACCCACAGATCTGGTCCACCAGAAATGTAACTGAAGAGCCCACGTAACTGGTCCACCAGAAATGTAACTGTCTTTTTCTCTTGTTGAGGTGATCACTGGCCCAAGACAGTATACATGTTGTTAGGTGTGTAGTGCGAGCGTATGATGAACTGAGTGTGGGTGCGAATGAAGGCGCGAATGTGTTTAGGCTCGTATATATTTAGACCCTGCAACCCATACACTCACATGCAGTAGTCAAGGATGCTTGGACACTGCAGGCACGTTTCAAAACATTTATTGACGAGAACACACATGGTATCAACAGGAACAGTCAGTGTAACAAGGTCATGCTGACCGGAAATCGATAGGTATACATTAAGCATTCAACAAGCTGGTAAACATTTGAATATTCGTGCATGGTCAATACAATGTTCTTCAATAATGACAGTTCGTGGCGTCGCCCTGGTATTACTGACTAAACGCGTCAGATACCTTAATCACTTTGACACATAGGTGCAACTTGGCATTCCCCGCCAATTGCACTGTATTAGGCTGTAGTACATTAGCCGAAAACACAGTCCTCGTTCTGACGTCAGCTGTGTACTTCTGATAAGCAGGTTACCATCAACCCTGCAGTAATGCTTATTGTAGACATAAATACCGCCAATCTGCGGTTCCCACAATATATCTTCGTCACTGGATTTCTGGACAATATAAAGACTAATAGTCTTGGATGGCTACCTCGAGCACAAAATATAAGTTCTGAAATGGAGGATCGGTGAGCTGCAGTTCACAGACTAGGCAATCTTCTAACATGTTCTGCCACCGAAAGCATAGTAATGGAAAAAGTCGGTATTACCTGTAACCGAATCCACAGAACTTAACAAGGAACTCTGCTGTCATTCCAACGCACAGAGATTCACTGGGGAAAACTGCCATCGCAGTCACTTCGAAGATTCTCCCCGAAAAACACAATGGACTCTCGTCCCTTCAGAAACCAGGACACTTCACGGCTTGCCGGAAGTCAAACTCCACTCCCGCTTAAAAAACCCTGCCTATGGGCATACGCCAGAACTGTCTACCTTTGACCCTAAAGGTCAAACACAATGAATGAATAAACAAGGGAAGACAACCCCTAATCAACCTGACATCGCAGGTAAAGACACAATTATTCTTATGATAAAAACATAAGCAAATAACTTGACAGATGACTCCGTCAAAAATGACAGCAACAGCTACTAAATTAAGATTTCACTGAATTAATCAGTTAGGGGCTTGAACGAGCTAAATCATACAGTACACCTCTTCATAAAAGTTGTTGGGCAGATAATAAGTTAACTGTGCTAAGACACATTCAGCACTGTTCTTGACTTCTGAAATATCTTGTGAATACTCCCTCGAGGTAGAACCATCATCATCCCTCTATCTGTATCTCTGCCAAAAGTAATCCTGTGCGAAGGTAGATACCTTTGAAGACCCACATTATATACCCTAGGTTTTGAACACTGTTGGACCATCACTGCAGAGCAAAGGGGAGGAAACCCGTGACAGTCTCTAACGCTTTACTCCCCAATGACAGTATCTGCTATGAGATTTCTGTTTCGTTTAAGTTTTTACAGGATGTGGCAGCCCCAGCCTCAGGTCATTCCTTTCTTAGTCACCTTCTGTAAAACGTTTGGTAGGTTACATTGTCACTAATTATTGCCTCCATTTCGGGCCCCAGTAAACACATGAGCTGATTTATTAGTTGCTCTAATGTACTATCTATATCATTGTTGTTCAATATGTTTGTTTTGTATTTATATATAAAATACAAGAATATCTTACAATAATTTACTGCGGAATAAACAAAAGTAGGTAATTCGCCTTACTAGGACAAAGATGATTGAACACGTTACGGTCACAAGGACCTCGTAGTGGACAGGCGAACGAAAATATATAAGAAAGAAAGCGAGAACTACATACATTTAAAAAATGGTAGGACTCGTGAATGGAAGTAACTGGAGACGTTATCATTACATTCAAATGAACAAACAAAAAAAGTGTTATTACAATAATTTGATATCTTTCTATCATGTGAATTTCCCTGTCCCTCTTTCCTGCATGTAAAATGATGGATTAATGATAATGGTGGTAATGATGTGGCGATAATAATGAGGGTAATTATGTTAATGATGATGAATGTGTAATGATGTGGTGTTTATGCTGGTTATTTTTGTCACACTGAGAAATGACTCCATGATAGCATTAGAAGGTAGTCCTTGTTTTGGAATTCCCGGGGAAAGAGAAATAGAGGAAGACAAAAAAAAAAAAGACACGTAGAAGGGAATTTGACATAGACATAAAGTGGACAAGGAACCACGAAAAGACTTTGACATATTGCACAGTACAAGAAAGCTTGGCATGTACGCGTATTTGTTGAAGACGTATGTTCCACTAGGAGCTGTAAGAAAATGAACGAGTAAATAACGATATTTACGACTGTGACAATAATAATTCTTTGGGACTGTTTGGCAAGGAAGAATATTCCAGCACCTCTGATTATGGCTATACAGAGCTTCTACAAGTCTTGCAGAAATTATGTGAGGACAGCAAACCATAAGTCAGAAGAGTTCAGGACCACCACTGGTGTAAGACAAGGTGATATCCTATCACCTTACCTCTTCATACTCCTTATGGACGATGTCATCAAGGCATGTAAGGAGAGAACAAGAAAGTATTCAGTGGGGTACTGGAAGATGAGACAGGTCTATATTTCAGAGCTGGCATTTGCTGATGATGTTGCCCTGACTGCTAAATCAGAGGCACATCTCCAATCCAACCTGCAAGTCTGGAAGGAAGAGCTGGAGAAGAGAGGGATGGTCATAAGCAGCTCTAAAACAAAATTCATGGTGATATCACGAGAAGAAAGAAGACATCAGATTAAGCTGGGAGAACAGGTCCTGGAGCAGGTCGACCACTTTAAATACCTCGGAGCTACTATAGACCGAAAGGGAGGCATCAAAGAAGAGTTGGCCACTCGAAAAGCAGCAGCTGGGAGACTTTTTCAGGCCATAAATCGAGGATTCCTCAGCAAGAGAGAGGTTGGTAAGAAAACGAAGATGGCTGTATACCGCTCCACCTATGTCCCAGTCTTGACATATGGATGCGAGTCATGGGCAATGACTACAACCCATAAAAGCCAGATCCAAACCTCAGAAATGAGGTATCTGAGGAAGGTGGTTGAAGTAACAAGAAGAGACATGGTACGCAACCAGACGATACGTCAAGGCCTAAAATGCCACCCGCTACAGACCAAAGTAGAACAGTCCCAACTAAGATGGTTTGACCATGTCTGCAGAATGGGAGAAGATCGGCTACCACGACAAGCATGGGAAACAAAGAGCCAAGGATCCAGACCCCGAGGACGACCCAGAGTCCGCTGGGAGGACAACATTAGACAATCTTTGAAGGACCGAGGACTAGAATGGAACCAGGCCAGGAGGAAGACAGCCGATAGAATAGTCTGGCGCTCTCTCTTCCAAACCTCTACACCTCACGGTAGAAGGGGAACGACTAAGTAAGTAAGTAAGACAATAATAATTATGCACATGCTCTAGGGTGATGATGCTGATTGTAATAATGATCTCTATACTTACCCTTGTGCTAACTTCCTCTTCCTGCTTTCTGATTTACAGTTGATTAAAAATGTCTAGTTACATCTGGTATGTTCAGGCTTATGATTATGCTTCATTATGTGAGAATGTGTGACAGCCAGTCACGTCTCGTTACATCTGGTATGTTCAGGCTTATGATTATGCTTCATTATGTGGGAATGTGTGACAGCCAGTCACGTGTCGTTACAACATTCACTCTACACAGCAGTAAATATCAACACTAACGTTAATTCTCACCTCCTTTACCACGACCTCATAATGTGGAGTACTCATTGTTGTCTGAAAGTAACCGAAAAGAAAAATAATTACAATAAAATAAAACACGTTAAATCAATATGTCCAATGTAATAATGATGATTCATTTCTGATCATATTTGGGAAAGATCTTGGGAATATTATACATGGACAAGTGACAGAAAATATTTGGGGTGGTATAAAAACATACGGAACAATGAAAATAAAAAAAATAACAAATCATCCCCAACAATAAAAGTTGCGTATTTGAGTGATACAAACCAAGACACCCATATAGTAGTAATTAGTATAATAAAGAAACTAAACCTTGAAATTAAATTTCACGTGGGCAGAGCCTTCAGGTATAAAGACTCGCGTGTTAAAGACTCGATACTTGTTTCGCTTTCATCACGCAGAAGAGGCGCTAGAGAGGCGATAGAAAAATATGTCACTGTAGGACGTGATAAATACTAGGAAGTAACTTTGTAAGATTAAAAGTGTAAAACTTCAGTTAAAGCAGATACAGTCACTGTTCCAAGGAGTCTTCCCCAAGTGTTAAAGCTAGGATTTGTATATTAGCAAATATCAATAGCATCACGTCGGGAAGACTGCATCTCCACTGCTGCAGTAAGCACTATCGACCACTCTGTCCAAAAGCGTCTGATACCCTACGAAGGTGTGTCTTGTATGTATATTTTTTCATTCTTTATGTGTATTTAACATGTTTATTTATGTATATGCTTATTTATGTAAAGTTGTTTATGAGCTGGCAACTTTATCATGTACAATAAATTGCCACAAAAACCACCACTGCAAGAACATGCGGGTTTTCTCACAAAGAACCAAATGGCAGAGGTAGCCCCTTGCTCTATAGGGAGCAGAAGGAGGATAATGATATCAAGATGTATATTTTATATGTCAACATTGCTACTCAGATTGATGTAATGTTGTAAATTGTACTATGATTTTGTAACAGGTAGTGTCGGTAACAGAAATTCGGGTGCAATTATATTGTCATGAGATCGAATTTTTATAATTAAAATTAGTTTTGCAGTCAAAGGGAAATAATCCAAAATACATGCAGGAAGGGGTCTGGAGTGGTATTTTACGTCCCATGAGAGAAAAGTGCTGAGTCAAGTTTTGTTTTGTTTTGTTAACTGAACTCGGTTTAGAGATTATAAATTCACGGGTTCGGGTGAATTGTGGTGAGACAGTTTTGTTCAAGAAGGTTCGGAAATAGTCGTAGTGGTAAATCGAAGGATAAAATTAAAAATTAAATCAGTCAGATCCGTTACGCGATAGCGTTCAGAAGCAAGTTTTCTTGAGTTGTGTTAAAGTGATTTAGAAGTGGCAAGCTGAATTGAGAGTTATCATCGGACGATATGCCAAAAGTTTGCTTGATTTCTGTGGTGACAGAAATATGAAACTATCGCGTAGACACTCAATCGCTTGTACGCCACTATGACAGTTAGTTATATTTATTCTGTGGACAAGAATGCCAGTGTTGCCAGTAGAAGAAAATGTGTGTGTTTTCGAAATAAACCAGGTACGTTGAACATTTACGAATCTAGTACTGGTAGTGCAGAGCAGTAGACAAGTGACAGTCTAGCGATGCAGAATAGTAGTTTGGTAAACCAACAACCCTGGCGGTAGGCCAGTTTTTTTAAGATACACCAAGTAAAGACAATAGAAAATAAGCTGAAACAGAAGAAGTATATCAGAACATTTTGAAGGACAATGTTCACATATGAAGAATTTTGAGGGCAGAAAATATTGACAGCAGTAGTTTTCAAGTCGTGACCAACCTAACCACGATAGACAGGTAGAGGAGAGATACTAAGACAACGAGAGTGAGAGACAGAGAGAGAGAGAGAGAGAGAGCATCAAATGAATTTATCATCTACGAAAATTAGGCTGTATAGTTGGCCAAACCTCATGGGAAGGTTGGGCTCATCATTTCACTTATTTTACTTTATGTAAATAAAGTTCAACGTTAATCTGCTACTGCTATCAGAGTGAAGCTAGTCATCGACCGTTGAGATCATCCATCACTTGTCAATTGTGAACTGTTTGTCGTCTGTGAGTAAGAGGTCATCTTAACACCATCACATAAAAAGCTGCCTACTGTTTAGGATAGAGATACGAACTCACTATACGATCAGCACAAGATAGAAGTAGGGTATAGTAGACAAGTCATCATACACGGCCACAATTCATTTGCAGTCCTCTGCTGTCCTAACACACTTTTATCTGTCTCGGTGGCCTGAGAATTTGTGCTCATGGGCGTAGGAAATATTCAGAGGAAGATGAAAATGTGGAGGAAAGCGGAAGTATCTTGATGCCTACATCTGGAGACAAAAGATTTACAGGAGATGCTATTTTGTATTTCTCCTTAGTTCCTGGTACTAGTTCCTGATACACAGTTCTGAAGACCAATCATAAGAGACGGGTCTAGAGGACATTCGAAGCGGCAAACTTGTGAGATTTACTCGTACAACGAACATGATCCCAAAAGCCACTCAACTCCTGACGTGAGAAAGGAAAGTCAAGAATTTGCTAAGACGCAGCATCAAGTAACCAAGCCTCCAGCGACAACTCATTGTCAACAACAGAACAGCTAAGTGAACCTACCTAGCCCAGTTCAAGGACTCTTACACTCCACCTACTATTAACATCATCATATGGTGATATTACAACCTCTACATTAAGATACCATCCTACCGAATTTTTTAAATTTTTTTATTTTTGTGTGTGTGTGGTTAAAGTCAACTATTTTCATTTTGAACTAGTTTCTAATAAATTTCATAAAGAAATATACTTGTGTGAATACATGTAAATATAAATCCTTAGTTGGAGTTGATAACTTGGTTGACTGAAAGTTGATGTTTGCATCCGTATGACTTATTTTAAATACTTATATACAGAGCTAAACATATCAATACTTTGCTGAATTACATTCGGTTGGGGGTTCATTGAACACGAGTCTGTTGTCACATAGTGACAAATATCTATATCGCAGAAGAGCGGTCTTCTTCTTCTTCTTCTTCTTCTTCGATTCTTAACCACCGACCGTCAAAGCAGTCAGTGGCCATCACGCCTAGTGGCGTCTTGTAGGGCAACAACAAATTGATTCCACTTTGCACGGTCGGTGGCCATCCTTCGTACAGTGCCCCAACTCTGGTTCATTCTTTGCATCTCAGCCTCCACAGTCCTCCGCCAAGTTGTTTTTGGTCGGCCTCTCTTTCGCTTTCCTTCAGGGGTCCAAAGCATAGCTGTTCTTGTGATGGCATCGGGGTCTCTTCTGAGGACATGACCAACCCAGCTCCAGCGTCTGCCAGCTATGATGGTGTGCATGTCCTCTTGCTTGCTACGAGTAAGCAGATCTTGGTTGGTGATGGTATTCGGCCAAAAGATGCGGTGAATTTTTCTTAGGCATGTTGTGTGAAAAGAGGACAATTTTGACATTTCCTTCTCTGTGACTCTCCAGCATTCCGCACCATAGAGAAGCACAAAAAGCACGCAACTCTGGTATAATCTTAATTTTGTGCTTGTGCTGTATTGGGAGGACTTCCAGATGTTATTTAGGCTAAAGAAGGCTGTTCTTGCCTTATTCATTCTGATGTTGATGTCTTTGCCTGCCCCACAGAAGAGCGGTGGGAGATATAAACTTTACAAAAGCCTAGAAGGCTCAGTTTTTGTAGTTGCCATCTTTTAAAAAAACTTGCGAGACTCCCTAAATTAGGAGCGCAATCCTCATATTTACCTCACTGCTTAGAGTAATTACTGAGCCAAGGTTTCTACCTTTCATAAACTCATTCTTTACTACAACTCTTTGGCCACATTCGTGGACCACGACGACAGACCAATGAAGACAACCGTCGCAGTTATGATTCTTCACTCCTCTTTCGGGCCCCGGTAACACATGGGTGTGTTAATAATTGTAACTGCACTTTTTTGCAATCTTCTTGAATGCATAATTAAGTAATGAAATGTGTCAGTCTTTCAGTACATAATACTGTATAGTAACTACAGATAATTATAGTATTTGTATGCATTACACCATGTAAACCAGGAGTCCCCAAAGTGGTCGATATCGACCCTCCCAAAGTTTCGATATGGACATCCACGGGGTCGATAAACCTCAGAGGGTCGATTGGAAGTCGTTTAAACCTTTGGGGTCGAAAATTGCAATCATACAAGAAATAAAAATGTCTGCTGTGACTCAATGTTACATTTTGAAATACTGCTAGAGAATTCCCCAAGCTACGAGGTGCAGCAGTTGAGACGTTTCTACTTACATTCCCAAGTATGTATATGGCTGCAGCTGGTTTTAGCACGCAAATGCAGTTTTTCTTTCTTTCTTTTGAGAGTCCACACTATTTCTGTAACTTTGGTATTTGTTTACAAGTCACGAACACGGCAGTTTCCTTCCGTCTTAATCAAGAATTACACCCGCTGTCAAAGTTTGATCTATCACTGTTTTTGTTTCAAGCATTGTCCCTGCTTTCACTGCCATTCTGGGCATAGTTCATCCTACATCTGAAATACTTGACAATTATCCCTTTTTGCAATAACTGAAACTGACATTTTCATCAATTCGCAAACGTGTGATGTGATTAGTAGTTTTAATCATCTGTGGTGTTAAAGCCATGAATTAATGCCTCCATCAGTTAAGTGATTCATTCTCGTGCATTAATACTTAAAAACAATTTTTTAAAAATACTTTATTAACCGAAATATTCAGGGGTTGCAGTTGAGTAGTGAGCCCTCTTGGAGTCTTCATTTCATTAACAAAACCAGTTGATATAATTAGGTAGTCTCTGTTTTGGAATCTTCAGGGTAAGAGAAACAGACAGAGACCAAAATACACACGGAGAAGAGAACTGGAGAAAGAGTTGGAACAGCGTTGAACGAATGGCACAGAACAAGAACTTGGCATGTTTTTAATGAAGACATTTGCTCCACGGGGAGCTGAAAAGCATAGATGATGATGATGGATGATAATGATGATGGATGATAATGATGATGGATGATAATGATGATGGATGATAATGGTGATTGTTTTTCTTGAACAAAGCTTTGTATTTCTCTTTCTGTGCAAGAACAAGTTCTATCCAGTTATCTCTCCTGCGAGCATTGAAATCTCAAGTACAGTAGAACTCCATTTATCCGAACCCCATGGGACCGAGCATCGTTCGGATAATCAAAAGTTCGGATAATTGGATTACATAATGTATCGAGTACATGTACACATATTTCTAAAAATAATTAACCATCACAAGGAAAATACAATATAAAACATATTTACTTGTACTGTAACAATAATACCCACACTGTATTAGATCACTGTATCACCAAAATCTTTCATTACACTGCAGTGCATGTACTACTTGTACAGTATTATTATTTTTTTTTTTTTTTTAAAGAGAAATATTTTCAAAATAACATTACAAACGATTCAAAACCAGGCACAACTTACGTATACATGTACTTGCACAGATGTAGCCCACTATTTAAAATAATGAGGAATCCTCTTTTGCACCAAACTGGATAGTCTCCTTTTGGCTGCTATGTCCCGCATTCTCTTCAACAGCAGAATCTGTGTAGGACAGCTGTCATCTTCTTGCTCGTACCAAGCCATCGTTGTTTCTAGTGCTATAAAGGCTTCTTCAGGACTTGGTCGACGTTTTGGGTTATCTTCATAATTTACAAGTACATCATGTACTTCTGAGGAGTCTTCATCATCGGTCACTACATGTATTTGGTTTTCTTCTTGCACAAAAGACAACATTTCTTCGTCATTCAAAAACTGAAAACCAGAATCATTATCATCTTCTAGCCACAAGTGTGCATCATCTTTGTCACAGTCCGAAAATCCGGGCATTGCTTGAAACAGTTCCATAACTTCATTTATACAATCATCATTTGTGTCCACTGCAGTAGTTTCATTGCCTCCTTTTTTCCCAAGCAATCTATTCCAAGCCTTGTTGAGATTATCTTGTGACAGGGTGGTCGAAGCATCAGCTAACATATAGCAGCAGTCTTTGAGATTAAGCTTTTTGGAAAACGCCACCACACTTTCTTCATCTTCAGCCAACAATAAACGACGCAGGACTTCCTTCTTGTACATCTTTTTAAACTTTGCTATAACACCCTGATCCATTGGTTAAATCAGTGCTGTTACATTGGGAGGCAGAAAAATTACTTTAAAATTTGCATCAACTGCATTCAATGTATCCGTCTCTGAATGAGATGGTGCATTGTCCAGTAGAAGGATTACTTTTCCAGTTTTCTTTTCTTGTTCTCCCGACCTCTTCACCAATCAAGAAATATTTCACTATTCATCCAAGCACTCTTCTGTGCTTTGTAGCACAATGGGAGACATGTCACATTCTTTAAACAACGTGGTTTTTTGGGCTTTTCCGATCATTAGCACCGGTAAACGATGACTTCCACTGCAATTCGCGGCTATCAAAATTGTTACTCTCTCTTTGCACTTTTTAAACCAGCTTCGCGCTGAGATGCAAGTGATTTTTGAGGCAATGATTTCCAGTATAAGCCAGTATCATCGGCATTATACACATCATCGAGTGAATAACCTTCTTTTTCCCAAAAAAAGCCAAGAATGTTTCTTTAAAATTTTCAGCGGCAGTTGCATCGCTAGATAAAGATTCCCCTTGAATCTTCAATTTTCGTATGCCATGACGAGATTTAAAGTTTCTTAACCATCCCTGGCTAGCCTTAAAGTCAGGAGGACCGTCAAGTTGTTTATTGAACTGTAGTGCCTTTTCACACAATAGAAAGCCAGAGATAGGTTCCCCTTTGCTTCTTCTTTGCACAAACCATATATACAAAGCCCTCTTCCAATTTCAAATCTTTCGCATTTCTCATGGTTTTACGTTTCTTCGACCCATTTTCACTATCCAATTTCGATGCAAAACTCATAATTTTATCCTTGTTACTTTTGATGTCAGAGACGGTAGCTTTCCCAACATTGAAAATCCGTGCAAGTGAAGACACAGTTTCACCTTTTCATAGTCTCTTGATAATTTCTGTTTTCGTTTCAACTGACAAAACATTGCGGTTCCTTTTATATGCTTTAGGCCTACTGGAAGATGCCATATCGCACAGAGAAATACTTGTACACCAAAATTATTCTGCTGTAGTAGCAGACACAATTATTTTAAGTTGAACTGTCTGTTTAGCCAGTGTTCTGCCTAGAACGCACACGTACACTGGATTGGTAAACCAGATATTAACTGACTTTATGATCTAACTGACTTCCTGTACATAAACGACCGACCATTAGCCCATCCCATCCTCTACAAATTGTTTGCACACATTTGAAGCTTGCCGCATCAAAATATTCAGAAATATAGTCTAACGTGACTGGTGGCGCCTGATTTTTTTTTTCTGGAAAAAGTGTTCGGATAATTGGGTGTTCCGATAATTGGGGTTCGGATAAATGGAGTTCTACTGTACTTTGAATTCTTGATCAAAGTCGGACCATACGATGCAGGGTTGATTTATGAAGGCTGTTTCAGGAAGAAATCTGCATCCCATCGCGACCATGTACATGACATTACGGATCAGCTGATTTCTCCGCATTGGAGGTCGGATGCACTGTATCTCTAACGTCTTTAGTCTCTTGTCTTGATGATACACTCTGGTAGACTCTTTCCTGTCTTGATGATACACTCTGATAGACTCTTTCCAGTCTTGATGATACACTCTGGTAGACTCTTTCCTGTCATGATGATATACTCTGGTAGACTCTTTCCTGTCTTGATGATACACTCTGGTAGACTCTTTCCTGTCTTGATGATACACTCTGGTAGACTCTTTCCTGTCTTGATGATACACTCTGGTAGATTCTTTCCTGTCTTGATGATACACTCTGAAAGACTATTTCCTGTCTTGATGATACACTCTGGTAGACTCTTTCCTGTCTTGATGATACACTCTGGTAGACTCTTTCCTGTCTTGATGATACACTCTGGTAGACTCTTTCCTGTCTTGATGATACACTCTGGTAGACTCTTTCCTGTCTTGATGATACACTCTGGTAGACTCTTTCCTGTCTTGATGATACACTCTGGTAGACTCTTTCCTGTCTTGATGATACACTCTGGTAGACTTTTTCCTGTCTTGGTGATACACTCTGGTAGACTCTTTCCTGTCTTGATGATACACTCTGGTAGACTCTTTCCTGTCTTGATGATACACTCTGGTAGACTCTTTCCTGTCTTGATGATACACTCTGGTAGACTCTTTCCTGTTCATTATTTTTTTTCAATGTTATCTTCTAACTTACAGCTTTGTCTTCCTCTTGTACGTTTGCTTTCAACTTTTCTTTCTGTTATGCTTTTCCATAAGGTGTTATGTCTCTTCATATATCTAAGATATTTTATCTGTCGTATTTTTATGCGATTAATTGTCTATTAATTCCTAGATGTTCTATGACTTCTGTTGTTTGCTTACTTCTCTTTTCACGAGGTACGCCTCTTTCTCCTGCATATCAGCACTTAGTTCTTTCTTCTTTCGGCTCGTTCATATCCAACGTTTCAGTCATACAGCTTTTTGTGATCATCACTTTTTCTTCTCGCTCCAAATTGTGCAAATAGACAGCACTGCAGCATGAATAAATACAAATCGAAATACATTACAGCGAGCTTATTTATTCAAGTACGGTATTTTAGAAAACCAATCAGCAATCTCCGTTCTAACATCTTTCAAAACAAAGGATAGATCATTGCTTTGTAACAGTAACTGATGGGGAAAAACAAAATATACTATACATAATTATGATGCAACTATTACACATAACATTATCTCCAAAAGAGTAACACAAAAACGCTTCATGGCACAAATTCGTGTAATCGAGTATCGTGAAGGTAACATTAATTAATGAGGGTTCTAGTTATACATATCTATTTAATATACAGTTTCGTACAAAACGTTTCTAGCATTCTATATGTTAATAATTTCGTTTATTAAATGGCATCGTATAGTTTGAAAATATATGCGTAAAAAAACGTTGTCTAGCTAGCGCTGATCCTTCCAAGCACGTAAATGTTCAAGCGATCATAACAGATTCCAGCGAACAGGTGGTGCGAATAACTCACGCGTGCACACAAACACATCTGAGCGTGAACGGCAGAATAGGTAATACTGGCAAGGAAAGCATAAATATAAAGGTGAAGGCTGATAACTATTCGCATAAGGGGGGAAATGCACACACACACAAATAAATTACCTTAATTGAGCTCATCTTACTGTGCAAATCTTGCTAAACACGCGATTTCCCCAAGCCCCATTTGTAGTTTCTCTAGCCTACAACAGATATGTAACACTAATGTTCGTGGGGTCAAACGAATACTCTTCTTAGCCTAACTGTTATTCTTTAAAAGCCTAATGAAGAAGGCCTGATTCCAAGTAATGCTCACCCTCCAGAAACAACTCACTAATTTTGAACAGCCCGTTATAAAGAAAGACGTTTACTCACCCGATGACTCAAAGATGAAACCAAATAGTGAACTTCCAGCTAACTCGATTGTGTTCTTTGTTTCCGCGACTGCGACAGACGCGCGAGCGAGAAAGATTGACCCAGTGCACGCGAAGCCTAGTGGTAGTCGCTTTGTTGTTCAAATGTGGAAAATATAAATGGGAAACCTTGGCATAAATCTCCTTGTCAATAGAATAAAAATAAAAAAAAGAAGCTGTGGAGGAAAATAGGTTATAACCAGAACACAAGGTCTTCTATATTTAAACATACGGCTCAATATAACCAACTACCTTGTGTCTTGGCTGAACGGAGTGCGCTTCTTCAAAACGAGGCTAAAATTCCTTTAAATAAATAAAATAAATAAAAATAAGTTCTGTTATCAATGCAAGAGAATAGGTTACAGAAAATGACGAGGAATACACGGAAAAACCTAGCGTGGATGGCACGTGATGTTTAAGACTTGGCATGTGTTTGATGAAAGGGGGGGGGGGGGGAGTAGAAGGATAATGAGATGAGTTATAAGACACAAAAGTAATCATGTCGGAAACCAAAATGATAACCCTCCATTTTTCTATTTCAATATTTTCTTGAGTGCGTGTTTGTTCAGTGCGTAGTGTAACTCTTCATCTGTTTCAAATATAGCATTTTAAATTATAGAAAGACGTAGACAATGAACAAGCAATTAGGAGAAATAATTGAGGCACTTGAGATGTGGATATGAAGAAGAATGAGGCAGGTCTGATGGGAAGAGAATAAAACAGACATAGATAGGCTACTAGAAAACTTTGGTATGACAAGACAATTAAAGAAACGAGATCAATATTAGACAGCTAATAAATATTTGGGACTTGTAAAAAGACACTTAACTGAAGATCATAATAGAAGGAAACGTTGAAGGCAAACGTGCAAGAGGAAGACATCGCTATAAGTGGGAAGATAAACATTAAGAGATGGACAGGAAAGAGTCTATTAAAGTGCAACCATCAAGACAAGAGACAGAAGACGTTGGAGATACATTACAGCCGATCTTGATGTGGAGAAGGCAGCTGATGATGATGATTTATTTTCTGTTCGGCTTGATATTTCAAAAAAAAAAAATAATAATAATAATACAAACAAACAAACAAACACTCCCAGACTCCTTTTTTCATTTTAATGTTGTAAAATCAGGCCTGTCCGCTACTTTTATTGTCCGCTATTTTGTCCACTTGCATTATTAGAATCCAATAATGTTATTCTTGTTTACAAGTCAAGAATTGATGTTTTTGTTTTCCTTTAACAGCTATTGAATCAAATCGGTTTAGCATTGTTTACAATCATAAAATCTATCCTATTGTCAGGCTTAGAATGCTAGAATCTAGACTGGGACTGTCTTTCTCTTTCACAGAGCTAGAATCTGGACTATTTTTCTCGTTTGAATTATCCGTAAATTCACAGTTCTTAATTCCGTTTACAACTCTAAAATTCGTAATTTTTATTCCCTTGAACAACATTAGCAATCACTCGTTTTAGTTCCTTGCACAGTTCTAGAAGCCAAACATTTTCCTACCTATAATTCAAGAACCTAGGCATACAACGAAATCAATAATTTAGCGTTTGCTCCAGATAATTTCCCGGGTTTTCGCCTCGCGGGAAATAAAAATTCAATCGTAATTTACAACTTCTATTCGGTTTATTATTTTATTTTAATAAACAAGGTTTTCTACCGTTATGGAAAAAGATGGGATTTTCTGTAGCCGCCGCTCTTTGGTTGCTCACAAAGAACCAATAAACTGTAGAGAAAGTGGCGAGGACACTTCTTCTAGTACCATGCTAGCTAGACAAGGTGATGATGTCCTTCTACAACTGTCTGCCCCATATTGTTTATGAATTCTGTTGTTGACATCTATCCCTGCCACGATGTCAAACTATCCAGTGTCACCTCTCTTTGTCTATGTGTACATATTGAAAACCAGCAGAAAAACTGTTCCGGGTCCTGATGGTGTACAGTACCACCACATAAAATAGCTCGACGACACAGCCATTATAAATATGGTGACTCATTTCAATACCAGCATACAGAGTGCTGAGGTGCCGGAAGACTTGCTACACAGTTACCTTCGGCCACTTCCTAAACCTGGCAAAGACCCCACCACTGCTCAGCAGCTATCGAATTATCAAACTATATAATGTCTTTGGTAAATTACTTGAAAAGAAAGTTGTAGGACAAGTAATGAGATACCTCGAAAATGCACACATCCTTCCTGATACACTGTATGACGGTATTGCCTCCCCTGCTTTGCAGTAGTGGTCCAATAGTGACCAAAACCGAAGAGTATCTAATATTGGATTCAAAGGTGTCTACCTTCGCACAAGATTACTCTTGGCAGATATGTAGATAGAAGGTTAATGACGCTTCTACCCCAAAGCATTTGTCACAAGACATTCAGATAAGCGAAAACAATGCTGCATTTGACTGAGCACGTTAATTCTAGAACCTGCCGACAACTTTTGTGAAGGATTAAGCAATGCTTTATGTTAGCTCGTTTAAGCTCCCACCTATGATTAAATCAGGGGAATTCTTATTATTCTGGTATAGCTCAGTTTAGAGTGTGTTTAGTACATTGACTGAGGCAAACATGCAGTACATTTAGAAATGATTAAATCGAAGTTAAATTTGTATAATTACAAATAAAAATATTTAATAATCACTTTAGGTTTAACAGTTAACATATTTGAATAGTCATGGATCAAGAAAAAGTTATCATCACGGTTGTGATGGGGTGTAAATTGTAAAATAGAGAAGTTCAAGTGGCAGCATATAGATTGAACTTAGCTGCCAATGACGGTTCTGCTCCTTCTGATGGGTTGGTTCTTGTTACACTGCTCACGCTCGTCGCTGGTCAAGGTTAAAGGCGCCGCACGTTCCCAGGAGTAACTGCCAAGCTGGTCCTGCGTCTGTCTATAAGACCCTCTTATGATGGCGTCTCGCACAACGTCAGTCCACTTCTACCTTCACTTGGTTCCAGAGATAGTACTTTCTGCTGATACCACTAATAACTATGATGAAAGAACAGAAGCGAAACGCTCTCGTAAGTATTGCGTTTTCCGACACATAGTTATGTGCCCCCCCCCCCTATTTCTATTTCACCATCCCATTTAACTCAGAATTACTCTCGATGAGTATTAATTAAACTTAAGCTCTCGAGAGAAACCTTTCTTTACATTTAAATTGAACAGTTATATATATATATATATATATATATATATATATATATATATATATATATATATATATATATATATATATATATATATATATATATATAATATATATATATATATATATATATATATATAATATATATATATATATAATATATATATATATATATATATATATATATATATATATATTGATTTTACATTTAAATGAAAAGGGTAATAGTACAGATAGAATATGTTTACATTTACATTTCCACTGATTGAAAATGTAGATATTATACTTAGAATGTACATCATTTCTTTCATCTTTCCCTCCCTGCACCATATGGAGCCTGGGACTACTTTATGCTTTTTAGTTCTCTTTACGAAACTAGCAATAAAGCAATCACCAGCCCTTGGCAGTGGTGGTTCATGAAATATTATTCTATATGCTGAGGTTGCCAGCCTCAAATGACTTGGACATTCCTAGCACTTTTCACACATTAAAATTCACATGGTAATATATACATATATGTTAGTTCACGTGTTAGTAATGAAATATAGAATGTAAAATCACAACTTAGGCCAATCTTGGCTCACAGACGTTTTTGCTTAGATGAATAAGTTAAGACACTGGGTTAGGCCTCTTACACGCGTACTTGGGGTCGTTAATTTAGCACTAAAACGCCCTCTTATGAGTTTGTGTGTTCAACTTCCTCAGAGTCCGGTTCTTTATAAAAATTGATTTCCTGGGCTGTATTAAGTCTTACAAGGTGTTCCAATAAAAGTCCGGTCTGATAAATAGAAATCCTGAATTTTCTTCTGGCAAGTCTGGTTGTTCTTGGCAAGCGATTCCTCAGAGTAAATTTTCACAGTGAAGGAACACTGAACAAATGCCAGGTTATATAGACGGTCCAACCCCGCTCTGTTTGTTATGGAGTTCAAATGATCAGCCAATCTGATTTGAATATTTTGCATGATTCATCTAGTGCAAAATTTCAAACAATACTTTTCTGAAAATGAGCTGTAAACATCCGTTTGCCCTGTGTACGAACTCACAAACATGTCGTTAAACTCATACGACAACGCGTGTCAGATGTAACACTTATTACTTTCTTACAAAGTAATGTCATGGACAGGAAATGGTTATTTCATACATGTCCGTCCCAAATGTGTCGCAAAGACGGGTAATCTTGTTATCTGTTGCCTGATCAAACGAAAAACGACTACGGGCGAGTAATTTTATCATCCGGCCCAGCTTGAGAAAACAGAATCTTTGCGAAACTGAACAAACCCACATTGGTCTTCACCTGCTCTAATCTCAGCAAATCTGTGCCGCATCAAGCAAAATGTGATTATTTCACCTACATAGAGTGTCAAAATGATTTGACAATATCAAATATCTGCTACTTAGCAGAGAAAGAAAGAAAGTGCGACAATTGAAAGCACGCATTAAAATCCGTACCACAAATGTACCAATTACTGCCGTAGTGAAACAGATCGAGAGGGGCTGCCCCGTTCTGTTACACCCTGGGTAGCTATAGGCCTTTGAAAACAACATGAGGTAACGCTGAAACGTTTGCACACGTGGTGTACGAGGGATTCCAGGGTAAAAGAGTAACGGTGGCTGTCAAAATTGACCTAGAGGATGCTTATAACAGTGTGGACTTTGCAACCCTAATAGACTGCATAATGGCATGTGGTGTAAACCCTTTGCTAACTAGGTGGATAGCAGCTGCATTAATGGAAAGATCAGTTGCATTTCGTTTGAGAACATGGACATCAGAACCAATGCGCATTTGCCCGGGACTGCCCCAGGGTTCTCCACTATCACCAGTGCTGTTTAACATCTACACAGCAAACGTAGCAACCTTTCAACCAACAGGACTGGGACGAACATTAACTTTCACAGATGACATACTCATGTACAGAACTGGCTCAGACAGACAGGAAATGGTGCAAGGCATACAAGAGACACTACCGGCGGTTTCTAAATGGTGTGAGAAAAGCAGATCAAAGGTCAGTCCCAATAAGGCCTGTGTGATGTGGTGCTCTTTGAACAACTCCATAGTGAAAGCAGACCTTCCAGACATCACTTTCAATGGGCAGAGTATTGAAAGGCAGGACAAGCTGAAGTATCTGGGAGTAACGTTTGATCGTGGGCTATCGTTCAAGTATCGTGTCGAACTGATCATACAGAGGTGCAAGCGAGGACTGGCAGCCTTAAAAACAATGGCTGCTGCGCGCTTGGAACCTATGTGACGGTATTGCCTCCCCTGCTTTGCAGTAGTGGTCCAACAGTGGCCAAAACTCAAGAGTATCTATTATAGGCTTCAATGGAGTCTATCTTTACACAAGATTACTCTTGGCAGAAATGTCGATAGAAGAGTAGTAAAGCTTCTATCACATGGGAGTCTTTATAAGATATTCAGATAAGCGAAAACAATGCTGGCTGTCGCTGAGCACGTTAATTCTGTAATCTGCCGACACTTTTATGAAGAATTTATCAATGGTTTATTCTAGTTCGTTAAGCTCCCATCCCTGAGTTAATCAGTGGAATTATTATTATAATATATATAGCTCTGTTTAGAGTGTGTGTTTAGTAACCTTGACTGAGACAAACATGTAGTACATTTAAAAGGATTGAATCGAAGTTAAATTTGTAATATTTCAAATAACAACATTTAATAATCACTTTAAGTTTAACAGTTTAAAAGAAATAATTTGAATAGTTATGAAATGATTTCATCACTTGAATGGGATATAACTGAATAAAGGAGGTCACTTTTGGCAGCGGATATTTTCACTTAGCTGCCAATGGTAGTTTCTTCTCCCGCTCGGTTAGTTCCTTTCACTCTGCTAACGCTCGTCTCTGATAAAAGTTCAGGCGCCGCACGTTCCCAGAACGCCAAGGAGTAACGGCCAATTTGGTTCTGCGTCTGTCTATAAGACCCTCTTATGATGGCGTCTCGCAAAACGTCAGTCCACTTCTACCTTCACTTGGTTCCAGAGATAGTACTTTCTGCTGGTACCACCAATAAGCCAATCCTGGCTACAGACTTGTTTGCTCAGATGAATAAAAAAGACGAATCGTTCTCTTACACGCGTCTGAGATGTCTTTAATTTTGACTATAGTTTCCCCTTCTGACTCCGTGTTTCTTCAGTTTCCTAGTCCCGGTGTTTCTTATTAAAATGTAGAGATTTCCTGTGCTTTTTTAAGTCTTATCTGGTTCTCCAATAAAAGGTCTGGTTAACAAAAAGGAATTATGAAGCTAGTCTTCACTCTGGCTAGGTCTGGTGTCTTGGCGAGCTTAAAATTCACAGTGAGTTAAAACTACGAAATGGTCAGGCTATATTCTCCGCAATGTTGTTATGAATCTAATCAGAAAGATCCAATCATTTCAAATCAGGCAGATAGGGTGTGATAGTTCAAATAAGTCCCACGTGAAATAGGTGCGTGCCTGCAAAGGTCACGTATTACGATATATGGACATCGGATGCCTTGCATACACTCTTACAAACACATTTGTAGACTCATATTGTCTAAAATGTAATAAATCCATGATTACTTTTAACCAAGTGACCAGAAACGATTATATCACACTTGTCTGCCCACATGTATCACACAGACAGTAATCTCGTTATCTGTCGTATGAGTATGCAAACTCCGTGTCTTATCGTTGATTTAAGCCGATAGCGCTTGCCGATGTGCCGCGCCTATAACCAACAAATCTGGGTAGCGCCCAGCAAATGTGATGTATCATATCAGTCGCTCCTTGCAAATGTGATTAAAATCAAATATCTGCTACTTAGCAGAAAAATAAATAAAGAAAGAAAGAAATACCAAAAAGTGCGATAATTGACAGCACATAATAAAAATCAGTACCACAAATGTACCGATACTGCCGGAGAGAACCAAAGATCGATAAGAGGTCGTCCATTTCGTCACAACCGCCGTACCATCAGCTCGTGATTTCAGTAATCGAGAATGGGCTAAGAATACTCACGCTGTCAATGTCACAATGTGAACGACTGAAACGCATTCAAAATGAAGCGATGCGACTAATTTTGGGCTCTACGCGTGATATCCCCCCCCCCCCCCCCTTGTGGCATTGGATTGCTGTCGATTAGATCCAGATATGTGATGGCACAGGCAAAAGCCTATATGCGGGTAACAACCGACAAAAGACAAGAGAACGTAGCTAACATTAAAATAGCAAGAATAAAGAGGGGGATGTCATGGATGACACAGGCAGAGGATACGGTTGGTCAGGGGACCAGGGTTGAAAATGTACCCAAAGGGGAAGAGTGGAGTAAGTCAGGGGAGAACTGGATAAACTACCAGCATGTCATCATTAGCCTTGTCAGAGAGTGCAGATCTTGAGGTAACGGAAAAGCAGAGCTGGAGATTAATGTGCTGATGAGTGATCATGCTGGGAATGATGACGCCATTGTGTACACTGATAGGTCTGTAGTGCGTGGTGAGAAATCAGGATGGGACTTCTCTTTCAGAATAAAGGGCAGGGTCATTGCTGAACAGAGTGGAGCCTACATGACAACAACCTCCAGCATGAGAATGGAGGTAGAGGCAGTTACTGTAGCACGGAGGTGGCTGTCTGAAACTCCATCAACCAGGGCAGTTATATTGTAAGACTATCAGGCCATGCTTCGGAAATTTCAGAACGGATGACTGCGGCAGAAATGGAAAACATCAATAGAATCCTCAAGTCTTCAAGAAACCGGTGTGGATATACTGTCCTGGTCATGTAGGGGGTACGTGGCAATGAGAGAGCTGGCAGACTGGCCTCGAAAGCACTTATAGTGGAGACACTGGACATGGATAAGGGAGAGATACTAAGGGCAATTAATGATCACCTGCTAGATAATGACAGTGCAATTGATGAATCAACAAGGCTGAGACTGTTGGAGTTTGGCATCAAACGTGGGACTAGTACACTTGGCGACCATTTGCTACAGAAGGTCCTAGAAAATCTAGGTTCATGTAGCAAGTGTAATTTGCTGGAGAGGTTATGGTGTTATAAGAAAGAAAGATTGCAGTGTATGTGTCAACCGTGTGAGGTCAAGCTATTGATGATTCTAATAATGATGATGAGTGTCAGGGTACCTAACGCTACCTCTCTAGATCTCACACGGTGCTGTATTTTATTTCTAGTGTGTGGTGTTTGATGTGGCTAGTGTCTAGGGAATGCAATGAAATGATGATACATCAAAACAAGATACTACAACACACTAATAGTAAAGTAATAAGTCTGTGGTTTAAGTTTTTCTTTGAATATGAATTCTTTGTTTTTGTACAATTTTAATCTGCCTGTCCTGCCATCTCTTTTGGACAGGTCTTTGAAAATGAGGAAATATATTTTACACCAAATGATTAACTAAAAACGGGGCTTTTTGTCTAATAATAATAATAATAATATATTGTTCCTGTAGGTGTATTCACAGACTGTTAGTTAGTACCTACTAGTGAAGGTCATTATAGGAGGAGCTGTAGTTATCATCATGCCCCCATCTGTAAAATTAATTTTGGGGAAAAAACACTTTATTCAGATGAACTGTCAGATTTCCCGGCTAATAGCACATCACCTTTTTCTTGTTATGTAGATTAAAATGTCCAACACTGCTCTGCAGAGAATATGTCAACACACAGAAGCTCCTTCTGGTTAATTGACGACAATATAAACTTTCACTGGAGACTGTTGGTCTTCACAAATTTTCATCAGGCTTCCTGTCACCGGCTGGTAACAGGAAATAAAACCCTGCAATAAAAAGGACACCCTGGCCTTTTCATCTCTGATTTAGATTCCCATTAACTATTTATATATGATATGATGGGGTCAGCCTCGTGTGCATACAAGTGCACCAGCTCCTACCTCATATGACCTCATCTTACTGTGACCACACCTCGGGTCCATATGGCCGATACGCCACTGTAATTTTACATAGTTTTCTTCAATACACTAACGTGGAGTAAACACATC
Source organism: Oreohelix idahoensis (assembly GCA_024509875.1). Lineage (NCBI taxonomy): Eukaryota > Metazoa > Mollusca > Gastropoda > Stylommatophora > Oreohelicidae > Oreohelix > Oreohelix idahoensis. The sequence goes on from JAMPIV010000692.1 coordinate 344,490, forward strand.
TCCTTTTGTATGATTTTCTTTTCTTTTCCTAACTATCAACGCTCTAGCCATGTTGATGAGTGTTCATGGAACACAGAGGCTTGCTAACATATTATGGTACGGTATAATAATAATAATCAATAGCAACATTCAAACACAGTTCAACATGAGGACTCAATACTTTTTGCTCCCGGCATGTCCTTCACTTTTCCCAATAGCATTGTCTAGCTTTTTGCAGTTTTAACAAGGCATAAACATAAATAAATTATTCTTACCGCAAATTCAATGAAATATAACACAAGTGACGATGACTGGCGAATATGGCCTCAGTTTCTCTGCCGTCGTTCAGACTGTTAATTTTATTTATTTATTTTACAATTAACACTTCTGTTCTCATCGTACTTGGATACAGAAAATTTTCTATACAAATGGCCACGAGCCTTCTAAGCTTTTGCTAATATCTATTTGGGCGGCCAATGAAATCAGGCGACTATCAAATTTTGAATTTATTTTTGAAAAGCAAAAACAAAACCCCAAACATACTATGAGTCTCGTAGTCCATTGGTCAGTCTGCCTTAGTTATGCCAATACAAAAAGATGTTTAGTTTTGGGCTAACATTTTCCTGCCTCCCCCTTTACTCCTACTGTCAACCAATCAGATTGAAACACTCCTATGCCTCTTTTTTCAAATTTGCGTCCCCAATGTTACCGATAAAATAAGCAAGAACGATAGTCTGTTCGTCACACTGTCCAAGAATATATAGTATTTCTACAATATTTTAGGTATTACTGGAGCGATTTTTTATATTGAAACATATTATTGGTCAGAAGACTATAACCCTCAGCTGATATAAGTTTTATGTCAGTCTTTAGTGTCGTTAACAATTTCGTCTTTTTCATTGCATTTTGGGTTTTCTTATATTTTATCACAATATCAATAAAATCTATCTTCTAATATATTATAAGGACTATGGAGGATTTTTATAGGTAATAATATTAATTCTATCCTTCCAAACTATCCTTTTTAGTTTATAAAGAAAGTCAGTTTCACTTTTGGTATCGTTTTTCTTACTCCCCCCTTTCTCTCAATACTAATTTGAATCGTCGCTAACTGCATGTCTAGCCTAACGAAGTAGCGGGGTAACACGGAGTGACTTTTCTCACGACATAGTGTAAATGTTCAAACTCAAGGTTATTATGCGTCTAGATACAATACACTACCGTAGTTAATTTTTCTGTCACTCGATTACCCTTCCCCTTTGTCTATTTCGTCTGTCGCTCCACTGAATGAAGGAAGTATTTGCATCGCGCAAACTGTTTCATGTTAATTTATTCTTCCCAAGACGGAGTGACGAAAACGCGGGCGGGTGTGGGATAGGCTTTCATTTTCTCTAGAGCAAACACTTTTTTAACATACGGCATCGGTGATGATGTCGGGCAATAAACACGGGCTTTATTTAGTTTTTCTTCTACTTTTTGACTCTTTAGTTAAATATTAATGGAATTTTGATCTATTTGTATCGCTGATCTCACCACAGTTCGAAAAGAGAACTAATGAGGGAGATCAAAGTTCGGCAGCTAAAATACTTTGGCCACATAAAAAGACATAACACCTTGCAGAAGACCATAATAGAAAATAGAGGTGAAGGCAAACGTACAAGGGGAAGACAGCGCTATAAGTGGGAAGATAACATCAAGAGATGGACAGGAAAGAGTCAATCAGAGTGCACCACCATGACAAGAGACAGAAGACGTCGGAGATCCATTACATCCAACCTTCGTTGTGGAGATGGCAGCTGATGATGATGATGTCGCTTTTTCATTCAATCTTACATGGTGTCACAATACATTCCCGCTTTTTTACACAGTCAGTCTTTAACAGTCAGGTTATTGGAAATGTTAGATTTCATTTTATTTGGTTTCTGGAAATAAAACAAAAAACAAAACGTATTACTCAGTTATCAAATGGCAGTTATTGCTCATTGGTTTGATATTTGTTTCGTGTACATCCAATAGACACATGTCAGATATAAAAATTTATAAAATAGGACTTAATTTTTTATATATATCTTTGAATATATTGCTGTCACGAACACGTCTTTTTATTTACTAGAGCGAAGCCTGCATAATTTGAAAAAAAGAGATAATAAGAAACATAAAGGGAAAGTTGGAAAGAGAAAGAGAGAGAATGAGAAAGAGAGGCAGCGGGAGATGAGAGCTGAATCCCAGTCGTGGTTCTAATTCTGCTCACGCCTATAAAGTTTGAACGTAAAATGACAGGCTAGTCTGGCACTCGTTCACACACACACAAACGCGGGTATCGATTACTGTCCTCGGTACAATCACCCGACCCCTCGACGCAAAACTGGGGTCACACACCCTCGACCAGTGATGAAACGATGACGAATCAGATCTATGGGCTGTCGGTCCGATATCTCAACATTGAGAGGTAACAGACAGTCATGCATAATTTACAGCATCGTCACTGAAGTAATAATAGCTATTAATAGCAAGGTCAGAGTTAATTTGAAAACAGTTTTTCAATCATTACCGTGTAGCTCTCCAAGGAGCATAGGTCTTCAGCTAGTTCACCTGAAGTGCTCACATGATGTGCCCTGCGTTCATGTGTACTTACATGCCGTCTTTATCTGTCATTTCTGTCTCCCGTTCTCTTCTCCGTGTTTTTTGTGTGTTCTCTTAGTTATTCATTTCTGCTGCCACCTGTCGTGGTCTTTTCTTGTTCATTGAGTGTACGAACATTCCAGGTGCCAAATCTGGAGATTTCTCCAATGAGAAAAAAAGGGGAGTTTAGTTTTGGTGTTTAAACCCTGCACCTGAAAACTGGTGTTTGTCGCGTGCAAGGAATACTCTGTTCAACCCCATGTGGGTTATAATTAGGGTATATAGTGTTCATCATTCTATATAGAATGTTACATTATTGTTTTTCTTGTGTGTTGGCTCTTCCAGGCTGTAATTTATCTGCCGTTTGTTGTGGCACTGTTTAATGTCTGTTTTGTTGGTAATGTATCTTCTTCCATGATACTATATTGCTATCTCTCGCTATTGACATCTTTTAAAATGTATCTGCTGGGCTTTTGTTAAAAAAAAAAAGGTGAGTCAGCGACTCTTCTTTCGGCTTTCCCTGTGCTGACGTCATGAACTTCATAACAAAGAACCTTCTTCTATCTTGGGTGGTTGAGTCATTAAATTACTTGCGTTGATTGACTTGTCGAAGTTTTGTTACCGTATAGTTTCTACAGGACGGGGTAGCCAGTTCAACACTCAACCGTTCTTACTCGCCTTTTACGACATACTTAGTAGGTTACAGCACTTCTATTTTTCCTCCTCTGTCGGGCCCCTGTAACACAAGGGCGAGCGTATAAATCTCACAAGTAAGACCAAATCCATTTTATGCGTTTTGATCTCTTATTTATCCTTCTCTGCTAATACCACTTTTGATTTTCACGAATTCATTGAGTATCATGCCGTATGGCATGGGCGATCATGTGTCCCCCTATTTTCTACTTTGTTTTGAACCTTGAATAAGCTGTGCCGTCGATCTTTTTCTATGCCATGTTGTCGTTTAATAGAGGTATTTTTCTTTCTGTCTTCCTCTTCTTCTGTTGAGCTGAATTTACCAGCTGCTATCCTAAATATTCTAATTATCTTTCTAAAATGTCTGTAATCAGTGATGAAAATATAGAAAAGTGATACATTGCACCGTGAAATCTAAACTGAACACCCTGTGGCCGTTGATAGTATTAGAGGTTCGGACCACTGCCCTTTCAGTAGATAGTATGTTGTAAGGTAAATACGAAAACTTCCTTCTCTCAGACTGACTCTACATTTTCTCATACACACTGTTGATCAATCGAATTCACCCGAAAAACAGCAGTGAAAATATCAAATGTCGAACTTTATTAACATAAGTTGATAAATGGGTAAAAATGGTATGCCCAACCTTCCTCTTCAAGGTTGGCAGTCTTGTATAATAAAAGCTTCAGTTTCAAACAATCTCAGTATCAATTTTTCACATACATTTGCTTTGTCTTCTTTGCTGCTGCTTGTTCCAGCTATCAAAATGTCATCTAATTCTTCAGGCGAAACCTCTTGTCTCTCTTCTGTACTGAATGTTTTTTTTTCTACGTTTTTTTTCTATATATCTCTTGGTATATCTCACTGAGAGAAAACTGGCCTTACCGCCAGGGCTGTCACTTTGCCAAGACTACTATTTTTCTTTTCTGATCTGACCTTGTCTGCTGAGCTACACATGCTAGTAATAGATCAAAATTGTTCAACATACCTGGTTTTGTTTTTATAGAAATACATTTTTTCCTTTCACAACCATCTTATCCTCAGAAAAGATGCTATCACAAAAATACTGTCGTACACCAATTTATGATAAGTAATGTACTGAGCGGTTTCTATCACTCTTTAACTCACAGCACATTTTTGCTGACCTCCTACGCTGAGCGCGTTTAACATCCAACTTTAACACTTGGGAGAAACCCTTTTTTCTACCTACGCCTAGCGCGTCTCAATCTCAACTCTAACACTTGGGAGAAAACCCTTTTCTCTACCTACGCCTAGCGCGTCTCAATCTCAACTGCCCAATCCCCGTTCTAACATTTCTTCGTTCACCCCTAAAAATGTTCACACATCCCAATTTTCCCGTGCGTACTTTTTTCCTCAACTCACTAAAACCTGCAAGGGACTTAATTCTACGTTATCTCCCTTTGATGATTTAACTGAACACCATACTCTCTTCTTTCAAGCTTACTACCAAATCATTACATGCTAATTTTCTCAACCATAATTGAGAACCCACTAAATCTGCTTAACCATAATTCAACACTTTCATCTACCAACCGTAATATGCGGAGTTTCCTCCCTTTTCTTAAAGCATTCCTTCACTCATTTTATCTCCCTTCAACTAAGACTAATAGTCTGTATCCAATTCCATTCATATTTCATAAACCACTTTTCTACACTCTTTTACTTTACTAAAACCAAACCACCGTTCACAACCCTGTGATGAAGTATATTCCTCGGCTTTCTCGCCCTGTACATTTTTCCATATTTTTTTTAAAATTTTATTTCTCTACCGTTTATGCTCTTTCATAATTTTAAAGTAATTTTTCTTAATAACGGATTTTACCTATAAAAAAAAGATAAAGGATCCCGTTACACGCCCATTGAGGCTTATTGGGAATATGGTGTTAGGCCCACATTTTCTTGACCATCAGCACACTAGGGGTGATGTAGTCAGCATCACGCCGGCCGCCTTAACCTTCCCAGAGTTTCTCTGGTACCCAGTTAGGGCTGGGTCGACCCAGGAGCCGTTTGCGGCCTAAAAATATCACACCTCATCTGGGGATCGAACCATAGACCACTGAGCTAGGGAGCCATTTGCACTAAAATGCACTATGAACGAGGAGGGGCAAGGATAGATTAAATGCTAATTCGTTTCGCATTGATTTCCCAAACTACAAATCCAACACAGCACTGGCTTGGCAAGCCTTGCCCATAGGGGTTTCCCAAATATTTGAGAGAGAAAAGTTTGAATTATCGACATACGGTCATGGAAATACGTTTAGCTCTTATTGTGAATGACCTAAGCTCTCGTATTTCGCTTGATATTACATGGAAAAAGAGTGAACGAGAGGTAGTTTAAAAATAAACAACTAACATAGAAAAAAGATAGAATTTTGAACCAAACACATAGTCCCCTTAAAAATCAGATTATATTCGTGTACCTGAAGACTTGCTGACCAGAATATGTTGTTAGTTATCTAAATAGTCCCTTAACTAATCAAATAATGATAAAAACAATGCATAGAGATCAGAGATACTGTCAGGTCAAGTCATATCTGCTTAGAGTGGATAGCATATTTTGGGGGGAAAAAAAGTAGGTGACAGATAGGCTAAGATATTACGGTGAATCCGATTGGGTGGAATTTGAAGTGAGACGAAATATTATTGGCTGACCTTTGAATAAACATAAATAGCCTAGTAACGTAGAAAGGTTTGAATGATATTTTTTGAAAGACTGTTTACACTGTAATATTAAGAGTGATTGGCCAACTGAGTCGATATTGTCAGAACAAGCGTTAGGGGGGACGCCATTTCTTGAAAAATTCTACCAGCGATTGATGAGATAAGGCTGTGCTTTCAAAATACAATTTCTAGGCAGCCTGGACAATAAACAGATCGAAACTGTGTCAGTCATCGTCATACTGTAGATTTCATTGAAACTGTGGTCATTGTCATTTATTAACATGTATTTTATATAAAAATTTGGAAATAATAATTTTTGAGAAAAAAATGAGTGGGTATAGGTGACATGAGGCAAAGCCTAAGATTATCCACCATGTGAATCCGATTGGGTGGCATTTGAAGTGAGACGAAATATTATTGGCTGACCTTTGAATAAACATAAATAGCCTATCCTATTAACGTAGAAAGATTTTGAATTGCATTGGCGTTGAAAACTATTTACACTGAGAATATTAAGGTGATTGGCCAACATTGTCACATCAAAAGATAATAGGTGGCCATTTTTGACAAATTCTAAGGATATGAACCCCTTTCAGGCGTTTGTTTTAATACAATTTCTACCTGTCCTTAAAATGTGAACTATTAAAGTGTACAGCTCGAAACTATTCAGAAGGATGTCACTGTGTATTTCATTTCAGAGGTCCTGGGTACTGACGTTAATGTGGTACCAAACGCTTGAAAACTGATTGATTCAAGACTCTGTCTGCATACTGCGAGCCCATGCTAGGGCCATTGCCTATCAAACAGGGAACAGATTGTCAAGCGAGCAGAGGAAACGTTCTACCTGTATTCTACTGCCAAGTTAAGTTCATGTTCGGCACCTGACAGCTCAACTAACAGAACTTTAAAAAGGAATATAAAGTGACAGTGAATAAAACTGGGACAAATATTTAATAGTCCCACAAGAGAGAAACGAAAACAAACATAACTAAAAGGGTGTGATTTTAAACAACAAGCTAGGGGTACTACCAGTATTACCTTAAAGTAGAGAATACAACTACAGAAGTATATTAGAATAATATTTTTATGTATGGACAGAAGATCTACTGTGCTATTTGACTGATGTAAATGATTCTTTTGATTTTACTTTTGATTGTCAGTCCTGGTTCAAAATAAATTAGAATCAGGATAATAAATTGTAAAAATTATATTTACACAAATTTCAACCACAGTCTTAAATAAGATAGCCTTTTAAAGTGTCGTTTAAAGTGTGGTAGTACTGTGTGCTGTTGTGAATAATAAACTATTTGTTTGTATGTTTGTTGATTATTGTACATTACACTCTACCTTCATAACCCTAGACACTACACGAAGTCATTTAATATAATAATATAAATACATTTTGAATGAGATAAAAGGGGTGGTAGCGGAAAGGTACCCTGAAAAGTTCACAATACTATTGGGTAAATTCAGGGACCTTCATAGCTAATCTCATTTATTACAATAATAATACCTAACAACAATTCATAACATCAAAATCCACCACATATATTGGGGGCTCGTCCGGGATTGAATTTCTCATAACACCAGCTATATTGGGTAGTTTGCTTCTGGGATTTTAAATTCTTAAAATATTATCAATTATATTAGGAATCTCAGATAGTATAAAACTAAAAGCATTCCTTTTGGAGAAATTAAATAGTAGTTGAGCTATCAGTGCCTGTGGTTGTTCTTGGTTATCATTAGAAATTATTAGCCATAATTAGAGATTTGTATAGTTAGAAATTTTAAAGGTTGCATAGTACAAATGGCTGATCTGGCAAAGTTTCGATCTGCTGCTGTGCAGACTGCGAAAGAAATGAACATGGAGGGTCAAGCTTTGATCCAATATGTAACTTCAGAATGCGACAAGTATATTGAAAGGGAGGATAGGAAGATAGCAGAAGAAAGAAAATTACAGTTACAAATTGAGGCTGACAAAGAAATTAAGAGGTTGCAGATTTATGCTGACAAGGAGGCTAGGGCATTGGAGGCAGATAGGGAGGCAGAGATTAAAAGGCTCCAATATGAAGAGAAGAAGTTGGAGACAGAAGAAAAGAGATTGGCAGCTGAAAGAGAGGAAAAGAGATTGGCAGCTGAAAGAGAAGAAAAGAGACTAGCTGTGGAAAGAGAAGAAAAAAGATTGACTGCCGAGAGGGAAGCAGAAGATAGAAGATTGCAGAGGGAGCACGAGTTACGACTAAGGGAGTTGGAAATTCAAGGCCATGCTCCTGAAAATGGTGCCAGCCCCTTTGCCTCAGATGCCACTGCCAGTCAGGGAGCCTCAACCTCAGCTATGGGTTTTCATGTAGACCATTTTGTTGAGAAAGACGATGACATAGAGGGGTATTTAAGTAGATTTGAGCTTTTAGCTACTACATATGGGTTAGAGAGAGAGAGAGGTGGAGCCTCAAGTTATCACAAGGGCTTAGAGGAACGGCTTATGAAGTTTTTGCCAAAATGAGCAGAGATGACCAAGACAATTATGACATGCTAAAGCAGGCTCTTTTATTAAGATACGAAAAGAACGGAGAATTTTATAGAAAAAAATTTAGGAATGCCAAACTACTGTCGGGTGAGACTTATCACCAGTTCTCTGCACGGTTAGAGACCTACTTGGAGAAATGGACTGCTCTGGGGAAAACCCAAGATCTTAAGGAGATGATCCTTATTGAGCAGCTAAGAGAGTCCATGGCTCCAGACCTGAGAAAGTTTCTCATGGAACAAGGTGCAGAGAGGCTGGGTGAGTTACTCAATGTCGCTGAGAGGTATCAGGCAGCCCAGGCAGAGGTAGTTGGTAATAAAAAGAAACAGGTAGACAATTTTAAGGCACCTCAAAACTTTAATAAGTTTGACCATAGAGACCAGAACAAAGGTAAGCAATATTTTGATAGGCCACGCAATGACTATAAAAATAAAACCTCACAATTCAATGAAAGGAAATATGATGAAAGAAAACCTTTTAACCAAGGAAAGAAGTATTGTAAAAATTGTCGGATGGACAACCATAACACTGAAAATTGTAGAAGGAAAACTCCTACTTTCGCTGCAATGAAAAGGGGGAGAAAGGGAGTAAAGGTCAACCCTACTGAACAACAGGAACCTTACCACCCCCCAGTGTGTGAAGATGTAACATGCAATGGTGTCACCATAAGGTGTTTGTATGATACTGGATTAGATTATGATTCAGTTGTGAGTTCTCACCTGGTGCAGGCAGATCAATACACCACAGAAACAGTGGAGATTCAAGCTGCAACCAAGGACGTAGCGACCATGACACTTCCCGTCGCCAGGATAAATGTGAAAACGCGATATGTGGAAGGAATCATAAAAGCAGCAGTGATAAATGAACCAATCTACCCTCTGATATTGGGGTGTAGATATGTCTTCTTGGGGAATCCCAAGAGACCTGTGATCATGGCAACAGTGCAGACCAGATCACAGTCTAAAAAGGAGGAAGATAATCCGATAAATACCCATCCAGATGAGATGAGGAAGGCACAGGCGGAGGATAAGACCCTCAAGCCTTGTTTTAAGAAATTGCCCAAATGTCATACACCTCCAGGCAAGGGAGATTTCTATATGAAGAACAAATTGATATATAGGAAGGCTGGAAATGGATCCAATGGTCACGGACAGCTGGTCCTTCCCAATTCATATAGGACTAAAGTGTTGGAACTAGGGCATGCGATTCCCTTCAGTGGTCATATGGGGATCAGCGCAACAGGACAGCGTATAGCTTGTCATTATTTCTGGCCAGGAATAACTGAAGACATAAAGAGATATGTAAAATCCTGTCCAGAGTGCCAACGGGTAGCTCCAAAGCATTGGACTGCTCCAGCAACTCTAGGGGAAATGCCCATAGTGGGAACACCTTTTGAAAGAGTTGCAGTGGACATTGTGGGACCTCTCACTCGGACCAAGAGGAGGAACAGTTACATTCTGACTCTGGTGGACACTTGTTCTATGTGGGGAGAGGCGGTAGCCCTGTCATCAATTGATTCGAAGCATGTGGCAGAGGCATTACTCACAATCTTCACCAGGTTAGGCTTTCCCAACCAAATCTTGACTGATAATGGCTCTCAGTTCAAGGGGAAACTAACAGAAGAAGTATTCAGGATCTTTCAAGCCAAACACTTTCATTGTAGCCCGTATCATCCTCAAGGAAATGGCCAAGTGGAAAGATTTAACGGGACACTCATGTCGATCCTGAGAAAGTTGGCACATGAAAAACCAGATACATGGGACCAGTACCTTCCCGCCGCCTTGTTTGCCTATCGGGAGGTACCCCATAGTTCAACCGGTATGGCCCCGGCAACATTGTTATTTGGAAGGCCAATAAAAGGTCCATTGGAAGCATTGTTAAGGACATGGACCGATGAAAAGGCAGAAGAAAATATTACCTCATCATATCAATATGTGAACGAGCTGACCACTCGTCTTAAAACTGGCTGGAAACTTGCCAATGAAAATTTGAGACAAGCCAGGAAAAAGCATGCTGCCTATTACAATAAGAAAGCGAAGGATCGAGAATTAGCTGTGGGAGAGAAGGTGCTCCTTCTACTGCCCGGCAGCCAGAATAAATTGCAAATTGGATGGCAAGGTCCATATACAGTTCTAGAGAAGGTGTCTAGAACAAATTATAAGATAGATAAGAAAGGGAAAGAGAAAATCTATCATGTGAATCTCCTGAAGAAATATCTGGACAGAGAAAACCAGGAAGAGACACACCTACTGACCTTGTCTGTTGTTGCAATGGAGATGAAAAAGGAACCACTCACTTCTCATGAATATCCTTTACATCCCTGTGAGACCGCTGCACAGGTAAAAATCAGCACACACTTAACGGAAAATCAGAGGGAGAGGGTTCAACAGGTTCTGAATAATCATACAGATGTGTTAACGGACCGACCGGGGCATACAAATTTATTAGAGTATGATATGAAACTCATAGACCCAACACCAATCTGTATGAGAGCCTATTCGATTCCGTTCGCTAAGGAAAAAGCTTTAAGGGAGGAGATAGATTATCTGTTGAGAGAAGGGATTATCTCGCACAGTGAATCTCCCTACAGCTCCAGTGTGGTTCTGTTGAGAAAACCCTCTGGAGAACACAGGCTGTGTATAGATTACAGGAAACTGAATGCTGTCACAGAAGGTCAGGTGGATCCATTACCTGATACAAATCAGCTGTTTGCCAGGCTGAATAAAGCTAAATATTTCTCTAAAGTGGATCTGAGCAAAGGCTACTATCAGATTCCAGTAAAGCCGGAAGTCAAACCTTATTTAGCCTTTAGCACCTCGGAAGGACATTATGAATTTAATATGTTGCCATTCGGGCTGAAAAATGCACCGAGTGTGTTTTCGAGGATGATGAGAAAGTTACTGGATCCCCTGAAGAATCCATGCATCACCAACTTCATGGATGATATTCTCATAGCAACAGAAACATTTGAGGAACACATTAACTCTCTGAATATGTTGTTTGATCGACTGAGAGAGACCAATTTGACAGCTAGACCGACGAAATGCTGTGTTGGATGTAAAGAGCTAGAATTCTTGGGACACACAGTACATCAGGGAAACATGACCCCTGACCCCAAGAACCTGGAGAAGTTAAAAAAAAGCACCAAGACCACAAACAAAAAAAGATGTGCGATCTTTTGTCTCATTATGTGGTTTCTACCAAAAGTATATTAAAAACTTTAACTCCATATGTGCTCCATTGACTGATTTAACGCGCAAAGGAAATCCTGATAGAATTATTTGGACAGCGCAGTGTGAATTAGCATACCAAGAATTGAAAGAAAAGCTCACAAGCAGGCCTATTTTGAAATTACCTGACTTGAGTCAAGAATTCATTGTGAGAACGGATGCTAGTAATATCGGTTTGGGTGCAGCTCTATTACAACGGTCAAATTCACTTGATGGGGAATTAACCCCAGTAGCTTATGCTAGCCGTAAGTTGAACACAGCAGAACAAAAATATTCAACCAGTGAAAAAGAATGTCTGGCAGTTATATGGGGTATAGAAAAAAAAGTTCCAGATTTATCTTTATGGAAAATCATTTAAGATCCAAACAGACCATAAACCACTCGTATGTCTGTCACAAGCAAGGCATGAAAATGTTAGATTATTACGTTGGTCGTTGCTCCTACAACCATTCCAGTTTACCATAGAGTACATTCCCGGAAAAAACCAATGTCGGCGCAGATTTTTTAAGCAGACATCCGTACGACGAACATCAGAGTAGTCACCAGGCATAGATAGTAAATTCATCTATGTGTATTTAGAAGTAGGAACTGACATATGATCGTCTGTTCTAAAGGGGGGAGATGTGTAGTGAATTTCTAAATACGATATCTAAATTAGAATATAACAGTATAGTGTATAAAGGCAAAGATAAGAAAGTAGAAAAAAAATTTCTGCTAGAACGGTTGGTGTCGCCTACGCCTTCAGATTATTATTTGCTAACGAATAGCCGAACAAAACGGTACCCAATTTTTCAAATTCGTCCTTGACATAAACGAACCACTTTTCCTAGTTCTAAGAAATATTTGCCTAAAATGCATTGTGGAACGAGGAGGGGCAAGGATAGATGAAAATGCTAATTCGTTTCGCATTGATTTCAAACTAAAAGCCAACCACAGCACAGGGGCAAGCCTTGCCTTAGGGATTTCCCCAATACGATGAAAAAGTTAGAATTGTATACACTACGGTCATGGAAACATGTTTAGCTCTTATTGTGAATGACCTAAGCTCTCGTATTTCGCTTGATATTACATGGAAAAAGAGTGAACGAGAGGTAGTTTAAAAATAAACAACTAACATAGAAAAAAAGAATTTTGAACCAAACCACATAGCCCCTTAAAAATCGTATATTCGTGTACCTGAAGACTTGCTGACCAAGAATATGTTGTTAGTTATCTAAATAGTCCCTTAACTAATCAAATAATGATAAAACAATACATAGAGATCAGAGATACTGTCAGGTCAAGTCATATCTGCTTAGATTGGATCGCATATTTTTTTGGAAAAAAAAGTAGGTGACAGATAGGCTAAGATATTACGGTGAATCCGATTGGGTGGAATTTGAAGTGAGACGAAATATTATTGGCTGACCTTTGAATAAACATAAATAGCCTAGTAACGTAGAAAGGTTTGAATGATATTTTTTTGAAAGACTGTTTACACTGTAATATTAAGAGTGATTGGCCAACTGAGTCGATATTGTCAGAACAAGCGTTAGGGGGGACGCCATTTCTTGAAAAATTCTACCAGCGATTGATGAGATCAGGCTGTGCTTTCAAATACAATTTCTAGGCAGCCTGGACAATAAAACAGATCGAAACTGTGTCAGTCATCGTCACTGTGTATTTCATTGAAAATTGTGAGGTCCTGGGTACTGACGTTAATGTGGTACCAAACGCTTGAAAACTGATTGATTCAGGACTCTGTCTGCATACTGCGAGCCCATGCTAGTGGCCATTGCCTATCAAACAGGGAACAGATTGTCAAGCGAGCAGAGGAAACGTTCTACCTGTATTCTACTGCCAAGTTAAGTTCATGTTCGGCACCTGACAGCTCAACTAACAGAACTTTAAAAAGGAATATAAAGTGACAGTGAATAAAACTGGGACAAATATTTAATAGTCCCACAAGAGAGAAACGAAAACAAACATAACTAAAAGGGTGTGATTTTAAACAACTACCTAGGGGTACTACCAGTATTACCTTAAAGTATAGAATACAACTACAGACGTATATTAGAGTAATATTTTTATGTATGGACAGAAGATCTACTGTGCTATTTGACTGATGTAAATGATTCTTTTGATTTTACTTTTGATTGTCAGTCCTGGTTCAAAATAAATTAGAATCAGGATAATAAATTGTAAAAATTATATTTACACAAATTTCAACCATAGTCTTAAATAAGATAGCCTTTTAAAGTGTCGTTTGTATGTTATTGTGGTAGTACTGTGTGCTGTTGTGAATAATAAACTATTTGTTTGTATGTTTGTTGATTATTGTACATTACACTCCACCTTCATAACCCTAGACACAACACGAAGTCATTTAATATAATAATATAAATACATTTTGAATGAGATAAAAGGGGTGGTAGCGGAAAGGTACCCTGAAAAGTTCACAATACTATTGGGTAAATTCAGGGACCTTCATAGCTAATCTCATTTATTACAATAATAATACCTAATAAAAATTCATAACATCAAAATCCACCACATAGATCATGTATAGTTAATTTAACCACTTAATGATTCTCCACAGTGCTGACGAACACATAGGATGATGATGATGTTACATTCAGATGTATAGATCTCACGCTAACATCGGCTAAACCAAATCAAGCTTTATTTACATACAAAGTCAATTCACTCTAACACTGGGTGGCCGACCTTCACTTGATGGCACCTTTCTATAATAATGGCTGCTGTACAAAAAGATACTGGCATTTTCCTTTCATTTATCGTCTGTCGCTACTTCTTGATTTACAGTTGTTATGTCAGTGGTTAGAATATATGACTACTTGCTAAGTCACTGTTGTCTATCGGCTGCTTGATCTTTACAATGTGGTTTTTATTCGTTGTTCTACTTCTGATCTAATTCCTGTCCGACATAAAATTCTATAATTCTTTCTTTCTCTGTTAGAGCAGCTTGGGGTATCTATATTAGAATGGTCTAATATCAGGGCTGACAGTTTACATCTCTCTTTCTCCTATAATTCTCTACAGTCTATTTTCTTCTGTGCTGTCTAAAAGTTCACCTTATTCTACACGATGTATATTACTTGCTAGTTTTGACATAACTGTAAATTCTCGCCTTGGGCTGACCATCAAAATACTTGACAGGCAACACTGCCTTTCTTGCTCCACGAATAAACAAACACCAAAGCAGAAACCTGCACCTACATCTATCAAGGTGGCTAAATGGAACGGCTTGATGGCGGGGCAATATAGTTTTCTGTACAACACAGAAACCAACCACCTCCAGTGGCCTATTCGCCCCAGTGTACCATCCAAGCTAGCGTTCACTACTATACAAAAATTTAATACAGCGATAACTTTCGCTGGGCCTACTTTCTTCGCTACTTCACGCTAAAACATCAGACTGCCTTAATGTTTCCCGATTTAACATTATGACCATTCTCTACTAAAATTTGTTCACCTTCGCAAAACTTTCTAGTGCGTGTATATTTTGATCACTCACCAAAACATTTCAAGGGACGTAATTTGAAGTCGTCTTCCTTTGTTGATTAAGCTAAAAACCCATAAACCCTTTGTTACGTCCATTTTCACACAACCATTTATGATGCGAGACTTAACAAATTACCAGATACCAAAATCTAACTATGTTAGACGTACTTAGGTACGCATCTATGTTTGTGATAATAACTTAAATTTATTATGCACCAAAGTGCACAAATTCGGTGCGATATATTCGTTGGTTGCCTAAGAGCGCTGATGACGTCAGAGACAGGTCAGAGAGAAAAGAGACAAGATGCCGATTTTACAAGACAGACGTTGTTCTGGTCTTTGAGTCCCATATTGCGGGAATAGTTGATTGTGATTATATATCTTAGCTACCCTCCAAGGCGAAGCGTTAGCCACAGCCAAGTCTGATTCATACTCTTCAGTATCTCCATGTGATACTCGATGTAAGTACTTTACAAGATTTTGACAGGGCTTTAGTAAGGCATCATGACCTACTGCTAGTGAGTTCAGAATCCCTTATGCGAAGTAATAGTCAAGTCGATAATTTTATGAAGTCTCAAGACAAGATGTCCGGCCAGAAAATAATACATAAGTATCTTTGATGAAAGATTGGATATGGAAAAGAAGGGAATAATCTTCACCTCAATACTTTGCCGTTTGCGGGTTGTCCAACGGTCATTGAGGTCAGTCAAGTTTGACATTGAATTTATCTACATGCATAATTCGTATTACCATGCCTGATGTTCCAGTATGTCTTCATGATGATGTCGTCTATGTATCGTCTAATAAATTTGTTATATAAACTGTCAGTCAAGCCCTGAATTCAGCGTCCATCAATTACACCATATTAGTCTGCCACCTGTAAGCCCGACCAAACTGACAGCATTCCTAGTCAGTAGCCTGATGAACTATTATTAATAGACATAACCAATATTCACAAGAAATAACTGTTGTATCGACGAAAGGTCAAAGTATATACAGAAGTAAACAGCGTATCAGCCGATGGCCAAAGAACATAACTTAAGCAAAGAACACTAACTATATACTATACATCAGATCCCAAACAAGAACTCAAACTACAACAGTCTCAAACAAAAAGTAACTACTACATATACTACACCTGGTGGCCCAAACGAAAAAAAGCTACTACACCCTTCTTTAACCCTATCACTAAAGCATCACTATGCAAATCAGTTACATCATAATTGAGAACTGTCACGTAGGTTTTGATCATTAAATTGCCTATAGCGTCTTCCTATTCTTTCACCCGAAATTCTTTAATTTTGTTATCTCTCTTTAATTCCTTTTTCCTGTATATTTTGCATCCATTCGTTTGCGAAATATATTTTGCATACTATTCCTTAACTTTACCTGTTTCTTTTCTCAAAACGGGAAATCGCAATAGTGATTCTATTACATAGATGTCAGTAGACGAAAGGTGTGATTATGTTTCATACCCAGATTAAAGAGCAGACTTTTGGTCTACCATTTTTCACCTGACACTAGCGTAAGGTGTCAAACCCGGCATCCTCACAGTGCAGGAACGAGACAGCGGTCTACAGTTTGCAGAAACGCATGAGGTTTTTCGTTAGAAAAACCCGGCGTAGCGTGAAAAAATAGATCCGCACGGGAGACAGGCTGTCTGGGATTTGAAACTGACACGCGTACATCTTGGTCAGTAGGTGGCAGTTACGACATGTTAGGTGTTAAACGTATCGTTAAAGCCGGAAAAGGGGAGAGCATTTCGTTCTACGAAATAATAGTTCCTCCTTTGTCTGGTTTAAAATATTAACCCAAGTTTGAAACTTTATTTTCATTTCACTCAATAACTTCGCAGTAAAGACAGAACTAGCCTTCGTTCGATTTCTAAATAATCTCTGTTAATAGAGATGGCCTTTAGTTTGGTCGAAGTGGTTTAAGTTCTTAGTACTTCTGTGTTGGTGGTGAGATATCATATATTATTATCTGGTATTTTGTGAAGTGGTTAAAGTGTTATTTCACTAGCTAGATTTGGTGCAGTGCGATTAATTTATAAGTCTGTAATATTTTCTAGTGTCGCATACAGTGGAAAGCAGAATAAATTATATTTCTAGCGTAACAGACATGTAGCTATAATGAATTTAATTTAACTGCTAACTACTCAGTCGAGTATTTTTTTCAAAAACTAACTCATAAATGCTAGATGCGACATCAGTGAATATTGACGGAATACGCAGATATTCCTAATTCCTGATGATTGATTTAAATATAACTTATTTCACCGGAAGTTTAAATAATAAGTCAAGCGGTCGGCTTGCTGTTTAAAATGTAAGTTATATTGAGTACATAATATGTAAATGATTTATATGTGCTTTTCCTTTTATTCAGGAAATACTGGGGTGACCCGAACTTTACCGGCGTTTAATAAGAGTTTCATATTTGAGAAGCATAGACATTTCCTATCTTTAACCACGTGGGTTTTATTTTCAAGTAACACTGGTCTGACAGTGCATATGCCATCAGAGAGAGACAGTACTACGACTCCCACTAACGGTTTCTAAAGACTAGAAATGTATATTGGGCTTTTGAGCCAGTTCATATTGCTCCACAAATTTAAATGTACATGCTGCCTGGCGGCGAGAATAGTTACAAGAATAACATTAACATTCCGACAGAGTTTTTGCCTAGTATTGTGGTGACCAAGTATAGTACCTTCCTGAAAATAGACACCGATCTGACATTCCTTAAATTCTAGAAACCAAAGCTAATGACATTGTGCTCTGCTAACTTTCGTGCTTGGACAAAATTTATGTGACTTAATCAGACATTCGAAAAATTAGAACACCCAAGGAATCGTTCCCTGAGACGGAGAGTTCAGTATATCTTTTGGAACTGGGGATTTCTTGGTCGATGACTGCATTTTCGGGTCTGTGCGAAGGTCCTAGAATTTATTATGTTCTCAGAGGCAGCGAGCAAAGTTGTAAGTATAAATGGGAGCACATGGCCATGGCTGAATGAATGAGTGTACGCAGGTCAGAGTGTTATTTTACCGGTGTATATTGTCACCCATTTGCTGTCTTAACGTTTTAATCTGCAGAATTTGTTACTAATGCTAGAGTTTCTTTTTCTTAGGCTAAATCAGATTATCCAACTCTGTTCATACATTTACGAGAAAAGAAGAAACCTCTTAGACTCAACCCTATGTATCTATAACTCTTTGGGCCATCATCTGTTCTCTTAACGGGGCTGTGGGCTAAACCTAGAGTAAGATTCTAACGGGCTATTATCCGTGTAGCATTTTCTTGAATTTATGACTATTTGTATGTTTTTTTCCTTGATGTATTTCTTTGGTGTTGTGAGAAGATTTTACATGATAATTAAAATCTCTCTTGAACTAAATCAGTGCGTTGGTCAGCTCGTTCTAATAATATATATATTCATTGTTATAGATTTCCCACGTCGGGGTGTTTAACTGTCGTCACGTGTATGTGCGTGCCCGTGAGTAGATAGAAATAGATATATCTGTGAGTAGACTGTCTGACGCTGTAAAGTGGTCGTAGAAGATAGGTGAGAGGGAGAAGAATTTTTTCCGCTTTCAGAGACAGCCTCTATATCACAGTCTATCATCTCACTTGTGGGAATTCTATTTCATTTTACTAACTCACACTGGGACTCTCACTCATCCCAACCTATTCAGAAGGGACCAACCCAAGTCTTAATTCTCCTATAAAAAAATCTACGACAAATGGGGTCTCGCCCGACGGATTTTTGAACTTAGAATAGGAAGACGAGTACGACAAAGGTGGACTCGTCTATCTGGATTTTGAACTTAAGATTCTTTATTCTGAAATAGAGTAAGAGTGTGATGTCTTGTGAGTTTTGTATCTTTTAAAAATAATTTATCCCCTAGACTAACGATCTGTTTTCGGGCGTGCTGACCACACAAACTGATAAGTTTTTTTTCCACAGCATTAAGAAATAATATACATTTCAGTTACAGGTTGATTGTCGGAATATATGTTAATTACTGATTTTGTAATACTAAACGCTGGTAAAGTGGTGAGTGTATAACATTCACCGGGTACTGAAGAAGTAGGTGTTTGTGCAAAGCTAAGGAGTGCGTTTCGGACTATTTGTCCAGATTAATTGCCTCCCTCACCCTAACTGTCTTCAGGGGTAAACGTGATAGTGGATTAAAATTAAGGGATTATTTTTCTCTTTAATTTTTACAATAATTATTTTGTTTCCACTGTAGCAACTTATTTTTCAGAAGTAATCTTAACTACCATTTAGTTGGCGTAGTCGTGTTTTGCATTAGGTGCTTTATTGCCGATTAATAGCAGCGATAGCTAGATTTTTATTTTTGGAGGAGGTATCCCAGGGTTAAATATATCATCTTTTGATTTTTTGGTAATTTTTTTCTCGTAAGTGATAGGAACCAGTGTATCCTTTTTCCTATTTTCGTTCTCCACTAGTCTCAGTCACTGACATAATATGGCCGAGAGGGCAAAGCTTAGACAACTCCTCAGGGACGAAGCGAGAGAGGAGGAACTGGAAGGAGAGGAAGCGAAAGCTTTTGTCAGAGACGAACTTGAGAGATATGATGCGGAGAGGAAAGAAGCAGAAGCTAGGAGGAAGGAAGAAGCAGCCGAAGCATTACAGCAGAAGAAGATGGATGAGGAAATGGAAATTCGCAGGATGCAGCATGAGGAAAGAGAGAAGGAGAGACAGCATTTGGAAAGAGAAAATGAGCAACGACGACAGCATGAGTTGGCTCTTAAGGCTTTAGAAGTCCAAAGTCGTGGTGCTGCCTCTACCTCCAGCAATGGAGAGTCTTCTCCTCATTCTTCCTTAACTGATCCTGCTAGCACTCAATCTACTCACCTCACTGCTATGTCTTTCGCTCTAGAATCTTTCCCTTGTCCAAATGAGAAGATTGACACTTGGCTAGAAAAATTTGAGAAAATTGCAACTCTGTACGGTTTAGAGAGGTCGCGTTGGAATGTGAAGCTTTCTCAGGCTCTGAAAAGTAGTGCGTATGATGTTTACGCCAAACTGGAGACCAGCCAACAAGACAACTATGATGTGTTGAAGAAAGCGTTACTGGAGCGCTTTGAAATGAACGCTCGCAAATTTTTGCAATTGTTTCGCAACAGCAGGAAAGAGAATTCTGAAACTTTTCAGCAGTTCTCGTCTCGTTTGAAGGGTTATCTGACAAAGTGCCTAGAGCTCTCGCAGCTCCCCTCTACCTACGAAGGTCTTGAGGAATTTGTTTTAACAGAACAAATAAAGAACACATTGTCTGCAGATACCCGGAGATTTCTAGCTGAGCAGGGAGCAGAAAAACTTGAAGACATCTTAGAGAAGTCTGAGCGTTACCATAATGCGCTGGCTGAACTACCGGCCACAAAGCGGAAACCGACAGAGGAGCATTTTCGAAAACATAACCTAGAGCAATCTTCTCAGGCTTCTAACCAAAATAACCACAGAGAAACTGGACCTCAAAACCCCCCTCCTGAAAAATCAAAGTTCTACAAGAACAAGTACCCCAACCACCCCAAACAGTCTGATCAACCCGACCGCCCTACATGGCAGCGCAGCCAGAAAGGACAAGGTGGCAAAGGGAGAACCCCTGAGCACGGGACATATGATCAGACCGAGCACACCGAGCCTAAACGCATCGGATGCTTGCTAACAGTCTTGCAAGGCGGAATTATTGACAGTGATTCCCAACCTGTTGGGGATAGACCCTCAACGCGAGGTACTGTTATTTTGAACGGTTCTCAAAGTCTTTGTTTATTCGACACGGGGCTTTCTTACGATTGCGTTGTTGCCAGAAACCTGGTTAAACCCGGTCAAGAGACAGGAGAGACCGTCAAACTTTGTGGAGTTCGTAAGAGTGATGCACCTACAGCGCTTCCCATCGCATTGGTGGAGATCCACTCTGATTTCGTCAGAGGTGTGATCAAAGCGGCTGTTATGGATGATCCCATCTACCCAGTCATACTTGGCGGGAGATACGTGTGTCTTGGGAAACCGGAAGAGCCGATTGTGGCAGCAGTAACTACAAGAGGGCAAACCATGAAGGAACGGGAGCCTGCGCCTAATTTGTTACCTATGGAACTTAAAGAAGCGCAATACAAGGACCCTACTTTGGCACCCTGCTTTAGGAAACTGCCCATGGCTAAGGAACCCAGACAGCACGGGGACATTTTTTCTAACGATGGCGTACTTTATCGCAGAACGGGCAAGCCTGACCAAGGTTACAACCAGCTCCTAGTACCGAAACAGTACAGAAGCCAAATCCTAGAAATGGGGCACTCTCTTCCCTTCAGCGGACATATGGGACAGAACGCCACAAATCAACGGATAACCACTCATTATTGGTGGCCAGGAGTAAATACTGATATTATCAGATATGTAAAATCCTGTGCCCAGTGCCAACGTGTGCCACCCAAGCAACGAGCACCCCCAGTCTCTTTGGGTGAAATGCCAATAGTGGGAACACCATTCGAACGGGTTGTGATCGACATTTTAGGACCCTTAGAAAGGACTAAAAGAAGGAACAGGTTTATCCTGACCTTAGTCGATACATGCACTTTATG
Source organism: Oreohelix idahoensis (assembly GCA_024509875.1). NCBI lineage: Eukaryota > Metazoa > Mollusca > Gastropoda > Stylommatophora > Oreohelicidae > Oreohelix > Oreohelix idahoensis. Next base: position 366,326 of record JAMPIV010000692.1, read on the forward strand.
GGCAGAAGCTATCCCGCTAACATGCGCAGATGCCAAGCATGTCGCAGAAGCCCTCGTGCAGATTTTCACTCGGTTGGGATTCCCTCAGCAAGTGTTGACGGATAACGGATCTCCATACCGAAACCTGTTGATGGATGAGATCGTGAAGATCTTGAGGACCAAACACATCTACACAAAGCCATATACCCCGGCCGGAAATGGGCTCGTGGAACGTGTTAATGGAAACCTCAACATGATGCTAAGTAAGCTGGCACAAGTGAAACCTGAAGATTGGAATCTCTGTATTCCTGCAGCATTATTTGGCTACAGAGAATCTCCTCATACTTAAACAGGATTTCCGCCAGCTACACTCTTATTCGGCAGACCCATTAAGGGCCCGCTTGAAGCCTTACTTCAGTCTCTGACAGACGAGAAGGCGGATGAGACAGTTGTCTCAGCAAGTAGATATGTGTCGGTTTTAAAGGAAAGGTTGAAACTAGGGTGGGACCTAGCAACGACTAACTTTAAGCGAGCACGCACAAAGCACGCTAACCGATACAGGAAAGTCGCGAAAGAGAGAGAACTGGAAGCAGGAGAGAAAGTTTTGGTGTTACTCCCTACCGGAAACAACCAACTGAAGATCGGATGGCAAGGGCCGTTTACCGTCCTGAAAAAGATTTCTAAGGCTAACTACCAGATCTCTATTCAAGGAAAGGAGAAGGTTTTCCATTTAAATCTCTTAAAGAGATACTTTGAAAGACCAGTGCCAACCTCCGACCATCTCCTGACGATCGCCAGAGCTGACGAAGATGATGATAGTGGCAGGGATATTCCACCACTATCACAGGAAATCTTTCAAAAATGTCAGAAGCGGCGACGCTCTTTCAAGCGCGCATGGGAGACATTCCAGAGGAAGGAAACTTTGGGGAGTAGACTTGAGTAGGAATTGGAGAGAGATGGAGGGGGAAGATAAGAAAGAAGAAGACAGACACCCCGAAGCTACGGTTACAGGAAATTTAATTCCATAACGTAGACATGGAGTGCTTCCATATCTTAAGGGGGGGACGTCCTGTCACGTAGGTTTTGATCATTAAATTGCCTATAGCGTCTTCCTATTCTTTCACCCGAAATTCTTTAATTTTGTTATCTCTCTTTAATTCCTTTTTCCTGTATATTTTGCATCCATTCGTTTGCGAAATATATTTTGCATACTATTCCTTAACTTTACCTGTTTCTTTTCTCAAAACGGGAAATCGCAATAGTGATTCTATTACATAGATGTCAGTAGACGAAAGGTGTGATTATGTTTCATACCCAGACTAAAGAGCAGACTTTTGGTCTACCATTTTTCACCTGACACTAGCGTAAGGTGTCAAACCCGGCATCCTCACAGTGCAGGAACGAGACAGCGGTCTACAGTTTGCAGAAACGCATGAGGTTTTTCGTTAGAAAAACCCGGCGTAGCGTGAAAAAATAGATCCGCACGGGAGACAGGCTGTCTGGGATTTGAAACTGACATGCGTACATCTTGGTCAGTAGGTGGCAGTTACGACATGTTAGGTGTTAAACGTATCGTTAAAGCCGGAAAAGGGGAGAGCATTTCGTTCTACGAAATAATAGTTCCTCCTTTGTCTGGTTTAAAATATTAACCCAAGTTTGAAATTTTATTTTCATTTCACTCAGTAACTTCGCAGTAAAGACAGAACTAGCCTTCGTTCGATTTCTAAATAATCTCTGTTAATAGAGATGGCCTTTAGTTTGGTCGAAGTGGTTTAAGTTCTTAGTACTTCTGTGTTGGTGGTGAGATATCATATATTATTATCTGGTATTTTGTGAAGTGGTTAAAGTGTTATTTCACTAGCTAGATTTGGTGCAGTGCGATTAATTTATAAGTCTGTAATATTTTCTAGTGTCGCATACAGTGGAAAGCAGAATAAATTATATTTCTAGCGTAACAGACATGTAGCTATAATGAATTTAATTTAACTGCTAACTACTCAGTCGAGTATTTTTTTCAAAAACTAACTCATAAATGCTAGATGCGACATCAGTGAATATTGACGGAATACGCAGATATTCCTAATTCCTGATGATTGATTTAAATATAACTTATTTCACCGGAAGTTTAAATAATAAGTCAAGCGGTCGGCTTGCTGTTTAAAATGTAAGTTATATTGAGTACATAATATGTAAATGATTTATATGTGCTTTTCCTTTTATTCAGGAAATACTGGGGTGACCCGAACTTTACCGGCGTTTAATAAGAGTTTCATATTTGAGAAGCATAGACATTTCCTATCTTTAACCACGTGGGTTTTATTTTCAAGTAACACTGGTCTGACAGTGCATATGCCATCAGAGAGAGACAGTACTACGACTCCCACTAACGGTTTCTAAAGACTAGAAATATATATTGGGCTTTTGAGCCAGTTCATATTGCTCCACAAATTTAAATGTACATGCTGCCTGGCGGCGAGAATAGTTACAAGAATAACATTAACATTCCGACAGAGTTTTTGCCTAGTATTGTGGTGACCTAGTATAGTACCTTCCTGAAAATAGACACCGATCTGACATTCCTTAAATTCTAGAAACCAAAGCTAATGACATTGTGCTCTGCTAACTTTCGTGCCTGGACAAAATTTATGTGACTCAATCAGACATTCGAAAAATTAGAACGCCCAAGGAATCGTTCCCTGAGACGGAGAGTTCAGTATGTCTTTTGGAACTGGGGATTTCTTGGTCGATGACTGCATTTTCGGGTCTGTGCGAAGGTCCTAGAATTTATTATGTTCTCAGAGGCAGCGAGCAAAGTTGTAAGTATAAATGGGAGCACATGGCCATGGCTGAATGAATGAGTGTACGCAGGTCAGAGTGTTATTTTACCGGTGTATATTGTCACCCATTTGCTGTCTTAACGTTTTAATCTGCAGAATTTGTTACTAATGCTAGAGTTTCTTTTTCTTAGGCTAAATCAGATTATCCAACTCTGTTCATACATTTACGAGAAAAGAAGAAACCTCTTAGACTCAACCCTATGTATCTATAACTCTTTGGGCCATCATCTGTTCTCTTAACGGGGCTGTGGGCTAAACCTAGAGTAAGATTCTAACGGGCTATTATCCGTGTAGCATTTTCTTGAATTTATGACTATTTGTATATGTTTTTTTCCTTGATGTATTTCTTTGGTGTTGTGAGAAGATTTTACATGATAATTAAAATCTCTCTTTAACTAAATCAGTGCGTTGGTCAGCTCGTTCTAATAATATATATATTCATTGTTATAGATTTCCCACGTCGGGGTGTTTAACTGTCGTCACGTGTATGTGCGTGCCCGTGAGTAGATAGAAATAGATATATCTGTGTGTAGACTGTCTGACGCTGTAAAGTGGTCGTAGAAGATAGGTGAGAGGGAGAAGAATTTTTTTCGCTTTCAGAGACAGCCTCTATATCACAGTCTATCATCTCACTTGTGGGAATTCTATTTCATTTTACTAACTCACACTGGGACTCTCACTCATCCCAACCTATTCAGAAGGGACCAACCCAAGTCTTAATTCTCCTATCAAAAAATCTACGACAAGAACTCACAAGAAATACTAAACCAAAATACCGAGCTAAATCTCCCAAAATTGGGATTTACGGAGTTACCTCCCTTCCCTCAAAACACTCTCCTGCTAATTTTACTCCCCCTTAACAAAGTCATATAGTCTATTAACAACTCTATTTAACTTTCTTAAACCATTATTTTGTACGCTTTTTCATTCTTAAAGTTCTAAGCTACCAGTCACACTTGGTAGACATCAGTGTTAGCACGGGAGACGTCCACATGGGGAATAAAAAGAACTTGTTTGATACTTTAATCCCCTGTTACAACAAAACGAGGGACACAATAGCAGGCCCGCTAAAGCGATCGGCAACAAAGGACTCATGACACGCACAGGAGTGTTGGTTACCAGATTGTAGTCTACGTTGAGAGCGGCATGTTGTCTACATAACGTGACACTGAAAGAGATTGTGGGAAGCCTCCCCAGCCAGCAAAGCGACACAAGGGGACTTCCCTGGAGTTGCAAAAAGAGGAAGACTTTAATTCAAGGGGCAGATAATTTCTGTATCTGGCGGCCAATCCAAAACCACGGTTTGTCTCGCAACCAAACACACAGCACGGAGCGAATAGTTAGTTGGTTGCGAGAGCTCACCACGTTTTAGCGATTGACGGGCACTGATCGCACACGAGCATGCCGACGTCGCAGGACACGATGAACGCCTAGTTACTGGATTAGAGGGCGGAGCTAAAAGACACAATCCACGACTTCTCACATACTGGCCACCCGAAATATAACGACAAGTTTGTCAGAAGTCTGTAGGTTTTTTCAATAAACGCGGATCATAAGGTTTCTCAGAACATATCAAGTTCACATCTTGTTTTATAATTTCATTGCTTTGTGCATATATAATACATATCTGTGGAGTTTAATTATATATAGTGTTCTTAAGGAATTTGGGATGGGAAATGGAGGTTAGTAAATTTGAGATAAATTATTAATTTTCGTTTTCATTTTTTTAAGATTACTTTTTACACTTAGTCTCATATCTGAATGTGCGAAAGACTGTTTTCCGTTACTTCTATTCGGTAATGGTTAATTAAGTCAAAGGTTTTTCCTATAGGATAATATAATGAGGTAACTCATAGTTATATACTTTACCTTAATCTAGATTGTCAAATCATCATTACAGACTTACATGAGCACACACTTTTATTCTCAATATATTTAACACTTGTCATGTGCCCATCATGTCATGTGTCATAATAAATGAATTAAAAACAGAATGATCAGCGAGGAAGAAGCCATAGTGAGGAATAAGATAAATGAAAGTCAACTATTGATTTTAGATGTGAAACGTATGATGTTACTTTTGTGTTTTAAGTCCTGCAGAAGCCTGAGTCTACACATTGCGTATTTGGCGTCTAACCGGAAAGAAGCTAGCAAAGCATATATCTGGACAGCAAAGTGTACAAGATAGGACATCATACACTTTCCAAGTTTCAAGGATGATCTCCATGCACGCATTTGTAAACGTTGGTGGCACAGCATTTATTCACCAGTTTCTCACGTCTATTCGCGTATACATATATCAAGCTCAACTCACTCAGCAGCTTATCGCATGAGTCAAGTTAAAGCACGCACAAGTTAATTTTCCTATATATCAAGTTAAACTCACTCAAACGCTCATTTCTGAATCAAAGACTACACACTCACAAGTTGACGAGCCTATAAATCAAGATCACTTAGTCACAAGGTGATTCGCCAAGATATCAAGCTCAAATCACCAAGTTCAGCTACTCACTACGTCAGTGCATGAAGTGAATTCACCTACTCTCATCATGTATTGTACGACGTAATTTCACTCAAATAAGCTTCATTGCAAGAAACCCACTTGTTAACAGAAGATCATTTCGTGAAGAGCTCCAGTCTAGTCAGTGCGTTTTTAAGATCAGACAGCAGACATTTTTCTGAGACAACCCATTGACACTAGAAAAATTTTCAAACATTGAGAGACGTTATATCTTGCAAGTTCCCGCTACCTTTGAAAAGGTTTTAATCAATAAGTCCTCGTCTTGGAGATAATCCACACGGCGCAACATACATCTACACTGAACAGTCATACACTGGAAGAAATTTGAAAGACTCATAGACCATGTAGATTTGACATCATTGTGGTAACACTTATTATATCACATCATTAGTGCACTATTTACTTAGGTCACTCTCATATTTAATTAACTACATTTTAACATTTCTTCTGTGTGTGTGAATTGTCTTTCACCATCATCCTTTGTTTGATTGTCTACTACCCCCACACGTGTATATATTTAACTAATACACAGTACAGCCGTTTTGATCATTGGCTAGCTCGTTAATGTATCACTCGTGCTGTCTGTGTTACGTATATACATTTTGGTAGAATCCTTCATTTAGAGGATGTTGGGGGCTCTTTCTTTATCGAGATCTGAGGGCAGAAGCTAAAGTCGTAGGGAAATATAAAACTTTCCAATATTTATTAGAAAACGCTTTCCCGTGGATAATATTCGCCTTCTCTTCTTCTTGTCCTTATCTCGAATAGGTCTCTTTCTTTCTTAAATAGCCAATTTATATAGACCTTCTTGACAACATTCCATAGGCCATCCCCATAGACAACTACTGTTGTAGTTTTACACGATACGACAATAATATATAATTAAACGCATCAGTGTTTTCCACATCATCTCTTTAATGCTAACTTTCTTAATGAAATGTTTGCAACCAACAACAAAACAATGCCATCAGATTTTCTGAATATGCGGAAATGACCCGTATTCCACCGTTAAAACTAAACTGAACACCCATTAAAAGAACATGCAAGCTTTTAAAATTTCTTATGCTGCATTGACCACTGACCGCAGGTCACGATACCTTCAGGCGACAGCGCTAAAATACAACTGTAATGAAATGGAAAGGAATGAAATGATCACGGGAGAAATAATGACGTCAACAGCGCATACAGCAGAAAGCGAGCACCAACATTATTTTCCTCGTCTTGTTTTGGCGGGTTACTTGCTTGCTAGATTCTAACTTTGTTTTTCTTCTCACGACGTGTTATGCCGTACCAAGGGAAGCCCGTGTAATCCGGGGTGGTGGCAGGGGTCTCTATAGACAAAGACAAAATAGAACTACGTCTACTGTAGGCGTGTCGTAAGTGGCGACATTTATGAGATTTTGCATGGGATAGGTAACTTTATAATGCACACGCAATTACTTCACTGCAAGAACACATGAAGACTTTGGTGTCAACTTTCTACAAGAGAAGTAACTCCATGCTTCATAGGGGGCGAAAAGGCATATAATAACAGGGGCGGACTGACCGGGATTGGGGCGCCGGAAAATAAGGAACTGTTTACTTGATGGCTGACTAAGCTAGATGGAGGCTAGAGGAGAGTGGGCATTCCTATAAATTTGGACCTTCGGACAGTGCCGGACTTCCCGACCGCTTAGACTGCCCCCCTGGTCCCTAAGGCATTTGACAAGGTAGAACAGAAGGAAGTTATGAACTTGTTAGAAAGCATAAACATCTATTGCAAAGACATGAGAATAATAACGAACTTATACTGCCAACAAACAGCAGCTGTACAAATTGGCTACCTACTAGGACAGTTTCAGAAGATAAGTGTTAGGTCGGGAATGTTCTGTTACCAGATCTATTCTCTCTGGAACAATGAAAAAAAGGAGATTCATGTAAAGAGAAATCCCAGGAATATCAGTTGATGGACATAATATAACAACTTGAGATACGCTGATGATACAATCTAGCAGGAGCTGATGGTTCTATGATATTCTGCTGTTGAAACTGTGTCGTCTGCATTTCTAATGTTTCTGGTGGTAAAAGGATATATACCTATGATGTGTAATGGAAATGAAGCCTCCAGTATCCGACAGCCTTTCGTGACCTCAGTGTCGTTTTAAGATTCGCTAACAAAGTCACGCATTTTTCTTCCTGTCTGACTCACTTTTTAATCCACGCTTCTTTTTTTACTTGACCATATCAAACGAGCTTGTTTACCAACTTTCGCAACCTGTGATTCATAACAGGAGACGAACCACGTTCGTTTGCGCAAGTTTCTCACGCGAGAAAATCTGTCAATATCATGATGACGAGCAGATCGCACGTGGAAAACACGTAGAAGTGTAACGGCCTTTGAAGATTCTCTATAAGGGGAGCAAATACTTTGATCTCGAGAAATAGGGAAAATCTCAGACGGGAGCCCGCTGGACTAAGCTTTTGTTGTCGATTAGCAACGGCAGGCAGAAGCGACTGTTAAACCCTTGATCTGGGAAACGTAGTTTCAGATTTCTCTGCTGGGAAACGGAGTGTGAGAATTCACATCTTCTTGAGATCATAGCAACATGATCGTATGTAAACTGCGTCTTTCTAAAATCATTATCAGAGTCGCTCAGAATTTTTTCGGAGAGTCTAGACACGTTATCTAGAACCAGAGGGAATAGATGTGTTAATAGATCGTGGTGTTTCTTTCTGGATTTCTGGTAATATATAAATTTGTGCTTAAGCATATTAAAGTGTTAAAAGTTTTGGTATCTTAAATTCACTGTGATTTTCTAGGTGTTAAGACTAGCGAATTAAATAACTCATAGCTATTTTTATTCCAGATGTTTCAGTTGTAATGCAAATTTAATCACCCGCTATCACACAGAAAGGGACGGTTTAGTTGACTAATATATACAGTAGGCAACTGATAATTGACGGAATACAATTCACTTTTATTTCATTGTGTGTAATTTAGTAAGTGACTGTGTTTGACTATCTCATGCGACTAAACAAACAGACGCCGAAAATCTATTAGTTATTAATGACAGGCGATATTTGTTGAGTGCGCGTAGGGATAATTTAATCATAATTGACATTATGCGCTGATCGTTGACTGGAGCAGGAGGGGGAAAAGGCTGCATGCCTCAACCAAACTTGCACCCGCTAAGCGACGCGCAATAAGATAGGCTAGACATAACGTGCGCCTTTTAACTTTAATCAGGACTGACGGAGATGATGAGAGATTGTCCCGTCCCCTTCCGTATATATATATATATATATATATATATATATATATATATATATATATATATATATATATATATATATATATATATATATATATATATATAGTCACTTCGATTACGGAAACAACAGCAAATGGATTGATTTGCCGTTGCCCTAAAGACGCCAATAGGCGTGATGGGGAACAATGGCAAAGAAAACCTATCTGCTGTTGCCCTAAGACGCCACTAGGCGTAATGGCCACTGACTGCTTTGACGGTCGGTGGCTAAGGACGGAAGAAGAAGAAGAATATATATATATATATATATATATATATATATATATATATATATATATATATATATATATATATATATATATATATATATATATATATATATATATAATTAGCAGTAATTTTTCATAATGTTCCTATATCCTTGGGCAAACTGATCAACGGCGACCAGCGATTTTTTTATGTGACTGTATCTTGGGCCTTGTCTCCATTTTTTTACTGATTGGATTAAAGTTGTCTTCTGTGGGCTGACGCGTCTCCAAGTTTCAGTTGTGAACAGGACGGGTCATAGAGACGAACAAACATTGTAGTAGTAAATTTTAACTGGACTTACAAAATACCCAGATATATTTTCTTGCATTCTTATCAGCCCATCGCGGTGAAATAACAATAACTGTTCTCCCGACTTCTGATAGTCGTTTCCAAGAGGATATTTATCCAGGAGAGTTACGCTATTTCAGAATCGGCACTCACCAGAGCTAGCCGGTAGGATTTACCAATCAATCACGTACCATCATCAGTAACAATTTTTAGCAACTAGCTGTGTCCAAATAGCAGAAGTATTTGTTTTTCCATTCTTTGCTGTGAACACTAGATCTCGATTTTTCTACCATTAACTATTCGAGGTGACACTATCGATCCAGGATTACCTCACCAAACTTGGCGTCCACCTTATAATGTTATTGTCAAGGCTGGACTGGAGCCAAATTTGGCACTGTACCCTGACACTATCAATATCGATAAATATATTCAGGGTAACTGTACATTCCAGGAAATATCACCAAGATTAGGTAAGGAGAGAGAGAGAGAGAGAGAGAGAGAGAGAGAGAGAGAGAGAGAGAGAGAGAGAGAGAGAGAGAGAGAAAGAGGGAGAAAGAGAGAGAGAGAGAGAGCGTGGCCATGTATGTCAGAGAGAGAGAGAGAGATTGAATATTTTCTTGTTACGGTAGCTTGTACCAAACTAGTTATTTTGCTTTAACAATTGTTTACTTTACGGATTAGCACGTATTATGAACTTTGTTTCTTTACTGTCGATACTAAAACCTGTTGCTAACCTTTTGACTTTTGGGGTTATTAACATGGTTGGGTTCTTATCTTCTCAACGAGGGGAGGGCATAGGTATTCTGTTGTTTTTTTTCTATGCATGTAATTCTGATGTATCTGATCTTTCTCTTTTAGATATTCGATGTTGTAAAGTTTAGTGATAATAAACAACAAAAGAACTACCTTTGTGTGTGTTGGTCAGATCCATACCCATTTTACCATAGTTTTCACGTTTGTGTGTCTTGTTGTCACATAGCTGTGTGTGTGTGTATAGGTGTTTAGTAAACTTATATTTCTCAATATAAGGGGGTGCAAGATTGTCTTATACTAAAATACAGTCGTATAGATAGGCTGGTCTAGAGGAACTATTCAGTCCAGAGACAGATCTTCTCCTTAAACTATTCACTCGTGAAAAATCTATTTCTTACACTTTACTTCTCACGTGTTATCACCATCTCCTATACTCAGGCGGGACCTTACATAACTTTAAAACCTATCTAAGCACGACAATGACATCACAGAGAATACATCAATTTTCACCGCATAGATGATGGCAATGCTAAAAACATTAGAAATCTTCTCTGACAACCTTCCCCAGAAACTAACAGTGTTAACAGTCTCACGTTCAAGAATTCAAACTGTAAGAAACTTATAACAATGCAGCAGACCTGATATAGAGGAGGAGAAATTTCTGGTATATGCTTGAATACAAGAGGATGCTTTAATGGCTCGGGATCCTTCACATGTTGGCACAGAATGAAGTGAAAAGACAGGTATAGAAGCCAAGAATTGTATGTCTGCTAAAGACATAACTATTGTTGGGATTAGTAGATCAGACATCAAAAGTTTTAATTAACAGAATAGAGACAGATGAATGGAAAGTAGCATGTAATACAAATCTAACAGTATGACAGCCATAGAAGCTGGTTATAACACTAACAAGAACATGTTAAACATCTTAGGAATTGAAAATTCACAGCAATAAGAAACTTCCCAGACTACAACTGTGAATGAACTATTTCAGAATACAAGAACCTTGCTGTGCAGAATGTCTTCAAGACAATAATATAGAACATTTCCTTTACAAATGTAAGAAGTATGAACATCAGAGAATCCCAGTACTAGATTATTTACAGAAACGTAATTCGCCCATACTGTAGGACAGGTGTTGAGAATAGACTGACCTAGGGAACTACACAACATAGTCACGCAGCATTTTTTGTTGTTGTTTGCTCGAGGCGAAATCTCAGGTTAGTATGTCTAACCTGAGACTGATTTTGCGTGAGTATCCTAATTTACCTGTACGCTGACAGGTTCCTGTCGCCATTCCAGCAGATACTCGCCGTCTTCGGCGGGTACCCATTAGAGCTGGGTCGGCTCAGGAGCCGTTCAGGTTATTCCAGTCCATGACCGACGACATTGCTTCAAATGTCTTCGCCAGGGCTCGAATTAATCCAGTCCAAATGCCGGTCGACGACTGTGGTGGATTTTGATGTTATGACTTGTTGTTATATATTATTTTTGTATTTTATGAGATTAGTTATGAAGGTCCCTGAATATACCCAATAGTATTGTGAACTTTTCAGGGTACCTTTCCACTACCACCTTTTTTTTATCTCATTCAAAATGTATTTATATTAGTATATTAAATGACTTCGTGTTGTGTCTAGGGTTATGAATGTAGAGTGTAATGTACAATAATCAACAAACATACAAACAAATAGTTTATTATTCACAACAGTACACAGTACTACCACAATAACATATAAACGACACTTTAAAAGGCTATCTTATTTAAGACTGTGGTTGAATTTTGTGTAAATATGATTTTTACAATTTTATTATCCTGATTCTAAATTAATTGGAATCAGGACTGACAATTTAAAAGTGAAATCAAATAATCATTTACATCAGTCAAATAGCACAATAGATCCTCTGTCCATACATAAAATATTTTTCTAATATACGTCTGTAGTGTTCTCCTAATTTAAGGTAATACTGGTAGTACCACTAGGTTGTTGTTTGAAATCATACCCTTTTAGTAATGTTTGTTTCTATTTGTCACTTGTGGAACTATTAAATATTTGTCCCAGTTTTATTCACTGTCATTATATAGTTCTTTTAAAGTTCTGTAGTTGAGCTCTCAAGTGCCGAACGAGAACTTATCTTGGCAGTAGAATACAGGTTGAACCTTTCCTCTGCTCGCTTGACAATCTGTTCCCTGTTTGATAGGCAATGGCCACTAGCATGGGCTCGCAGTAAACAGGCAGAGTCCTGAATCAATCAGTTTTCAAGCGTTTGGTACCACATTAACGTCAGTACCCAGGACCTCTGAAATGTGAAGGTATGCATCCTTCGTAATATCTAGCATACACTAATAGTCCACAGTTAAGAACATGCACATTACAAACAAACAAAAAGGGTCATAGCCTTATAAAACCTATGCCACCATTTTCTTTTAATGTGACAATGTACACCAGTATTCATTTCCCTACTAGTTACAACGCCACTGCAATTCCAGCTGTAATCTCTTCCATATAATAGGATAGGTGTTATGCTCCTCTATGACAATCATACATATTCTTGTAGTTTTACACCTCTCTGACAGTCTATCACATGGTGGATCAATCTTTAGGCTTTGCCTCATGTTCGCTATAGACCCACTCATGTCCAGACATATATTATTATTTCACATTCAATTTTTATATAAAATACAGGTTAATAAGTGTCAATCTAACCACAATTTGTTCAATGAAATACACAGAGACGATGACTGACACAGTTTCGATCTGTTTTGTTGTCCAGGCTGCCCAGAAATTGTATTTGACAGCACAGCCTGATCTCATCTATCACTGGTGAAAATTTTTCTAGAAATGGCGTCCCCCCTAACGCTTATTCTGACAATATCGATTCAGTTGGCCAATCGCTCTTAATATTACAAGGGTAAACAGCCTTTCAAAAAAATATCATTCAAACCTTTCTACGTTACTAGGCTATTTATGTTTATTCAAAGGTCAGCCAATAATATTTCGTCTCACTTCAAATGCCACCCAATCAGATTCACTGTACCATCTGAGCCTATCTGTCACCTACTTTTTCCCCCAAAAATATGCGATCCAATCTAAGCAGATATAACTTGACCTGACAGTATCTCTGATCTCTATGTATGGTTTTATCAATAGTTGATTAGTAAAGGGACTATTTATATAACTAATAACATATTCTTGGTCAGCAAGTCTTCAGGTACACGAATCTACGATTTTTAAGGGGCTATGTGGTTTGGTTCAAAATTCTATCTTTTTTTCTATGTTAGTTGTTTATTTTTAAACTACCTCTCGTTCACTCTTTTTCCATGTAATTTCAAGCGAAATACGAGAGCTTAGGTCATTCATAATAAGAGCTTAACAATTTTCCATGACCGTAGTGTCCACAATTCTAACTTTTTCATCGTATTGGGGAAACCCATAAGGCAAGGCTTGCCACTGTGCTACAGTTGGCTTTTAGTTTAAAATCAATGCGAAACGAATTAGCATTTCATCTATCCTTGCCCCTCCTCGTTCCACAATGCATTTTAGGCAAATATTTTCTTAGAACTAGGAAAAGTGGATGTTTATGTCAAGGACGAATTTGAAAAATAGGGTACCGTTTTGTTCGGCTATTCGTTAGCAAATAATAATCTGAAGGCGTAGGCGACACCAACCGTTCTAGCAGAAAATTCTTTTGTACTTTCTTATCTTTGCCTTTATGCCCTATACTGTTATATATTAATTTAGATATTGTATTTAGAAATTCACTACAACGACACTACTTCAAATGTGCTCGCCCAGGCTTGAACCTGGATCACCCGATCGCCAGCATAGTGTGGTAAGCATTGTACCAGCGCGGCTGCCAAGCAGCATTTAACAATAACAAGAATAAATATATAATGGCTGGTAGGGGTGTGGTTGGACAGTGAACGTTTAGTAAAGTTGTAGTGTTACATATTGCTGATGACAAATTGTTTGAGTTTAGGACCTTGTACAAACCAATGGATTTTATTTTGTGCATGGAATGCTCAGTTTAACCCCACATGGGCTAAATGATGAGAAATGAAGAATAAATTAAACATTAACTCAAACATCTCAAGTATTTACATCTCTCTTCCTTTCTATTTTGTTTTTCTAAACACCACGACAAGTATGAAGAGACTTTCATTGTAGGTTAAAGGGAAAACACTTGCTTGCACACACACACACACACGCGCGCACGCACACACACACGCCCGCGCACACACTCACACACACACCAACACATGCACACAATATGGAAAATGATAATTTACGCTATTTACAGTAATTGGGCAGAGTGTTCAGGTGTCGGCAATTAAACATATTATCTGGAATTAGCGACACTAAATATCCTAATTATAACTTACCAGACTTTGCACGGGATTTTCTTTTATCATTAAACAAAAATTATGACACGTGACTGTCTCAGGGACTATACAACGGTGGTTTCGTCTTATCTTCAGTTGGATTTGTGCATGATTTAGAACACTGACTTCAGTCTCTAAACATGACCTAACCCGCAAGGCAGGGAACATTTAGGAATAGGAGTTTAATTTCTCTCTGATGAACTGCCGCCAAATGCTAGTTTGGTTTTAAGACACCAAGTCTTGTTTAACAAGATCAAAAGTTAATATATAGTCATTGGGGTGGTGAAAGTCTGATGCTGTTCTTACAATACATATGACTTTTGACTTATGACTTTTGACAATTGAATGTGAATTAAATATATGTTAAAGTCAATTATATAACTCGAAACACCAGGTTTTTACACCTCTCCCCTTAAAATTTGTTGTTGTTGATGTTATCGTTTGGTTTGTTAGGTTTTATCTAATTTGTGTTTGTTGCGGGAGGGGGAGGTGGTTAAAACATACAAACATAACTGGTCATTATGATTTGTCCTATTTACAATGATTTGAGAGGTGTGATGCTACTTTCCCATATCAGCAGATGCTCATATTATTTGGAATTGAAAGCAATAAATATCCTAATTGTAACCCATTTGAGGTTGAACGGGATATTTTTCATCATTAAATTAAAAAAAAAAAAAAAAAAAAACAAGTCGCCACACATTAAGTGTAATTTATGAATCATAATACCTAATTGTATGCATCATATAACAAACTTGACCAATCGTAGAGTTCAATTTTAATTGCGCTGTATAATTGTGAATGACTTCCATTACTGACAGAAACCCTCTCTGTTAGAGGTTTAGTAAACACAAGTGTAACAGTTCAGAACATTTTCATATCTTTGAGAAAATACCGTACAACCAGGTCTTTTATATTTGGACAAAGCCCTAGTATAACCGGTGGATCCTATGTCTTGGTTGAACGGTGCTTGCCTCGCCAAAACAAGGCAAAATTTATAAAAAAAATCTTTGAGGTAGGTAACATTATTAATTCAGTTGGAACGATAAGGGGACGTTATTTAGATTTGATGTGGAAGACAGGATTAACAGATTAGTTTCCCTTTGCAGCAAAAAACAAACTATTTTCAAGATGTCGGAAGATAACCGGACACGGTAAAATACTATTTTAGCGGTTTCTTGTTTAGAGTTACTTCCCTTTAGAATGACCGTTCATTGTTGTTACGTTCATCGAAGTACACAATTGGCTCAGTATAACCCTAACCCTAACCCTACCCCCTAATACTAACACTAACCCTAACAACAATGAACGGTCATTCCAAAGGGAAATAATTCTAAATAAGAAATCGCTAAAATAGTATTTTGCCGAGAGAAGGAAATTTCGAAATTGTCCTCCTTCCACACAGTTTGCCTAAGGAACATTCTCAGAATCTTTTGGCCGAATACCATCACCAACCAAGAACTGCTTACGCGGAGTAACCAAGAGGACATGCACACCACCATTGCTGGCAGACGCTGAAGTTGGGTTGGCCATGCCCTCAGAAGAGACCCCGATGCCATCACAAAAACAGCTATTCTATGGACCCCTGAAGGAAAGCGAATGAGAGGCTGGCCAAAAAGAACTTGGCAGAGAACAGTGGAGGCCGAGATACAAAGAATGAAACAGAGCTGGCACTGTACAAAAGATGGCCGCCGATTGAGCAAAGTGGAAGCAGTTTGTTGCTGCCCTACTAGACGCCACCAGGTGTGATGGCCACTGACTGCTTTGACAGTCGGCAGCCAAAGATCAAAGAAGAAGTAGAAGCATATCCAAGAGGATTACGGTAATCCAACTGCAGGAAGAGTACAGTAAAGAGAATACAGATTAATTCTTTCATAAACTGTCTGTTGCGATCAAAAACAAACACAGTTGTTGCCCACAAAAAAAAACCCAGCTGTTGTCAACAAAATAGACAGCTGGTGCCATCAACCAAATAGACAGCTGTTGTCACCAACCAAATAGACAGCTGTTGTCACCAACCAAATAGACAGCTGTTGTCATCAACCAAATAGACAGCTGTTGCCATCGACCAAATAGACAGCTGTTATCATCAACCAAATAGACAGCTGGTGCCATCAACCAAATAGACAGCTGTTGTCACCAACCAAATAGACAGCTGTTGTCATCAACCAAATAGACAGCTGTTGCCATCGACCAAATAGACAGCTGTTGTCATCAACCAAATAGACAGCTGGTGCCATCAACCAAATAGACAGCTGTTGTCATCAGCAAAATAGACAGCTGTTGCCATCAACAAAACACACAGCTGTTGTCATCAACCAAATGGACAGCTGGTGCCATCAACCAAATAGACAGCTGTTGTCATCAACAAAATAGACAGCTATGTCATTGTGGTGAAGTGGGATGTTATAAATACTTATAGGGAACTTAGTGTACTGACTGAGATCAGCTGTGAAGGTATCTATATCTATTAAGAGTAGTGTATTATAGATAACCTTACTTGCTACCACATATCTCTATATCTCAGTCAGAATTATTCTGGAATAGTGTGATGCTACGTTATGTGTCTAGGGTATGTGTATGATGAAGTGTAAGTCACAACAACAGACAGATAAACAATTTAATTTAATCCACTACTCTTGACAACACTGTGACACTCACATACATATAACACTCTACAAAGATATCTTAAAAGAGTCACTGATAAACCTTCGAATAACAATATGTATTCATTACTGGCATGAATGAATATGTGTCCTGATTCAACTACAAGGGAACCAGGAAGCACAATCAATTTAAATTACAAGTTATGTACAGAATGTATTTAATATGAATATTGTAGTGACATATATTATTACAAATGTTCTATGTGTGTCAGTTGTGTAGTAGTAAAATGAGGTAATACTGGTTTTATTTTGTTCAAGCTCTGTTGGTATTTGTCATCATGACTTCAATAGTTTGTCTTTAGGGACCAGTATTGGAGATGTTCACAGTTCCTGATTTTAAGACAAGTAAATTCCCCTCTTAATGTTAATTTTAAAAAGTCAGTTCAAGATGAGGGGACATAATGTTGAGCTCAGCTGGCCAATTAGCTTATCTGGCGTGATGGCGGCAGGAAAGGACTCCTCTGCTCGAATTCTCCTCTGGGTTCAGGAGACACCTCACTGATAGCTAAAAAGACCAAGGAGTATGCTGTCCGACTCAGGATTCAGCAAAGCTCTGACTAGGTGCTGCTCAGTACCATCAAGACCACTGTCCCTGAAATCAAGAAGGATGTACCTTCTACTTCATAACTAATTTATATTTTCTTTTTACACTGATCACAATACATCACAAACATTGCGTTCAGAGCGTTAGGCCAACAGTCAGCTTCATCTGAAATACTTTATACCAGCATTACCATCCTTAATGGTCACTACGCCTCTGCACTTCCAGCATTATTTCTGTCTAATCAATCATCCAGGTGTCAGTGTACTATTTGGCCATTCCATGCCGTTTTACTTCTCTCCGACACCCTCTGTTCAGGCTGGAGCATTACAGGCTTTACCTCACGTTTGCCACTGAACTACACATATATATACAGGCATAAATCAACAATTCACATTCAATTTTCATTAAAAGATATTGAATGGTTCAAGCTTACCACAATTCATACGAATAACACAGATACGTTGATTAGCAATGAATTCTGGCACAAACTGGCACAAATTTCCATCTGCCTATGTTCCAGGCTTTTATTGAGCAAAATATATGCTGGCTTCAACGCACTGATGCTTTATCAAGCTATTTTAAACAAGTGGTTTCGAACTAACGCTCCCAAGTGTGTATATCAGCGAGTCTGACCAATGAGCCACGTTTCGACAAGTGTTTGAAAAAATGTTACCTTTCCCCGTTTCCCCTAACAACCAAGATAGTATTTATAGCCCGACCAATCGTGGTTAGGCTTTCATTTGTTGCGCTCCAATCAATTTGGAGTTTACATGGTAGGCTATTTCTGTAACGTAAATTTTTTTCAAACACGTTAAAAAAAAATCTTATGAGCAGAAATGATTTTATGCTGTCAGGCACCCCCAATATTTTATTTTGGGTATAATTTATTAATTCCTGGACTATTTGCGTAACGTTTTACATATTATTTGTCAGCAAGCCCTAAGGAACCCAAAAATACAAATTTAAAGGAGCTACGTGGCTGCGTTCAAAATATGCAATTTCTTTTACCTCCTGTTTCGAAGATGTTCTGTCTGGGTACTGTTATGTTCTCAACCGTAAACCCATCTAATGTTATCTTTTCTAATAAGAGTTTTTTATGATTTATAAACCTAACTCTGGGAAAGGGTAGTGTATTTTATCACTGTCCGTCTGAAAAAGTTAGTGCTTGTAGACTTACACGCGTGATAGTAGTAATTGTGTATCGCGCGACGCGTGTTTAATGTTCGGCTTTCTGCCTCTCCCTTCTCGCTATCCTTTTGTCCATCTGTTCGTTCGTTTTGGTAACGTAATGTAGAAAAAGACATGAATGGAATTTAAAATTTAGGTCATTACGCAGTCTGCCTCTTAATGTTTTTCCAAGAAATACAGCACACGTTTCATTGAAGAAAGCGGGTATAATACAGTAAGCTTTTACTATCAACGTGAAAGCGTTACAATTTGCAGACGAAGCAGAAAACAAGGGGGATTTCGAGTACATTCCTTGTGACAGCACTGTCATTTTACCATTGCTCTTCTCTTTATTAATTTTATTTGTTAGGCTTCATATTTACCTAATAATTTATATATGTGGATTAGAATATTTCATGACACCTCCCCTCTTAAAACAGACATTATATGTCAGTCCTTTATTCTATATACACATATAGAAATTTATTATTATTTCTGGGGTTTACGGTGATTCTCATCACACGGATGGCGGCTTAAAAAATCCGCTCCCAGATTGGTTTTTCCAGATATATATTCAATGCTAAAATTGTATGGAGCCAGAAGCAAAGACCATCGGAGTAACCTAGAGTTCTCATGCTTAGCCTGTGCTAAAAACGATAAAGGTTTGTGGTCAGTTTGCAACTTAAATGCCTTCCCATATAGATAAATATTGAATTTCTTTATTGCCCATATTACTGCAAGACATTCTTTTTCGCTAGTTGAGTAGTTGATTTCAGCTTTATTCAACTTTCTGCTAGCATATGCCACTGGGCTTAATTCCCCATCCAATGCATCTGATTTCTGTAGTAGAGTTGCACCTAACCCAATATTACTTGCATCCGTCCTTACTATGAATTCTTGACTTAAGTCAGGTAATTTCAAAATGGGTTTACTTGTGAGCTTTTCCTTCAATTCTTGGTAAGTCATTTCACATTGTGGTGTCCATGTAATGCGATCTGGAAGTCCTTTACGTGTCAATTCCGTTAAAGGTGCACATATGGAATTAAAGTTTTTGATATACTTCTGGTAGAAACCACATAATGAGACAAAGGATCTCACGTCCTTCTTGGTTTGTGGTCTCGGGGCTTTCTGTAGTTTCTCTAAGTTCTTTGGGTCAGGGGTCATGTTTCCCTGATAAACTGTGTGTCCCAAAAATTCCAATTCTTTACATCCAACGCAACATTTGGTTGGTCGGGCTGTTAAATTTGCCTCCCTAAGTCGATCAAACAGCATGTTCAGAGAGTCAATGTGTTCCTCAAATGTTTCTGTTGCTATAAGGATATCATCCATAAAATTTGTTATACAGGGATTATTCAGAGGATCCAATAATTTTCTCATCATTCTAGAGAAGACACTAGGCGCATTCTTCAATCCAAATGGCAATCTATTAAACTCATAGTGTCCTTCTGAGGTACTAAAAGCTAGGTATGGTCTAACCTCAGGCTTTACTGGAATCTGATAGTATCCTTTACTCAGATCCACTTTTGAGAAATATTTAGCTTTATTTAGCCTGGCAAACAGCTGATTTGTATCCGGCAATGGATCCACCTGTCCTTCTGTAATAGCATTCAGTCTCCTGTAATCTATACAGAGTCTATGTTCTCCAGAGGGCTTCCTTAAGAGTACAACACCGGAACTATACGAAGACTCACTGTGCGAAATAATTCCTTCCTTCAACAGATAGTCTATCTCTTCCTTCAAAGCTTTTTCCTTAGCAAACGGAATCGAATATGGTTTCATACAGACAGGTGTGGAGTCTATGAGTTTCATATCATATTCCAATAGGTTTGTATGCCCTGGTCGGTCTGTTAACACCTCTGCATGATTATTTAGAACCTGTTGCACTCTCTCTTTCTGAGTTTTCGTTAAATGTGTACTGATTTTCACCTGTGCTGCTGTCTCACAGGGGTGTAATGGATATTCAAATGATGAAAGTGGTTCCTTTTTCATCTCCATGGCGATGGACAAGGTCAACAAGTGTGTCTCTTCCTGATGTTCTCTTTCCAAATATTTCTTCAGGAGATTCACATGATAGATTTTTTCTTTCCCCTTCTTATCTATCTTATAATTTGTTCTAGACACCTTCTCTAGAACTGTATATGGACCCTGCCATCCAATTTGTAACTTATTCTGACTCCCGGGCAAAAGAAGCAGTACTTTCTCTCCCACAGCCAAATTTCTGTCTTTCGCCTTCCTGTTATAATAGGCAGCATGTTTCTTCCTGGCTTGTTTCAAATTTTCATTGGCAAGTTTCCAGCCAGTTTTCAACCGAGTGGTCAGCTCATTCACATATTGGTATGAAGATGTAATGTTTTCCTCTGCCTTTTCATCAGTCCACGTTCTTAACAAAGCTACATATGGACCTTTAATTGTGTGGACCTATTTGTCCATGCACCGGTATGGTCTCTTCCACTCGAAGCTTTATAGTGATGATTTTTCCTCCCAGAATTATCATTCACAAAACGACCGCTACCAATTTTTCTTTTGGGGCTTTCTCCCCTCTTAAAATTCTTGATGAGAGATTTCCTCTCTACATCTTCTTCCTCCAGTTTGTTTAAGTCCGATTGAGGGATTGTCGGCTTATCCTGGGGTAAGACATCCTTTTGCACTCTCCGCATAGTGGCCATTGTAAAACAGTTAAGTGAAGCTTGTCCGTGAAAAGGGGCTTCCCATTCCATTTGGTCCACTTTATCAAATCTATTTTTCTTTTTATTATCAGGCCTACTTTTGCCCCTTGGCGTGTCCAGGTCCTGATCCATGTTCCCACTTGTGGGTGTTCCCTCATGTGCTATGCTACACCTTTCTACAAAAATTCTCAATGTCCCATCTTGCTTTGGGCCAATAATAATTGTGAGCCACCTTTTGAATGATGGTACCTATCTTCTCATGGTCCCCATCTGGTTTCACATGTAGGCTCCTTATTAATTCTGTCCTATATCTTTTTGGAAGAACCAGCTGTCCGTGACCATTGGATCTAGCTCCAGTCTTCCTATACATCAACTTGTTTTTCATGTAAAAATCTCCCTTGCCTGGAGTTGTATGACAAGTTGACAATTTTCTGAAACAAGGCTTGAGTGTTTTATCCCCAGCCTGTGCCTTCCTCATCTCTTCTGGAGTGGTATCTAACATAATATCCTCCTCCTGTCTTGAGGTCGACCTGACCTGAAGGGTTGCCATATACACAGGTTTCCTTCTGCAACGGTCAGTGTCATGATTGTCCATCTGACAATTTTACACCACCTTTTTCCTTGGTTGAAAGATTTTCTTTCATCATATTTCCTTTCATCGAATTGTGGGAATTTATTTTTATTGTCATACCGTGGCCTATCAAATTGGTGCTTACCTTTATTTTGATCCCTAGGATCAAATTTATTAAAGTTCTGTGGTGCCCTAAAGTTATCCACCTGTTTCTTTTTATTACCTGTTACCTCTGCTTGAGCTGCTTGATACCTTTCAGCAACATTTAGCAACTCACCCAGCCTCTCTGCACCTTGTTCCATGAGAAACTTTCTCAGGTCTGGAGCCATGGACTCTCTTAGTTGCTCTATAAGGACCATTTCCTTAAGATCTTGGGTTTTCCCCAGAGAAGTCCATTTCTCCAAGTATGTCTCGATTCGTGCAGAGAACTGGTGATAGGTTTCACCTGACAGTAGTTTAGCATTCCTAAATTTTTTCCTGTAAAACTCTGCATTCTTTTCATACCTTAACAAAAGAGCCTGCTTTAGCATGTCATAATTTTCCTGATCACCTCTGCTCATTTTTGCAAAAACTTCATAAGCTGCCCCACGAAGTCCCTGAGATAACTTTAAGCTCCACCTTTCTCTCTCTAACCCATACGTGGTGGCTAATAGTTCATACCTATTTATATAGCTCTCAATATCATCGTCTTTCTCAACAAAATGATCTAAATGAAAGTTCATAGCTGAGGTTGAGGCTCCCTGAGTAACCGTAGCATCAGAGGCAAAGGGACTGGCACCATTTTCAGGAGCATGGCCTTGAAACTCAAACTCCCTTAGTCGTAACTCATGTTCCCTTTGTAATCTCTTCTCCTCCTTTTCTGCTTCCCTCTCTGCAGCTAATCTCTTCTCTTCTCTTTCTGCAGCTAATTTCTTCTCTTCTCTTTCTGCAGCTAATTTCTTCTCTTCTCTTTCTGCAGCTAATTTCTTCTCTTCTCTTTCTGCAGCTAATTTCTTCTCTTCTCTTTCTGCAGCTAATTTCTTCTCTTCTCTTTCTGCAGCTAATTTCTTCTCTTCCCTTTCTTCAGCTTGTCTTCTTTCCTCGGCTTCCAATGCTTTAGCCTCTTTGTCAGCCTCAATCTGCAACCTCTTAGTCTCAGCCTCAGCTTCAAATTGTAACTTCTTAATTTCCCTTTCAGCCTCTAACCTTCTTTCGGCTTCTTTTTCTAATCTTCTTTCTTCGCGTTCAATAAATTTGTCACATTCCGTTGTGACATAGGCAACCATAACTTGCCCATCTAATCCTAACTCTTTTGCAGTCTGAACCGCAGCAGATCGAAATTTGGCCAGGTCCGCCATTGTCTATCAGGTAAATTTTTATAATGTCTACCCAACAATTCAATTTCTAACTATATATCTAATGGACAACACAGGCACCGTGAGCTCAACCTTATTTAATTCCACCCAAGGATACCTTTTAATTCTTATATTCCCTGAAGTGAATTACCCCCAATATTTTTAATAGTTAAAGATTCAAAATCCCAAGAGCGAGCCCCCAATATATGTGGTGAAGTGGGATGTTATAAATACTTATAGGGAACTTAGTGTACTGACTGAGATCAGCTGTGAAGGTATCTATATCTATTAAGAGTAGTGTATTATAGATAACCTTACTTGCTACCACATATCTCTATATCTCAGTCAGAATTATTCTGGAATAGTGTGATGCTACGTTATGTGTCTAGGGTATGTGTATGATGAAGTGTAAGTCACAACAACAGACAGATAAACAATTTAATTTAATCCACTACTCTTGACAACACTGTGACACTCACATACATATAACACTCTACAAAGATATCTTAAAAGAGTCACTGATAAACTTTCGAATAACAATATGTATTCATTACTGGCATGAATGAATATGTGTCCTGATTCAACTACAAGGGAACCAGGAAGCACAATCAATTTAAATTACAAGTTATGTACAGAATGTATTTAATATGAATATTGTAGTGACATATATTATTACAAATGTTCTATGTGTGTCAGTTGTGTAGTAGTAAAATGAGGTAATACTGGGTTTGTTTTGTTCAAGCTCTGTTGGTATTTGTCATCATGACTTCAATAGTTTGTCTTTAGGGACCAGTATTGGAGATGTTCACAGTTCCTGATTTTAAGACAAGTAAATTCCCCTCTTAATGTTAATTTTAAAAAGTCAGTTCAAGATGAGGGGACATAATGTTGAGCTCAGCTGGCCAATTCGCTTATCTGGCGTGATGGCGGCAGGAAAGGACTCCTCTGCTCGAATTCTCCTCTGGGTTCAGGAGACACCTCACTGATAGCTAAAAAGACCAAGGAGTATGCTGTCCGACTCAGGATTCAGCAAAGCTCTGACTAGGTGCTGCTCAGTACCATCAAGACCACTGTCCCTGAAATCAAGAAGGATGTACCTTCTACTTCATAACTAATTTATATTTTCTTTTTACACTGATCACAATACATCACAAACATTGCGTTCAGAGCGTTAGGCCAACAGTCAGCTTCATCTGAAATACTTTATACCAGCATTACCATCCTTAATGGTCACTACGCCTCTGCACTTCCAGCATTATTTCTGTCTAATCAATCATCCAGGTGTCAGTGTACTATTTGGCCATTCCATGCCGTTTTACTTCTCTCCGACACCCTCTGTTCAGGCTGGAGCATTACAGGCTTTACCTCACGTTGGCCACTGAACTACACATATATATACAGGCATAAATCAACAATTCACATTCAATTTTCATTAAAAGATATTGAATGGTTCAAGCTTACCACAATTCATACGAATAACACAGATACGTTGATTAGCAATGAATTCTGGCACAAACTGGCACAAATTTCCATCTGCCTATGTTCCAGGCTTTTATTGAGCAAAATATATGCTGGCTTCAACGCACTGATGCTTTATCAAGCTATTTTAAACAAGTGGTTTCGAACTAACGCTCCCAAGTGTGTATATCAGCGAGTCTGACCAATGAGCCCCGTTTCGACAAGTGTTTGAAAAAATGTTACCTTTCCCCGTTTCCCCTAACCCCCAAGATAGTATTTATAGCCCGACCAATCGTGGTTAGGCTTTCATTTGTTGCGCTCCAATCAATTCGGAGTTTACATGGTAGGCTATTTCTGTAACGTAAATTTTTTTCAAACACGTTAAAAAAAAATCTTATGAGCAGAAATGATTTTATGCTGTCAGGCACCCCCAATATTTTATTTTGGGTATAATTTATTAATTCCTGGACTATTTGCGTAACGTTTTACATATTATTTGTCAGCAAGCCCTAAGGAACCCAAAAATACAAATTTAAAGGAGCTACGTGGCTGCGTTCAAAATATGCAATTTCTTTTACCTCCTGTTTCGAAGATGTTCTGTCTGGGTACTGTTATGTTCTCAACCGTAAACCCATCTAATGTTATCTTTTCTAATAAGAGTTTTTTATGATTTATAAACCTAACTCTGGGAAAGGGTAGTGTATTTTATCACTGTCCGTCTGAAAAAGTTAGTGCTTGTAGACTTACACGCGTGATAGTAGTAATTGTGTATCGCGCGACGCGTGTTTAATGTTCGGCTTTCTGCCTCTCCCTTCTCGCTATCCTTTTGTCCATCTGTTCGTTCGTTTTGGTAACGTAATGTAGAAAAAGACATGAATGGAATTTAAAATTTAGGTCATTACGCAGTCTGCCTCTTAATGTTTTTCCAAGAAATACAGCACACGTTTCATTGAAGAAAGCGGGTATAATACAGTAAGCTTTTACTATCAACGTGAAAGCGTTACAATTTGCAGACGAAGCAGAAAACAAGGGGGATTTCGAGTACATTCCTTGTGACAGCACTGTCATTTTACCATTGCTCTTCTCTTTATTAATTTTATTTGTTAGGCTTCATATTTACCTAATAATTTATATATGTGGATTAGAATATTTCATGACACCTCCCCTCTTAAAACAGACATTATATGTCAGTCCTTTATTCTATATACACATATAGAAATTTATTATTATTTCTGGGGTTTACGGTGTGATTCTCATCACACGGATGGCGGCTTAAAAAATCCGCTCCCAGATTGGTTTTTCCAGATATATATTCAATGCTAAAATTGTATGGAGCCAGAAGCAAAGACCATCGGAGTAACCTAGAGTTCTCATGCTTAGCCTGTGCTAAAAACGATAAAGGTTTGTGGTCAGTTTGCAACTTAAATGCCTTCCCATATAGATAAATATTGAATTTCTTTATTGCCCATATTACTGCAAGACATTCTTTTTCGCTAGTTGAGTAGTTGATTTCAGCTTTATTCAACTTTCTGCTAGCATATGCCACTGGGCTTAATTCCCCATCCAATGCATCTGATTTCTGTAGTAGAGTTGCACCTAACCCAATATTACTTGCATCCGTCCTTACTATGAATTCTTGACTTAAGTCAGGTAATTTCAAAATGGGTTTACTTGTGAGCTTTTCCTTCAATTCTTGGTAAGTCATTTCACATTGTGGTGTCCATGTAATGCGATCTGGAAGTCCTTTACGTGTCAATTCCGTTAAAGGTGCACATATGGAATTAAAGTTTTTGATATACTTCTGGTAGAAACCACATAATGAGACAAAGGATCTCACGTCCTTCTTGGTTTGTGGTCTCGGGGCTTTCTGTAGTTTCTCTAAGTTCTTTGGGTCAGGGGTCATGTTTCCCTGATAAACTGTGTGTCCCAAAAATTCCAATTCTTTACATCCAACGCAACATTTGGTTGGTCGGGCTGTTAAATTTGCCTCCCTAAGTCGATCAAACAGCATGTTCAGAGAGTCAATGTGTTCCTCAAATGTTTCTGTTGCTATAAGGATATCATCCATAAAATTTGTTATACAGGGATTATTCAGAGGATCCAATAATTTTCTCATCATTCTAGAGAAGACACTAGGCGCATTCTTCAATCCAAATGGCAATCTATTAAACTCATCGTGTCCTTCTGAGGTACTAAAAGCTAGGTATGGTCTAACCTCAGGCTTTACTGGAATCTGATAGTATCCTTTACTCAGATCCACTTTTGAGAAATATTTAGCTTTATTTAGCCTGGCAAACAGCTGATTTGTATCCGGCAATGGATCCACCTGTCCTTCTGTAATAGCATTCAGTCTCCTGTAATCTATACAGAGTCTATGTTCTCCAGAGGGCTTCCTTAAGAGTACAACACCGGAACTATACGAAGACTCACTGTGCGAAATAATTCCTTCCTTCAACAGATAGTCTATCTCTTCCTTCAAAGCTTTTTCCTTAGCAAACGGAATCGAATATGGTTTCATACAGACAGGTGTGGAGTCTATGAGTTTCATATCATATTCCAATAGGTTTGTATGCCCTGGTCGGTCTGTTAACACCTCTGCATGATTATTTAGAACCTGTTGCACTCTCTCTTTCTGAGTTTTCGTTAAATGTGTACTGATTTTCACCTGTGCTGCTGTCTCACAGGGGTGTAATGGATATTCAAATGATGAAAGTGGTTCCTTTTTCATCTCCATGGCGATGGACAAGGTCAACAAGTGTGTCTCTTCCTGATGTTCTCTTTCCAAATATTTCTTCAGGAGATTCACATGATAGATTTTTTCTTTCCCCTTCTTATCTATCTTATAATTTGTTCTAGACACCTTCTCTAGAACTGTATATGGACCCTGCCATCCAATTTGTAACTTATTCTGACTCCCAGGCAAAAGAAGCAGTACTTCTCTCCCACAGCCAAATTTCTGTCTTTCGCCTTCCTGTTATAATAGGCAGCATGTTTCTTCCTGGCTTGTTTCAAATTTTCATTGGCAAGTTTCCAGCCAGTTTTCAACCGAGTGGTCAGCTCATTCACATATTGGTATGAAGATGTAATGTTTTCCTCTGCCTTTTCATCAGTCCACGTTCTTAACAAAGCTACATATGGACCTTTAATTGTGTGGACCTATTTGTCCATGCACCGGTATGGTCTCTTCCACTCGAAGCTTTATAGTGATGATTTTTCCTCCCAGAATTATCATTCACAAAACGACCGCTACCAATTTTTCTTTTGGGGCTTTCTCCCCTCTTAAAATTCTTGATGAGAGATTTCCTCTCTACATCTTCTTCCTCCAGTTTGTTTAAGTCCGATTGAGGGATTGTCGGCTTATCCTGGGGTAAGACATCCTTTTGCACTCTCCGCATAGTGGCCATTGTAAAACAGTTAAGTGAAGCTTGTCCGTGAAAAGGGGCTTCCCATTCCATTTGGTCCACTTTATCAAATCTATTTTTCTTTTTATTATCAGGCCTAATTTTGCCCCGTGGCGTGTCCAGGTCCTGATCCATGTTCCCACTTGTGGGTGTTCCCTCATGTGCTATGCTACACCTTTCTACAAGATTCTCAATGTCCCATCTTGCTTTGGGCCAATAATAATTGTGAGCCACCTTTTGAATGATGGTACCTATCTTCTCATGGTCCCCATCTGGTTTCACATGTAGGCTCCTTATTAATTCTGTCCTATATCTTTTTGGAAGAACCAGCTGTCCGTGACCATTGGATCTAGCTCCAGTCTTCCTATACATCAACTTGTTTTTCATGTAAAAATCTCCCTTGCCTGGAGTTGTATGACAAGTTGACAATTTTCTGAAACAAGGCTTGAGTGTTTTATCCCCAGCCTGTGCCTTCCTCATCTCTTCTGGAGTGGTATCTAACATAATATCCTCCTCCTGTCTTGAGGTCGACCTGACCTGAAGGGTTGCCATATACACAGGTTTCCTTCTGCAACGGTCAGTGTCATGATTGTCCATCTGACAATTTTTACACCACCTTTTTCCTTGGTTGAAAGATTTTCTTTCATCATATTTCCTTTCATCGAATTGTGGGAATTTATTTTTATTGTCATACCGTGGCCTATCAAATTGGTGCTTACCTTTATTTTGATCCCTAGGATCAAATTTATTAAAGTTCTGTGGTGCCCTAAAGTTATCCACCTGTTTCTTTTTATTACCTGTTACCTCTGCTTGAGCTGCTTGATACCTTTCAGCAACATTTAGCAACTCACCCAGCCTCTCTGCACCTTGTTCCATGAGAAACTTTCTCAGGTCTGGAGCCATGGACTCTCTTAGTTGCTCTATAAGGACCATTTCCTTAAGATCTTGGGTTTTCCCCAGAGAAGTCCATTTCTCCAAGTATGTCTCGATTCGTGCAGAGAACTGGTGATAGGTTTCACCTGACAGTAGTTTAGCATTCCTAAATTTTTTCCTGTAAAACTCTGCATTCTTTTCATACCTTAACAAAAGAGCCTGCTTTAGCATGTCATAATTTTCCTGATCACCTCTGCTCATTTTTGCAAAAACTTCATAAGCTGCCCCACGAAGTCCCTGAGATAACTTTAAGCTCCACCTTTCTCTCTCTAACCCATACGTGGTGGCTAATAGTTCATACCTATTTATATAGCTCTCAATATCATCGTCTTTCTCAACAAAATGATCTAAATGAAAGTTCATAGCTGAGGTTGAGGCTCCCTGAGTAACCGTAGCATCAGAGGCAAAGGGACTGGCACCATTTTCAGGAGCATGGCCTTGAAACTCAAACTCCCTTAGTCGTAACTCATGTTCCCTTTGTAATCTCTTCTCCTCCTTTTCTGCTTCCCTCTCTGCAGCTAATCTCTTCTCTTCTCTTTCTGCAGCTAATTTCTTCTCTTCTCTTTCTGCAGCTAATTTCTTCTCTTCTCTTTCTGCAGCTAATCTCTTCTCTTCTCTTTCTGCAGCTAATTTCTTCTCTTCTCTTTCTGCAGCTAATTTCTTCTCTTCTCTTTCTGCAGCTAATTTCTTCTCTTCTCTTTCTGCAGCTAATTTCTTCTCTTCCCTTTCTGCAGCTTGTCTTCTTTCCTCGGCTTCCAATGCTTTAGCCTCTTTGTCAGCCTCAATCTGCAACCTCTTAGTCTCAGCCTCAGCTTCAAATTGTAACTTCTTAATTTCCCTTTCAGCCTCTAACCTTCTTTCGGCTTCTTTTTCTAATCTTCTTTCTTCGCGTTCAATAAATTTGTCACATTCCGTTGTGACATAGGCAACCATAACTTGCCCATCTAATCCTAACTCTTTTGCA
Organism: Oreohelix idahoensis; assembly: GCA_024509875.1. Classification (NCBI taxonomy): domain Eukaryota; kingdom Metazoa; phylum Mollusca; class Gastropoda; order Stylommatophora; family Oreohelicidae; genus Oreohelix; species Oreohelix idahoensis. The sequence goes on from JAMPIV010000692.1 coordinate 396,349, forward strand.
GTCTGAACCGCAGCAGATCGAAATTTGGCCAGGTCCGCCATTGTCTATCAGGTAAATTTTTATAATGTCTACCCAACAATTCAATTTCTAACTATATATCTAATGGACAACACAGGCACCGTGAGCTCAACCTTATTTAATTCCACCCAAGGATACCTTTTAATTCTTATATTCCCTGAAGTGAATTACCCCCAATATTTTTAATAGTTAAAGATTCAAAATCCCAAGAGCGAGCCCCCAATATATGTGGTGAAGTGGGATGTTATAAATACTTATAGGGAACTTAGTGTACTGACTGAGATCAGCTGTGAAGGTATCTATATCTATTAAGAGTAGTGTATTATAGATAACCTTACTTGCTACCACATATCTCTATATCTCAGTCAGAATTATTCTGGAATAGTGTGATGCTACGTTATGTGTCTAGGGTATGTGTATGATGAAGTGTAAGTCACAACAACAGACAGATAAACAATTTAATTTAATCCACTACTCTTGACAACACTGTGACACTCACATACATATAACACTCTACAAAGATATCTTAAAAGAGTCACTGATAAACTTTCGAATAACAATATGTATTCATTACTGGCATGAATGAATATGTGTCCTGATTCAACTACAAGGGAACCAGGAAGCACAATCAATTTAAATTACAAGTTATGTACAGAATGTATTTAATATGAATATTGTAGTGACATATATTATTACAAATGTTCTATGTGTGTCAGTTGTGTAGTAGTAAAATGAGGTAATACTGGTTTTATTTTGTTCAAGCTCTGTTGGTATTTGTCATCATGACTTCAATAGTTTGTCTTTAGGGACCAGTATTGGAGATGTTCACAGTTCCTGATTTTAAGACAAGTAAATTCCCCTCTTAATGTTAATTTTAAAAAGTCAGTTCAAGATGAGGGGACATAATGTTGAGCTCAGCTGGCCAATTCGCTTATCTGGCGTGATGGCGGCAGGAAAGGACTCCTCTGCTCGAATTCTCCTCTGGGTTCAGGAGACACCTCACTGATAGCTAAAAAGACCAAGGAGTATGCTGTCCGACTCAGGATTCAGCAAAGCTCTGACTAGGTGCTGCTCAGTACCATCAAGACCACTGTCCCTGAAATCAAGAAGGATGTACCTTCTACTTCATAACTAATTTATATTTTCTTTTTACACTGATCACAATACATCACAAACATTGCGTTCAGAGCGTTAGGCCAACAGTCAGCTTCATCTGAAATACTTTATACCAGCATTACCATCCTTAATGGTCACTACGCCTCTGCACTTCCAGCATTATTTCTGTCTAATCAATCATCCAGGTGTCAGTGTACTATTTGGCCATTCCATGCCGTTTTACTTCTCTCCGACACCCTCTGTTCAGGCTGGAGCATTACAGGCTTTACCTCACGTTGGCCACTGAACTACACATATATATACAGGCATAAATCAACAATTCACATTCAATTTTCATTAAAAAGATATTGAATGGTTCAAGCTTACCACAATTCATACGAATAACACAGATACGTTGATTAGCAATGAATTCTGGCACAAACTGGCACAAATTTCCATCTGCCTATGTTCCAGGCTTTTATTGAGCAAAATATATGCTGGCTTCAACGCACTGATGCTTTATCAAGCTATTTTAAACAAGTGGTTTCGAACTAACGCTCCCAAGTGTGTATATCAGCGAGTCTGACCAATGAGCCCCGTTTCGACAAGTGTTTGAAAAAATGTTACCTTTCCCCGTTTCCCCTAACAACCAAGATAGTATTTATAGCCCGACCAATCGTGGTTAGGCTTTCATTTGTTGCGCTCCAATCAATTTGGAGTTTACATGGTAGGCTATTTCTGTAACGTAAATTTTTTTCAAACACGTTAAAAAAAAATCTTATGAGCAGAAATGATTTTATGCTGTCAGGCACCCCCAATATTTTATTTTGGGTATAATTTATTAATTCCTGGACTATTTGCGTAACGTTTTACATATTATTTGTCAGCAAGCCCTAAGGAACCCAAAAATACAAATTTAAAGGAGCTACGTGGCTGCGTTCAAAATATGCAATTTCTTTTACCTCCTGTTTCGAAGATGTTCTGTCTGGGTACTGTTATGTTCTCAACCGTAAACCCATCTAATGTTATCTTTTCTAATAAGAGTTTTTTATGATTTATAAACCTAACTCTGGGAAAGGGTAGTGTATTTTATCACTGTCCGTCTGAAAAAGTTAGTGCTTGTAGACTTACACGCGTGATAGTAGTAATTGTGTATCGCGCGACGCGTGTTTAATGTTCGGCTTTCTGCCTCTCCCTTCTCGCTATCCTTTTGTCCATCTGTTCGTTCGTTTTGGTAACGTAATGTAGAAAAAGACATGAATGGAATTTAAAATTTAGGTCATTACGCAGTCTGCCTCTTAATGTTTTTCCAAGAAATACAGCACACGTTTCATTGAAGAAAGCGGGTATAATACAGTAAGCTTTTACTATCAACGTGAAAGCGTTACAATTTGCAGACGAAGTAGAAAACAAGGGGGATTTCGAGTACATTCCTTGTGACAGCACTGTTATTTTACCATTGCTCTTCTCTTTATTAATTTTATTTGTTAGGCTTCATATTTACCTAATAATTTATATATGTGGATTAGAATATTTCATGACAGTCATCAACAAAAGAGACAGCTATTGCCATCAACAAAACACACAGCTGTTGCCATCTGTGACAGAGGTTAAGAAAATAGATTTCATATTTCTGCATTTTTCTTCCACCTGGCTTTCACCGGGCTTTCTTATTAGTTATGCACGTTTTGTTAACGTAAAACCCTCCTACACTTAGATATCTGTTTCTTTCTTAATTTAGCCACGCCTATATTTTTGTGTGTCTTTCTCTACTGTCTTATAGGCACTAGGAACGTTTACAATCAGACCGTTGTAATAGTGACAGGTAGACCAAATGCGTAGAGAGGGGACGGGGTGGTAGATTTGTAGAGAACCAAGGGCGACTATTCAAAAAGTCGTACTTTTGGCAAAGGGGGAGATAAGCTAAAGAAGTTAAGATGTATTTTCGGGACCCAAAGACGCTACAACAGAGAATGCAGTCAGCGACTCATAGCTTGACTGCCTGCGTCAGGGTCAGCGAACCAGAGCTGACCAAGACCCTACTCCACCTCCAAATGGTGGTCCTGGAAACAGGCTGCATCACTGCAGTCTGGCTGAGAGAGTAGGTATCGAAGAGAGAAGGCAAACCCGGTCCCAAAAAATGCCGTGCTGAAGTCGAATGTGTCGGCCGAAAGGCGCAGATATCGCAGCTTCGCTGGAAACAGACACAACGCAACCAACGTCCTTTTCAGGACGAACGAGGAAGAAGATGTATTTTCGGTAGACATTGGTCAGGGGGAATTAATCTGACAACAAGGGAAGATAATCACAGTTACGCCCCCCCCCTTTAACCTCCGTTTTTTTTTGGAACGTGAGCAGATACGGTGAGAGTCGCCAGATCAAAAGACCGTTTGCTCGTTGCCAGAGTCTGCAAGCGGTGAAAGGTGGCAATTTTAGCTTTGATTCGCAGATCGAACGAAGAAATCCCCGAAATCTGAGCGAGGGCGTCAAAACTAACAAGTGCTAGTGAATTTCTACCAATCTAAGATATATACCGCATAGTTTAAAATCCATTATTCAGTACCCACAGATTTATTTCAGAACATCTTGCTTCGATTCTAGAACCATTTGTATTAATGGAGTTTCTTAGTTTTCGTTGGAGATTGTTTTAATTTCTGTGTTTGCGGTAAATATTATACTAGAAGTTTGAGGGATTTAATTGTTAAGTCCATCATTATATTTCACTAAGATTTTTTGTGTAGATGATTTACTGGTTAAGGTCCGTCAATTATATTTCACTAGGATTTTGTTGTGTGTTAATTGACTAGCAGAATTAAAATAATCTATAGCAAAATTGTTCCGGCTATAGCGTTAATCTAACTAACTGATATTAACCAGTAAGAGATATTTTAATCGACTAGTAAATGCCCTATTCATTATGAGTACTGACGAAATATATTTATTTTTAATTCACGATGATTAATTTTGTATATGACTAGAATTTATTTCACGGGGTTTTTAAACGATAAGATAAGCTTTAAGCTTGTAGTTCTAATTAAAGTTAAATAACCGAAGTGGATAATAATATTGTATTTTACGCGGGTAAGGATAGGTTTGAGAATACTATATTGTGGTTAAGCATTTTGTATTTTTTTCTTCCTATATCTAGTACTGGGTCACATACCCAAAAACTACTAGCGGCTTCCATATAAATCTGAGAAAACGGGTCTAAGTCTACGTCTAACAGACGCAAATACAAACATTCTTCAGCTAAGAGCGGGTCTTTAAGGTTGACCTGTTCGGTCTCTTGGTTTACTCAGAACGAGAGCGAGTACCAACAACAGACAATAAGAATTAAGTGCAACTGGATCTATAGATATCCAGATTTCCTTCTTCCATTTTTATATATCCAGTCAGCCCGCAGTGGCGAATAATATCAAACACTAACATTTCCCGATTACCGACCACTTGTGTTGTGGCGAAGATTTATCTAGAACAGATTTACATACAACATAGTTGCATGGTCAAACCAGTGACGATCGGGAAAAGACCGATTGACTTCTGGAAAGACAGATGACACTGGGAAAGACTAGAAACCGGCTGACCAGGTTAGCACCCCGTAAGCTGTATTACAACTGCTACAGGACCCAAAAACGATAGACGCCCCCAGGATTCACGGAAAGGGGGGGGGGAGAATGATGAATCCACAGGCGCCTCATTGGAATCGACCAGACCCGTTACACGGACTTCGAGCTCTGAACAAAGGCTGGAATTTCCATGGGCCTGTGGTAGGAAATTCTCTACTCAGAGAGGAATGAAAATCCACAGAACGAAAAAGGGGTGTGGGAGTTCATCAGGAGGAGATCAACAGCGCTCTGTCTCGACGGATAAGACGTTAGAAGAACGCAGCCAGGAGTCAATCCACAATGCTGAGTACATTCAAGTTGATCTGCCTGATGATGATCTCACACCTTGGACGGGAAGAGAGATGCAATCAAGTTTCCACCTGCCAGTGCAAAAGGGCTTTGTGAACAGCTGGACGAAGCCTTGGCAAACAGTTGGATAACAACCTGAAGCAGATAACTTTGGAGAAGAAGCTGGAAATCTTCGGCGACATAATATATCTGCACTGTCGCAAAGTGTTCGGAGTCAGGGAGGCAAGGGAAAGTAACCCACCGCGAAAAAGTAGAAGACAAATTAAAATAGAAGAAATCAGGAAACAGAAGAAGCATGCCCGAAAACTGTTCAAGAACGCAGTTGCCACAGAGAAGGAAGGGTTACGACAGGTTTGGGAGCACCTGAAAGGCCAACATAATGCCCTTTGTAGAGCAGAAAGGTTGGGCAGGAAGAGAAGGAAGACTCGAAGGGATAGCTAAAGATTCTTCAGGGAGCCCTTCAAGTTTGCCAAAGAACTGTTTGAGCAGCCACGGTCGGGTACGCTAAACATCAGGAAAGAAGACATGGAAGAACACCTTAGAATGACATATTCAGATGGTCGCAAAGATGAGCCGCTCAGCAGCATGGCAGGCCTTAAATGGCCAAGTAAGCCAGGAGCTGAATTTAACACCAAGCCCCCAACGGTGCAAGAGGTAGAAAGCATTGACCAGAAAGCTCGGTGCAAGTCAGCTCCAGGTCCTAATGGTGTTCCATACGTGGTGTATAAGAGATGCCCTGAGGTGCTCAAACGACTGCTTCGTTTACTGAAGAATGCGTGGAAAACCCAGCGTGTAAGCAAGGGATGGATAAAGGCGAACGAAGTCTACATCCCGAAGGAGCAAAATTCCACAGACATCAGTCAGTTCAGGCCAATCTCACTACTCAATGTGGAAGGGAAGATATTCTTCTCAGTGATGGCGAAAAGACTCACTACATACCTCCGGGCAAATGGGTACATTGACACTACGATTCAGAAAGGAGGTATCCCAGGTACACCAGGATGTCTAGAGCATGCCACAATAATCTGGGAAGCAATCCAAAAGGCAAAGTCTGACAGAACAAACTTCCACGTAATCTGGTTGGATCTAGCGAATGCTTATGGATCCGTTCCACACCAGATGTTGTGGCAGAAATGTATCATGTTCCACAAGAGATTGCAGCAATGCTGAAGCTGTATTTCGCAGGGTTTTCTGTCAGATTTTCAACCAGAGAGTACACAACGAAGTGGATTGGCCTTGAAGTTGGAATTGCGATGGGATGTACCATCTCTCCGATACTATTCGTGATGGCTATGCAGGTAATCCTCAATGCGGCTGAAGGAATGGCTATAGGTCCAAAGCTCGGTGGAATGTGTCACATGCCACCGCTCAAAGCATTCATGGATGACACAACAATTCTGACATCAGATGAACATCAGGCCCGGAGGATGTTAGCACGCCTGGATGAACTAGTCAGCTGGTGCAGAATGACCTTCAAACCCAAGAAGTCGAGAAGCCTATCAGTCAGGAAAGGGAAGATAGCAGAGGTCATATTCATGGTTTCCAACCAAAGAATCCGTACTGTCATTGAGGAACCTGTTAAAAGTCTTGGCAGGGTGTACGATGCCTCATTAAAAGACTCGAAGGCAGTTCAACAGACAATAGAAATGGCAGACAGAGGACTACAGATCATAGACCAAAGCAGACTCCTGGGAAAGTTCAAACTGTGGTGCCTCGAGTTCATGTTGATACCGAAGTTGCTGTGGCCACTGCTTATATATGAAATAAGCACAAGTACAGTGGAAGCAATAGAGCAGAAGGTCAACAAGTTCATGAGGAAATGGCTAGGGGTACCACCAGGTCTGTCAGATGTAGCACTGTACTGGAAAAAGTCAAAACTTCTGCTTCCCTTCAAGTCTGTTGTAGAAGAGTACAGAGTTGGAAAGGCAAGGCTTGCAATGATGCTACGCGAGTCAGCTGATGACGTGGTTAAGTCCATTCAGCCCACACTGAAAACGGGAAGGAAGTGGAGAGTGGAAGAAGCTGTTGATGCTGCCCAAGAATCACTCAAACTGAGGGAGGTAATCGGATACACACAAACGAATAGACGGGGATTTGGTCATGGAGACATCCGCTGGTGGTCCAAGGCATCAAGCAGAGAGCGCAGAGACATGGTAGTTCAGGAGATACGAGGAGCTGAGAATGATAAGAGGTTGCAAAAAGCAGTGCAGCAGGTCCAACAAGGCCAATGGACTACATGGGAAGGAGCCCTGCAGAGGTCCTTGACATGGAATGATATATGGCACATGGCACCTCTTAGGCTCAGCTTCGTTGTTAGTTCAATGTATGACCTGCTGCCGTCGGCCACTAACCTTGTGAAATGGGGAAAGTCGGATGATGAGCAGTGCCCCCTGTGCCAGGGAGGCAGACACTTGAACACGTGCTCTCAGCGTGTAAGGTGTCATTAGGGCAAGAGCGATACACTTGGCGCCATAACAAAGTGCTAAATGAGCTTGCTGCGACAACAGACCTGGCAAGAATGAAGGCGAATAGCAAACCCAGGCCGAGCACCGCAAATACATACTTTCTGAGGGCAGGAAAGTCAGCACACTCCAAACCGAGTAAACCTGGTAGCAGTTTACCATCTCTTCTTGACTGTGCAAACGACTGGGAGATGGCGGTAGACCTACCTGGACGAGGGGCATATCCAGAGAGTATCAGAAAATCGTGGAGACGGCCGGATATAGTGCTTCATTCTTCAGCAGCGCTTCAGGTTATACTGATTAAACTGACCGCGCCATTTGAATCCAGATTAGACGAGCAACATTCGTTCAAAGCGGCTAAGTATAATGATCTGGCCGCTGATTTAAGACACGATGGGTTCCATGCAAGGGTCATGGCTGTTGAGGTGGGCGCAAGAGGGCTTGTGGCTGCATCAGTGTATGATTTATTGAAACTGTTGGGGCTGAGGGGACAGTCGAGAACAAGGGCACTGAAGAGGCTTAGTGAAACTTCCGAAAAGGCATCAGGCTGGCTGTGGAACAACCGCAATGGGCAACGGAAATCGTGACAGTAAACGCTGCGGCACAGAAAACACCAGGAATTTTTCTAAGTCCACAATACGTTGAGTTTTTTTGGTGTACTAGTGAAAGGGCTGTGACTTATAAGAGGTGTTAGGCACATAATTTCAGTTGCTAGCGCGTAGTGGCTAGCCTCATCGGCTTCGCGCAGGTGTCTCAGTGTGTGTCTGTAGTTGTGATGTGCGACGGAACGAACGGAATAATTTGTCTTCTATTTGTTACTTTCACAATTGCCTCCACGGCTGGCGGAGTTGTGGATTTTAAAGTTGCTACCATAAGTGAAATGGGTTCATTTTCGATACAAGACAACAGGAGGCTGAGACGCTTGGGAGTCATGACCCAAGTGGGCCCGCCCCTCTTAGAGTGTAAAGGAGTATACTGGGCCGAAACACTTGTCGGACGGGGGACCTCTTCTGATGATCAGATTGCCTCCTGTTGTATCGCTCTGTAAAGAGTTTCCAATCATCATCATACCTGACATTCTGTTAAGTATTGAAAAATTTCAAGCTAATGACAGTGTGAACTCTAGAACGCGTGAATATTTACCGATCTGGACAAATTGAGGTGAAACGAACAGATTCAATAAAATAGTAACAAAGCAAGCGTTTCCCCAAATCAGAGGATTAAATCAGTAAATTTTGGGAAAACTGGGGCTTGGTTTGCCAAATAAAACCGACACTGGATCTGTGGCGCTTACTCAGGAGTTCTGTTCCAGACATGTTAATCATTAAATTAGGTAAGCACGATTGAAAGGTGGCCACTTGTCTGTCTGAAGCGAGAGAAAGAAGGAATGAATACTTCTTATATTGTATAACTAATATACTCACTTTGTTTGTTTTTTTCTTCTTATGTTGGCTAATACTGTTCATTTCAGAATATCTAATTGTCGTCACTTATCTGTGTGTGTGTGTGTGTGTGTGTATGTGAGTGGTGGATATATATATATATATATATATATATATATATATATATATATATATACATATATATATATATACATACATATTAATATAGAAAGGGAACTGTCTGAGCAACAAGTTTTAGTCGTAACCGATAGGCTGGACTAGAGTAGCTTCTCAAATCCAGGGACAAACTCTACCCTTCACCAACTCACTAGTAAAAATCTATCTGTTTACCTTATCTCGCACTGATTCCTCACCATTGTCAGTTCTATTCAGACGGGACCTAACATTGTTCTTAATCACCTATCGGAAATTTACGACACCATCAACAAAATAAACAGCAAGCATGAGTTATTTGTCATAGAGGAATGTAATAGACATGTAGAACAGAATAATGAAGAAACCAAATGAAAGTTATGGATAATACCTGGAGAGAACCTCAATAAAATATACAAATAATCCCTGTGACAATTGCAGGGGTCACAGCTATGAGAACGAGAGACAATATTTTATATCCACCTTAAATTATTATAAAAAAAACCAAAATGATTTTTGAAGAACCAATACAAAATAAATAATTGTTTGAGAGCAACAAATAACTGACAGGTAGCCAATGTAATACAATTGAATGATTGTTTCAATCACTTTTTCCCTCTTGGAATAAACATTTTATAATTTTGCAACAATTATTTATAATTAATTTTTTTTTTTTAATTTTATTTCATCTTACTTTTTTATGTTTCTATTTCAACCCCCATTTATCCAAAGTCAAATTTATGTTTATTTCATACAACACCCCAATTTTTTCCAACATATTTAGTTTATTTTTCTTAATATATATTTATTTATTCACCCTCCCAACAATTCAATCCCTCACCTTCTTGTTTACCAAGTCCCATAAGTATTTGTTATTTTTTGTTTTTAATGTAATCCACTTCCGCTTTCCACACTTCAAACAGCCATCTTTGACCACTCAAACACCATTATGGACTTAACCAAGTGTTTTTTTTTCTACTTATTTTTATATTTCCAACCTACTTAAATCTCATCAACCTTCCCTCCTGTCTCTTCCAATTTGTCTCATTACCCACGACAAGGCCAATCCACCAACAATGGGAGAAATTCCATCAATGAATTTGGTTATATTTGTAGCGAGACCCCCATTCTGTAAAAAACAGCATTGTTGAACCATCTCAAAACCTGAAAAAATGTTTTAATGATCTTTATAATGGGTGAAAACAAATGTATCAAGAGTCAGATTATTTAGTTAAAAAACCTGTTTGAAGACATTATATACAGGCTACAAAATGTCCCTTTCATTGTCCCAACTTGTCTTTGATATCTTAAAAAAATACCAATTATACATAGGTAATTTTTTAGTGCTTACAAGTCCATGTGTGAATGTACTTCACCTTGAAAATCCTTCGATCACAACCCTGATGAATCCAACCCTGCCCCTATTCCAAATAAAATGAACCTTCAGATTACCAACTATGGCCTGATTTATGTGTTTCCATAAAACTGAGTCCTATACCCAAACCAAACACTTATATCTGTATATCTTTACTATAAAACCCCCGATCACCACACAAAAACCCCCAACCCAAATGGCTATCGGCCCACACACAACCCCAACACCCAAATCCATAACCACACAAAATACAACCAAATCCAAAAAACCGGGAATCAAGTGATCTCTGTAACCCCACAATAACCAACAACGTCTAGACCTATCGTGTACTTTATCCCCTCACTTTATTTCGTATTGCAACAAGGAATGGCAATGTTTCATATTTCTTATACCAGGTAATTATAAGATACTTTTATAAACTCTCGTACGAAGCCACCATTTTTCGATTACCCCACAGAATATATTGACTCGATTTTTGAACCAACGACTATGTAAGCAGCTCTATATTCAGTAATGCAGTCTTATTGTTTCATGAACATTAGTCTATCACAGCAAGAACATGTTATAGAATGAATAACTTTAGGACCAGATTCTTTATCTTGTTAATCCAAACGTGAGTGGAAGCTCACGAGTAAACCATCTTGGAACGTGAAAAGCCACACTTGGAACCAAACACATGTAGTGACTTTAAAGAAGAGAAAAGGGGATGCCCGTATTAACCGGCCCCCAGAGATCACTGCTACACATGAGAACCCTTTATCCCCGGTTCAATATTATTATATGAAAAAAAATATCGTGGTAGAACATTATGTGTGGAGAATCGTGCTAAACGAGGATTAGGTTTAGAAGCCATCTGAAATATTGTTTATAAGCTGACGTGCTCAGTCAGTGAAGTCAGATGGACCCAATATGTATGGGCGATTACTGAGGGCTTGGCTACTGAACACGGACACATTATAATATTATTCTACATCCAGTGCCATGTAACAAAACATTGCAAGACCATTTATACCACTGTTAACTATACAAAAGTATTATAAACTGTGATTTGTCACTATCTGTGCTGTCGAGTGTGTACGTCCAATTAAACTTTAGAAAAGGTACACAGTCGTTGGTGTCGATGACTTCCAGCCATACATGAGTGTGAGAAAAGAACATTTTTTGTCAACACCACGAACCTTTATCCACACATCATTCAGCACATTAACATTATACACCTCAATCCCAAGTCTACACACCTATCTGCCCAGTCAAGTTGACACATACACTACATTTGGAGCAAAACAAACACCATAGGATCTATATCAAGATGATTGATGATGTCTGCTTCCATCCACTTATATTTATCCATTTGGTGGATATCATTAACGGGTATAAAAAAATATCCAACTTTATCAACTGGTGGACCAGCTTTCTGGGTTTGACCTCGCAGAAGTTCAGAAGTCAACAGATTACCGATACCAGACCGTTTCCTGTGGCTGATACGACACACTTGCAGTATTGGTTTGCTCTTTGTCAACACTTCGTCACGTGACCTGTCAGGTGAATGCAGTATGTAGGTCAGCGTTGTTGACATTTTTTACATTAGACATTACAGAGTTTCACAGAACAGTTGGATCAATTCTTGTCAATGTTAACAGGAAGACAGTATTTGTGAACTAAGAAGTCCTATTTTCATCGATGGATCTTCTTGTTTTCCATATATGAACTTTAATATTTAAGGCCAGAATGTTTAACTGAATAAAGTGGCAGTTTGTTTATTTTCATAAAAATAACTTTGCCATTACTGTAAAACTGAGCCTATTTTGCAACACATACTATTATACACATAATTTATATATATTTATGTTTACATGTTATTTGTTTGTATAGTATGTTAGTTTCTATGTCAGCGGGTTGTGTTTAAGGTTGGGCGGCGTCCTCACAACAGAATATCCCACGTCATAGAGGGTCCGTTGTGGGCGTTTTCTATAGGTGCAATTTTCTTGATTGAAAATTTGCTGCGACAACTGTTGCTTTTGTGTTAGCTGTGAAGTCTGTAATTATTGTTATTTTTGTAATATTTCTTTGTTCTTTAGTTTTGTTTTGATTTGTTTGTAATTTGTTGGTCTAACCTTTTCTATCTTTCAGTTCTATTCTAAATTTATATTCATATATTGTGACGTCATTTGTGTTGTTATTCTTTGCAGATTCAGTGATTATTTTCATTGATTTCCCTATTTGATTTATTTTGATTTCTGCAAACGTTCTTGTATTGTCAGTCCTATTTGTACTTTATGTATTCTGTTGGTTGACATATGTTTTATATAGGTATATTTCATAAGACACAATTGCCTGTGCACTGCACTTGGATTATGGTATAAACCAGTACCTGATTATTATTACTATTATACAAGACCTTATTAAAGGCTTGTGACCCACAGATATTGGGATAGTATACTGATTAATCAAGTCATTGAGAACTTGTGGTATTATTATTGGTTCAGGTGATTAGTATTATTGTTAGACATCATGGCTACATTAGAATACTTCATTACACAAGGGAAAGCCCTTGATAAGACTGGTCAACAATTAGAACAATGGGCAGTTGCTCAATATGACAAAGCATTAGCTGCAGAAGAGAGAAGAGCTTTGGCAGAAGAGAAAAGATTAGCTGCAGAAGAAAGAAAAGCTATGGCGGAAGAGAAAAGATTAGAAAGAGAAGCTGAGGCTGCTGCTGAACAAAAGAAATTGCAGATGCAGATGGAGGAAAGGAGATTTGAAGCTGAACAAAAAAAATTAGAAAGAGAAGCTGCGGCTGAACAAAAAAGATTAGACAGTGAAGCTGAACAAAAAAGATTAGACAGGGAAGCTGAACAAAAAAGATTAGACAGGGAAGCTGAACAAAAAAGATTAGACAGGGAGGCTGAACAAAAAAGATTAGATGCTGAAGAGAAAAAAGCAATAAGAGAACATGAATTTGAGTTGGAGAAATTGAGATTGACAAGTATGAGTAATGTTAATCAGGCATCTAGTGGTAATGGTAAACCTTCTACTTACAAGGTTAAGGTTCCACCGTTCAATCAGTCCAGTGACGATATTACATTCTGGCTGGATAGATTTGAACGTTCTTGTCGTACACATAATGTGGATAAATCACAATACGCTAATCAATTATCAGAAAACTTGAAAGGTGAATCTTTGACTAGATTATGCCTTGTAGGAGAAGCAGATAAGGATAATTATGATGTCATTAGGGCGGCTTTGATAAAAAAATATCAGCTAAGTGAGGAAGGCTATCGCCTTTTATTTAAAATGATGGTACCTGAGACGGGTGTAGAATTCTCAGAATTCACTGCAAAGGCACGTCTCACAGTTGATCGTTGGATTGAGCTTTCCAAAACAGAAAAAACGTATGAAGGACTTATGGATTTGTTGCTCAGAGATAAGATTATGTCATGTGTGAACAAACCTTTCCTTGAATTTATACATGAGCGTAAACCCAAATCTCTAAAAGAAATGGAAGAATATTGTTCCCAATATGTCACTGCACACCCCGACGTGACTTTTGGCAACACTAAGATTAAGGAGAGTATGCCAGTTGCTTCAGCAACACCATACAATCCCAATTATTCACACAGATTTCAGGGACCTCAAAACAGATTTGATAAAAAAAGGTAACCATAATAGTTATCAAAACCAAGGTAACCAATCATTTCAGGGTTCTTCTTCAAAGAACTGGAGACGACCTGATAGCTCTCGACACAGGGGTGGTCATAATTATAGGAATTTCCGTAGAGGAAGTAATTATAGAAACTATCAGGGTTATCCGTCTTGGAGTCAACAAGATCATAATTACAGAGATACTCATTATAATGAATATGATAATGGTAACAAGGGAACTATGACTCAAACCCAAATAGGGGTTACAATAGAGGTAACAATAACTACAGAGGTGATAATAACCGAGGTAGATCTCAAAACAAAAGACATAAACCACATTTTCAGGCAAACTCTGTACAACAAGAGTCCCATGAAGCCTATAAACAGAGTAAAGATAATAATGATGCTAGTAATATGGCATGTGCCGCTTTTGATTTTGGGAGAGCATCTCAGTGCCCCCAATGCAAAACGTTATTTGAGCCAACCACAGTGTCTACTTTAAGCTGTGGCCATCCTCTTCCTGCTCTTCCAGCATCAGTCGCGCATGATGGAAGAGGTTCTCTTGTCTTACATAGGGTTTAGTGAATAACAATCCAGTCTCTGTGCTATTTGATTCTGGATGCACCACAATTGGTGTTAGGCAGTCACTCGTAGATCCTTCCCGTGCCACTGGACAAGTAGTCAAATGTGTAACATTTGGCGGAACATTAGAGAAATACTCTACTGCTATCATTAGGATTGCTACTCCTTTCTTTACAGGAGATGTACACGCATGTCTTCTTCCGAATCCGATCGCTGACCTCATCATCGGTCGCATTCATGGAGTCAAGGAATGCACTCCGCAACAGATTTCCACGTGGGAAAGGCAAAACATGCAGATTGCTAACGCTGTAGTCACTAGAGCTCAGGCTCTTAATATGCCTCAAACTTCATCTATTGAAGATAATGAAGTGCATAACCAAGATAATCCCTTGGTAATTTCTCGTGACTCGTTTATAAAACAGCAAGAAGATGATCCCACTCTGAAGAAATTCTTCATTCTTGCAACTAAAGGTGATCCGAATAAAGACACAAGTCGTAAATCGTGGATTACAAAGAAGAATGGCGTACTTGTACGTATGGTTCAAGACTCCATTACGTCAAGTCATTCTCAAATCCTGGTTCCCAAGAATTTGAGAGTTAAAATTTTGCAGCAAGCTCACGACTCTCAGTGTGCTGGACACATGGGTTTTTCCCGTACTAAGTCAAGAGTCCTTGCGGCTTTCTTTTGGCCATTGGTAAACAAGGACATACGTATTTATTGTCGATCTTGTAAAGTATGTCAGGAAGTTAAATCCAAAGGTCCACGGCATGCTGCACCCATTCAGGCGGTGGACATTCCTATTCGGCCGTTTCAAAAAATGGCCATAGACATTATTGGTCCATTTAAGATCAAGTCTGCCAGAGGACATCAGTTTATCTTGACGTGTGTTGATATGTGCACACGTTGGCCAGAGGCTATTCCTCTGAAGAGCATTACTACTGCTGATATTGCAGATGCTCTTTGGCTTATATTTTCTCGTCTGGGGTTCCCCGGAGAGATATTGTCAGACCATGGCACCCAACTAATATCAGATACCATGTCTCAAGTAATGTCTACTCTGCAGATAGATAGATCTTTAAGTAGTATCTACCATCCAATGTATAATGGTATGGTCGAACGCCTTAATAGAACACTTAAAAACTTACTGGGGAAGATAACTGAGGATCATCCTCAAGACTGGGACAGAGTTTTACCTGCGGCCCTCTTCGCTTACAGAGAGGTACCCAATGAACATACGGGATTTTCTCCCTTTGAACTCGTCTTTGGCGCGCGTCCGCGTGGCCCTATGTCGTTGCTTCACGATCTCATAACATCTGACAATATTGACGATGACACAAAGTCATCCTACGAATATGTCATCGCGTTGAGACAAAAGATTATCGAAGCATGCAAATTAGCAACTTCTTCTTCTGAATTTGCGAAACAGAAGGCAAGGCAATTTGCCAATAAGAAGAGATGCTTACGACAACTTTGTCCTGGTGACAAAGCATTTGTATTACTACCTTGTAGGGAAAACAGATTACTTATTTCTTGGAAAGGTCCGTACGATATAATATCGAAAATTTCCGATGTCGACTATATTGTCGATATTGATGGGAAGCATAAAACCTTCCACATCAATATGCTTACTGAATTCCATGAACGTCCGGATTATTTGCAACCCATTTTCCAAGCAACGGACAATTCTCCAGTACAACATGGTCATTACTCATCACTGTCCGTGATACAGGATGAGGAAACAAGTTTTTTCATATGTAAATCTTCCTCTTCCAATGATCCCACTTCATTCTAGTGAATCATGGAAGAACGTTACTGTCTCTCCTGATTTGTCTCTAGGAGAACAGCGACAAGTTTCAACTATGTTGCAAACATTTCAGGATGTACTCACTGACATCCCTGGACAAACGCATGTCATTGAACATGACATTGTGCTAACTGACCATACTCCTATTAGGGTTAGACCTTATCCTATACCTATACATTTTCAAGTACAGGTCGAGAAAGAGTTGGATGAGATGATAGATTTGAAAATAATCGAACCATCCACCTCTGCATATTCTTCGCCGATGGTTATTGTGCGTAAAAAAGACAATAACATACGTCTTTGCGTTGACTATCGAAAATTGAATCAAGTAACGAAGTTCGATGCCGAACCTATGCCTTTACTGGAAGAGCTACTTACTCGACTCTCCAAATCTCATTTTTTCACTAAACTTGATTTGTCTAAAGGATATTGGCAAGTTCCTTTATCTGAACGCGCCAAACCTCTCACGGCTTTTTTCAACACCTAGAGGTTTGTTCCAATGGAATTTTATGCCTTTCGGTCTTATGAACGCACCAGCTACGTTCGTACGCATGATGCGCCGAATCCTATCTTATCGGTCAGATGTCATTGCATATCTAGACGACATCTGTCTTTTCAGCGATACTTGGGAAGATCACTATTCAGGGTTAGATGAATTGCTGTCTACTTTGCGTGAGCACAACCTGACAGCGAAACCCTCTAAAGCCTATATTGGTTTTAGCGAAATTTCTTTCCTAGGCCACCGAGTTGGTCATGGTTTCCTAAAGACAGAGGACCATAATACTAGTAAGATACTTAACATCTCAATCCCTAAGACTAAAAAAACAGGTGAGAAGTCTGTTAGGTCTTATTCAATTTTATGGCAGATTCATTCAGAATCTATCCTCTATCATGGCACCTCTCTCAACACTTCTAAAGAAAGGTTCGCCTAATGTGGTCCACTGGTCTCAGGAATGCCAATGCTCTCTGGATAAGATTAAAACACTGTTTTCAACACCACCTATTTTAGTGCTACCCACTAAAGATAAGACATTCGTTCTTCATAGTGACGCTTCATCCACTGGGATTGGAGCGGCACTAATGCAAGAGTACTCTGGAACTCTGCATCCTGTAATGTATATTTCCAGAAAACTTAATGCGGCAGAAAGGAATTATTCGGTTTTAGACCGTGAGCTATTAGCTATGGTTTGGTCGATCCTCAAACTACAGAGATTCCTTCTAGGCGCACATTTCATAGTAGAAACCGACCAAAAAGCTCTTACTGCTATACAGAGTAAGAATTTGAAGAGCTCGAGGTCTACTCGATATGCAATTGCTCTTCAACCTTTTCATTTCTCTGTGCGAGCTATTCGTGGATCAGATAATGTGATGGCAGACATTCTGTCAAGATGCCCACATGATTCCACATAACTATTAGGGCTTAGACTTCTTGATATGTCTAGTTCTATAGTAGTTCCTTTTCTATATCATGATAGATACACATTAGTAATTTAATAATATAATGATTGTATCACTACATAGCGGTTCATTGATGTTTATTCACCGCTGTGCTTTGATGATTTTTTCTTCATAAATCATAAATTTAAGATATCTAATACGAAATGATGATATGAATTTTTTAGGCATTGTGTAATTGCCAGAATTGTATTATACTTTGATGACACCTTCCTGGAAAAATATACTTGTAGAGAAATAATTTCTCTCAGTTTATGAGACACATTCTCACCAGTCGCTCCATAAGTCGACTTAGCCTCATATTAGGCGTTATAGGTATTCCTGATATTTTCATCTGCGCATTATTCATGCGTTGTGAGCCTATTGTACGTTGCTCCTAGATGTATTTCAAAGAAAAAAAAAATGTTCCATTTTTTTTTTCCCGGGAGGTGTGGTAAGACTGTTACGTGCAGTCTTTGATATCTTACAATATTATACATAGGTAATTTTTTAGTGCTTAAGGGAAAGTCATTATTGAGTTACTTCCCTTGAAAGTTGTGCCGTCTCTTCGATCAAACTCCGCTGATGAATCCATTATTTCTGCGATTTATTCTTTGTTTGGGTAGTAATAGATTGTTCTTGCTTCAGAATATCTATGGCCTGAATTTATGTGTATTGTTTGTCTGAGTAGGACGAGTCTGTCTTATATCTGTATATCTTTACATATCTAAGTCGAACTATATGTTCTGTTGTCTCTAGGGAGGTCAAAGGCTATTCGGCGGATGTGTCGCTAGAGTGTGGTGTGATTTGGCTTCGTCCTGATAGGGACTGTGTTTTCTATGTCGGCCTGTCGCCGGGAAAAAAGTGATCTCAGTATTTGTGGGGAAAGTGATAGTCGTCTAGACCTATCGTGTATGCTTTACCCCAGTGTTTATTCGTATTGCCAAGGAATGGCAGTTTCATATTTCTTATACCAAGGTAATCCAAGATACTTTTATGAACTCTCGTACGAAGCCACCATTTTTCGATAAGAGAATATATTTGACTCGATGAAAACGACTTCGATTCCTAGCAGCACTATATTCTGTAGAATGCAGTCAATTGTTCATGATCAAATCTACAGAGCAATGCAATGTTTTATGAATGACTAACTTTAGGACAGATTCATTATCTGTATCCAAACGTGAGTGACAGCTCACGAGTGAAGCCATCTTGGAACCAAAACATGTAGTGACTTTCAAGAAGAGAAAAGGGGATGCCCGTATTATCGCTTGTTTAGTCCAGAGATCACTGCTACACATGAGAACCCTTTATCAGCGGTTCAATATTATTATATGAAAAAAATATGTGCTGAACATTATGTGGGAGAATCGTCGCTAAACGAGATTAGGTTTAGAAGCCATCTGAAATATTGTTTATAAGCTGACGTGCTCAGTCAGTGAAGTCAGATGATATATATGTATGGGCGATACTGAGGGCTTGGCTACTGATAGTCCATTATAATATTATTCTACATGAGTGCCCATGTAACATTGCAAGACCATTTATCCACTGTACTATGATGTATTATGCCAACCTGTGATTTGTCACTATCTGTGCTGTCGAGTGTGTACGTCCAATTAAACTTTAGTAAAGGTACACAGTCGTTGGTGTCGATGACTTCCAGCCATACATGAGTGTGAGAAAAGAACATTTTTTGTCAACACCACGAACCTTTATTATCATTCGCACATTATACACTCAATCCATGTCTACACACCACTGCGTAGGTCAAGTTGACATTCCATACACTACAGTGGAGCAAACAACACCATAGAGATCTTATCAACTGATGATGATGATGTCTGCTTCCATCCACTTATATTTATCCTTTTGGTGGATATCATTAACGGGAATAAAAACTTTATCAACTTTATCAATCATGTTACACAGTGCCCCATGAACTTTGTCCTATGAAGTCCCTGTCAGTCTCTTATAGGACACACAAAGGATAAGACTACTGCACACTCAGGTACGTCATACAGGTTGATTTACGAGTATATGACGTGATGCATGGGGATGGTAACCTTATCATGTAAACAAATCGTCCCAGAAACGGCCACCGTAAAAGCAGATGAATGCTTGGTGCAGGCTTCCTTCAAAGGAATCAGCTACATTGGGGGACCCTTGCTCCGCAAGGAGCGCAGAGGAAAATGATTAATGATGATATTTAATGAAGCATGGAAAGAAAGAACAGCACAGGAAAACTAGCTATTCAAAAACTATGTAATCAGTCTGTGAAAAATCCCATCTCTATTGCCTCCAGTGATTTTTTGAATTTTTTGCTTAATGACCAGGACTGACTTCTGTGCAAAAATATGAGTCTGATTTATCGCTTTCAGAACCCTTTTCCTTGTGTTCTTTGAAAATAAGAATATATTCATTCTACATTCCTCACTTTATGGAATGCAGTTTTTGCTGCCATATTATGTTCTTAATCTCAGTGATGATTTTTCCACCATGCGTAATCAAGGTCAAAATGAATCATGTGATCAGAGTTAACTATTTTTGGTTTAAATTAACGTTTTCTGTGGAACATACAATTGTTTGATTTAAAAAAAAAATGTATTTTGACAGGTACTTGAAGTTTGTTTTCTCACACACTGACAATGAAAGCCCGAGGTATCCACGCCATATACAAATCAGAATCAGAGCCGACTATTAACAAGGGGAGAGTTGACTACAGTGGTTTAAAGACTGGCTTAAACAAAGCAACCACCTGGCATTGGAAAAATAACTTAGCACCTCGTGGCCGGGACAATTCCAGAGATCAAGGCGGTGTCTCAAACTTTAACCAGAATACTAATTACAACACAGCCTGTAATAATTACAGCAATCAGGTAGGTGGGTTTGTCTGTAAGATAATGACTTGTTTGTGTTGTCATGTTCTGGGTTGCCTCTGGTAATATTTTGTGCATATAAATGTTGGTGTCTTCATCTTTCTATTTTTTTTTTCTGTCCACTGTTGCCATGAAGAGTTGTTGGGAGCTGAAGTTTACATTCTTGAGTCACATGTGTCACATTTACCCACCCTCTGTGAGCCCATGTTTACGTAGATTTTCTGTGATGTTGTCTGTCTATCCATCAGCCTCTTGGTCTTCCCTGCGCCCCGACACCAGCTCTTCTTCTGTTATAGGAGCGTAGTGGTAATTTATAGGGTTCCATTCCCTTGAGATGACCAAACCACTGTATTTTCTGCCTCTATTTATTTGATTTAGTATGTAGTTCCTACAATTTCTAAGATGTTGTTATTTCTCATTCTGTCTCTCCTGGAAACATGAATGGCTTTTCTTAAGCATCTCATTTCACAGGATGCAATTTTCTTGTCCTGTACTTTGGTCGAGGACTATATTTGAAACTGTTAGCCAAGAGTTGGTAAGAATTATCAGCTGTCATTTAGTTTCCATACTGATATTCTGATGTTTGAGTAGTGGTGACAGTTACTAGCAGCACAAAACCTGATGTTTGAGTAGGGGTGACAGTTACTAGCAGCACAAAACCTGATGTTTGAGTAGGGGTGATAGTTACTAGCAGCACAAAACCTGATGTTTGAGTAGGGGTGACAGTTACTAGCAGCACAAAACCTGATGTTTTACAGCGTTGACCTCAAGTATGTTTTTAAATCCATCCGGGATTCTTACTGCTTTTAAATATGTTTGCTAAAAAGCTATAATGTTTTTTAAGCTTTTTAATTGTTCCCTTTCTTCTCTAAGACTTGCTACAGTTTGTTCCAGCATACTTTGTTAGATGCTTTTTTCCTGGTCTAGGAAAATTTTTTAACTTGTTTCACACAGTTCATGTGGAGGGGCCCTGGAGAGAGAAATTGATTTAGATTTGGGTTCAGGGACCTGTGTGGAATAAAAGGAGTTGCAGCTGTGAATACATTTCTGGAAAAAATGATCCTGTAGTTTAGGGGTTAGTCTACAGCTGTATTTATTGTTGTTTGGTTCATACTTAAATGGTTATCTTTTTATTAATTATTGTCAGTGTTTTAACTTGTGTGTCAGCTTAGTCACTTGAGAAGTTGTTATGTAGTGGGGCTTTCCTCAGAGGGTCGTTGTCAGGAAAAATTAAAAATATTATATTACTTTTTTTTCAGTTTTCCACGTTAGTTACCAAACTAAGTTTTTGACTTGAAGTAGATGTGCTAACATTAATTACTAATAATAAGTATGTACATTTTTATGTTCTTTGACGTTTTTTGAAATTATTATTTGATGCACTACTTGATAATTACCAAGAGGGGGGCATAACATATCTCAGAAAATCATATTTGAAGTTTTAGTTTTAAACAATTGTCAAGTGCTTTTTCATCAGCAAATCACGTTATTATTATGTCAAATATCATACTTTTAGCTTATTATAACTGTACACTCATTTATCTTCAAATGACATGTGCTGGATCAATAAAAAAACTTTCAAAAACCAAAAAAAAAAACTTATGCGAAAAAGGAATTGCAAGTTACACAAGATACATAGTTTTTAAATGACTATTGACATGTACAAATTAATTAAACACACATAGAGACAATATCAACATCTTCAAAGTTTTGCAGTATCTTCTGACTTATAACTTTCTGTAAAACATGCAAAGCGTGCACAGTTTGCCCTTTTCAAAATGGCATTAGTGCGCTTAAAGTTTATACAAAACTCCGACCTGGCCGGTGACAAGCCTGGCTAAACAGGGAGGTTAAAGACAATGAACTGGCACGAATTACGGACATCGATTTACGGAACATGGAATTGTAGAAGTATTAATGGGAAAGAGGAGGAGCTAGTGGAGGAGATGAGGAAAACAAAATTGGAAATTCTGGCTCTGATGGAAACTAAGAAAAAAGGGCATGGAGTTGTGGACCTCAATGACAACATGATGCCCTACAGTGGAGTTCCCACAAGTGAAAGAGCTTAACGGGGTGTTGATGTTGTATATATCTGTTTCGATGTTTAGTTTGTTTCCCACTAGAGTTACTTGCCCTTAGGCTAATTTCCTTCTTCCTACTTCCTGCTTCTAAGATGGCTGATTAAACATGTCGAGTCATATCCAGTGTGTGTTCCGCCTTAGTGATTATGCTTCATAATATGTAATGTATGACAGCCAGCCACGTCTCATTATATCTTACAATATTTACTATATAAAACGGTAAATATCAACACGGGGTGTGAGTTGTATTGTGGCTAAAAGCCAAACAAATAACATCAAAGGATGGAACTTCGTCTCATAGTGCATTATGGTGCTAAATGTGAAAGAAGGAAAAAAAATAGTCAACCTTGTCATTGTGTATGGGCCAAATGAAGATGAGCGAGCAGATGTTAAAGAAAAATTCTTTGAGCTGCTTCAAAAGACAGTGGGTGACTGCTTGGATAAAATTATCCTCCATGGAGATTTCGATGCCAGAGTTGGAAATGACCATGCTAGTTGGGGTGGAATTATTGGAAAGTGACTCCTTAGATTCTGCACTGAGCAAAACCTTGTCATTACGAACACAAAGTTCCCCTATAAGCGCATACATACATAAACCAGATATGAACCAACTAAGAATGAGAAATCAGTAATTGACTATGACATTCTTAGAAAGAGCTAATGCAAGTATGTGTGGGATGCTAGAGTCTGGAGAGGGCCAGAGATTGGAAGTGACCTACTGAAAGAGTTGCTTGGCCTAGACATTGCCGATCATCAAGCTAGAAAATAAATAATCAAGCAAGAGAGATGAGAATTAAGGTTTACAAACTAAGAGAGCCAGAAGTCAAGACCAAGTATCAGGGGCTTATTTTGACAGCAGTGAGAAACCTAGAAGAACGTTCAGATGACCTAGAAACTCTCTGGCTTAAATTTAAGGACATCATTAAAACAGCTGCAGCAAAAGCATGTGGTGAAGTTCGACTTGGGAAGAAGGGGAAAGAGGACACCTTGGTATACAGAAAAAGCTAAAGAGGAAATAAGAGAAAAGAAAAAGGCATGGAAACATTACTCAGAAGCTAAAAACACAGCAGGAAAAACAGAGAAATATAGAGAATATGTTACATTCGGAACAGAAGCTAAGAACAAGGTGCTAGCAGCAAAACAGAAATCCTGGGATGAGTTTGGAGAAAAGCTAGAAAAAGATGCTGAAGAAAACCAGAAATAGTTCTACAAGACCTTAAAGAACATGAGGACGGAAAAATAGTACCCTCTTTAATTTATAAAGGACAAGCAAGGCAGATTGCTTACTGCCCCAAAGGAAGTAATGGGAAGATGGAAAGAATATTTATCATTGATGGTGAGCAAGGTCAAGAATCAGAAATGATAACTGTCGTGGTTGAGTTAAAGTGTTACAGTATTTGTCGAGTTAGACAATTGTAGTGAAATCGACAATGAGAGTGAACTGACAAAATTATAGATTACACATAGATATTGTGTAAATAGGGGGTGAACTTGAGACCAATCTGGAAGAGGATTTATTAAAGTTATCTCTCTCTCCAAGCCTCAACACACTTATATAGTCTAAGCAGCACCCGCTCTCTCTCTCCTTTCTCTTGTCAAAAATAGAGACGATAGTAAGAGTTTGTAATATTAATTATGGATGAAGGGTCGTGAACAGCGCGTTAATAAATGCGTAAAAATTTATTAAAGGTACTTGAAAGAAGAAAACATATGAAAAATAAGTGTATCAGCACAACAACATAATAAATGTATCAATATTCACATCGTTACCAAATAACCAATTAAACACCAATGGACAAAACAATTCACCAACACACATAAACCCCTGTAGAACACCGAGAAATAAAATAAACACAGTTCTCAATCCTTCCGCGTTTGAGGAACCCGATTCAATAGCTCCAGATAGTGTCTTTATATGTATATATCCTCCTATAGGTGATGAAATACACTAATAAATCCACAGTGGGTGCTATCCATGCACCAGTGGTTACACCCTAATGACGAGATAGGCTGTAGATGACTCTGTCTATCTTCGGCTGACCGCTCTTTCGTGCGGGGTTTTAAATGACCAGAATTACACACAAGACGAGGTCACTTTAGGACAAATGGTCCATTGCGCTATTATCCCGGCGCGTGAAATTAGGCCTGCGTTCTTGGTGTTAAATCCGGTTGGGCTGGCTTGAACTCTTATTTGTGACTGAGTGCTCCGTTTAAGCACAGAGTCTGGTGACTTAAATTCTGCTGAAGACGCTGGGCTGATAGATATGCTGGAAGCCCCAATGCTCTGACTGGTGATCAAGAGGCAAGTAGGAAACCACTACTGCCAAATACGATTTTCAGATTTGCTATGGCTGGTTAAACACTGCATGAGCTTATTTCCCATTAGAGGGATGGGCGTTGACAAAATGGTTTTACTTCAGGTATGGGTGACAACTCGTGGTGCTAATTGCTTTCAGAAACCGAGAGATCGAAGAGAATGTGACGTTCTTCGCCTGACTGGAATCCTGCGATAGCAATGCGGTGCCATGAAACTGAGATCCAAAAGAAACGACTTTTACATCAAGCAAACAATAAAATTAGAATAACGTTATAATAAACAGTTATGCTCCCCTATGGGATCTATAATTATGGTTGTCATTGCTATGATAGTCTTGGCTGTCTTTATCCGTGTGAGTCGACCTCCTGTTACTTCCACTCTATCAATTATCAGCATGCGCCTGCATAGGCTAATATATTTTGTACACACATGTACCTGTCAGTAAATGTGCTGACAGCAAAATCTACTCCGTCCTCTTCCAACTCAACATAAGGGATATCTAACCCTGTAGTTCCAGCTGAGTGGATTGTGATTCATCTTACAACATTAAGTGAATTTACATAACATACAGCATTTGACATTACATAATAAATGGTATGCGCCCTTTGGGGTCGATACACAAAAGAAGGAAAAGTAATAACCTCCCAAAAATGAATACATGGAAAATGCAATGTTTTTTGCTATAATAATACAGTTGTGACTGAACAATAAGGCTGCTTTCTGGACTGCCGTGAAAGTTATAAACTGGTGTCTAACTACACAAGTAGGCATATAAAATTCCACACAACCACTAGAAGTTTCTATCAGAAAGTAATAAGTGTCTATCTCCTATAATTCAGTGTTATAGTGCCCGCACATCACTATTCAGTTTTAAGTGAATAACCTACACCGCTGACCTTTCCTTACAGTAATGACAGTTCTTTTAGCCTACTCTTAATCCGTGGTAAGCACTGAACGGACTACTCTGATTCTTCGCCTAGTAAGCATCTGTTATCGTAAGTTTACCATTAACCCATTATAAACAATAACACAGGAAGACACGTACTGCTTAAGCACCCGTTTAACTAAGGCGGTGGACAGCGCTACACTAACACTGAACTAATTACCGGGAGAAATCACCTAAAATAATTCAAGTCACACTCCTATCAGATATATATATATATATATATATATATATATATATATATATATATATATATATATATAATATATATATATATATAATATATATATATATATATATATATATATATATATATATATATATATATATATAAAAGCTAACATGAATATATATATAAAAAGATGTCTACTTACCCCGAGATGACGAGAAATAGGCAACACAATCTAGTTTTTGTGCCCACATCTGCCTTAGTCTCATTTGGTCATCTACGGGTAGGAAAATTTTACGAGAGTGCTTGACTGAGTAAACCTATCTAATTTTATAGTCCACCAGAGACGCTACCTCCGGACACCTGGCATCGCCTGTTCCCACAGATGTTCGACGCATACCGTAATCATGAGTAAGACAAAGGTTATTCTACAGTCTACATCAGAAGACAACAGCCGCGAGAAAGTTTCATAGACAATACATAATATTATTCTGTGAGCGATCAGGGGCCACAACAAAATCTCTCAGAACGAACGTGAGTTTTGTCTCCCCTTTTCTTCCGCCACCGACTGTAGGCTAGCGGTTCGCTTCAAAGAACTATTTCTCGCTCGTGATCAAACACTGCTACCAGCAAGAAACGTTCCCCTAGTCAGATACCGCCAGGTGCAGCTTAGGTAATATTATCTGACCGCGACTGACCAAGTGGGAAATTTATAATGAAGGTCAGAACGAAATAAGACCGCGGGGTGGGGTCTGAGAGGGAAATAATGGGCTACGTAGAAAAAATCCGAAAGAAAAGAAAACTGAAAGTGCAAAAAAAATAGAGGAAACCAGAACATTAAAAGATAAGAAAAATGGGACGTGTTGGTAAAATAAAATTGACAGTCAAATCAGTGACAATAACCACTAGCACAGAAGAAAAAAACCAATGGTGGCGAAGATGGTATCAAGATGGATGAACTGAAGGCAGCACTGGAGAAAATCAAGGTGGGCAAAGCAGCAGTACATGAAGGTATAACACCAGAAATGGTTAAGTACATTACTATTAATCCTGAGGGTCTTACAAGCAGCTTGGTGCCACAAGACTATACCAAAGGATTGAGAGATCATAACACTGATTTTCAAAAAGGATGACACCCGACAATGGGGAAACCATAGAGGCATATCACTGCTTAGTGTCCCTGGTAAAATTCACTTTAGAATACTGGAGCAGAGACTCAGATGCTTGGCTAAGCCCCAGATGGATGAGATTCTGTGTTGCTTCCGAGCAAACCGAAGTAAACAGGACCTTATCTTCCACACAGGCAGCTGATTGAAAAGACCATTTAGTACAAAGGTGAGATGCATCTTTGTTTCTTGGATCTGGAGAAGGCGTTTGACAAGGTTCCCTCGAGCAAACTTTGGGACTGTTTGGCAAAGAAGAACATTCCAGCACCTCTGATCCATGCCATGCAGAGCTGCTACAAGACTAGCAGAAATTATGTGAGGACAGCAAACCATAAGTCGGAAGAGTTCAGGACCACCACTGGTGTAAGACAGAGTGATATTCAGTCACCTATCTTTTCATACTCCTGATGGATTATGTCATGAAAACATGTAAGGAAAGGACCGAAAAATATTCAATACAGGTCTGTATTTCAGAGCTGGCATTTGCCGACGATGTTGCCTTGACTGCCAGATCAGATGCACATCTTCAATCCAACCTGCAAGTCTGGAAGAAAGAACTGGAGAAGAAAGGGATGGTTATCGGCAGCTCCAAAACAAAAACCATGGTGATCTCAAGAGAAGGAAAAAGGCATCATATTATGCTGGGAAAACAGATCCCGGAGCAGGTCAACTACTTTAAATACATTGGAGCTATAGTAGACTGGAAGGGAGGCATCAAAGAAGAGTTGGCTACCCGAAGAGCGGCAGCTGGGACTTTTTCAGGCAATAAATCGAGGATTCCTCAGCATAAGAGAGAAGATGGAAAGTTACTGAAGTCGGTCTGCGCATGTGTGAGCCCAACTCATGATTCGTAATGTTCCCAAATGTTTTAAAAAAAAAAAAAATACTACTTACTTAGTCATTCCTCTTCTACGTTGATGTGTAGAGATTTGCCAGAGAGAGCGCCATGCTATCTATCAACTGTCTTCCTTTTGGCCTTGTTCCAATCAAGTCCTCAGTCCTTCAGAGATTGTCAAATGTTGTCTTCCTAGTGAACTCTGCGTTGTCCTGGAGGTTTGAATCCCTGGCTCTTGGTTTCCCATATTTGTCGTGGTAGCCGATCTTCTCCCATTTTGCCGGCATGGCCAAACCATCGTAACTGGGACAGATTTTTTAAGGGTTATTTTTGTCGGTCATTATTGTTGAAACACCTGGTTATGATTAGCGTTATCAGTTATTTTTTTAGATTTGTAGCCACTATTCTTAATCAACACTAATAAGGTGCGACACATTATCGCTGAAACAAAAAAGGCTAAGCAGACAAATACGAAGATCGACTTTGACGACTTGCTGATCCGAGTTCGATGACTGTATTTCAGCCGTACCAGTCTATCAAAGAAAAACAATCTTTTTTGCCACTACCACATAGCAGTTTATTCATCTTCAAATCATACATTACTGCATACAAAAAATGTGTGTAACTCACTTAAATTTAACATATATTCATGATAAGTAAGAACTAAGATCACATTTTCAGTTAAATTCTAACAACACAAAACGTCTTTTCTGAAGAACACAGCGATTCTGATCAGCATTTATGAGAATTAATTGATAAGCTATTTCAGGCAAACTGGCCTTGGTGAAATCTCGTTTTAAAAAAAAAGTACACAGAGAGTCACCAGTAAAATAAAATAAAAATAGATTTAAAAAAAAAAAGATGTACAAGAAGAATTCAGCTCATTTATTTTTGGTCAAACTTTTTAGGGGATAGAAAACCGCACATGGCTGAAAATGAAAAAAAAAAAAAAAAAAAATACAAAATATGGGAAACCCTACAGCTTGACAGGTATGAAGAAGATTAGGAGTCTAAAATAGAGTTATGAGAAATTAATGGATTTCTTCATAGGAAAATTATAATTTCTTAAGAAAATTGTCCTGCCCGTAAGGATTAAATGTTACATTAACCTTTTAAGGATTATATTCTGTTTTGATTAAAAGAATAGTTTTATGTATTAGCATTTTTAAGGACTGTATTTTGTGTTAACAATTTCAAGATTGATTTAATTTATGTTTTCAGGTCAACTCACGCTACTGGGATTAGCAGATCACAGGTGATGCACAGGCAGCGTCAGACAGCACAGACAACAGCTCCCTGGAGGAGAAGAGGCAGAGGTTGTTGCAGCATCAGAGTCTGACCCTGGAGGCTCACAGGCAGCTTCAGCAAGGGGCCATGTACATAACATGGTCCAGCAGCAGCAAACAAGCAGCAGATGCAACAGCAGCGAGGGATGTGGGGCAACATTGGGTATGGTGTGGCAAACTGGAATTATTCTGGTAGTGATAATAGAAACTGGAATTATTCTGGCAGTGATAATACGAACTGGAATTATTCTAGCGGTGATAATACAAACTGGAATGTTTCTGGAGGTGATAATACAAACTGGACTGTTTGTAATGGTGATAATACAAACTGCAACGTTTCTCGTGGTTACACTTCAGGATACATGAGCTACACAATAGATCAGTATGGCAATTGGTACCCACAGCAGTAACTTTATGTGCATGGGTGTGAGTTTGATTAGGTGTTGGCTGAATTTGGAACCAGAAGTTTCATGACATCATAATTGCATCTACTTGTGTCATTTTTCACATTGTTATTGTTGATCAAAATCAACATGATTGCACTCCGGGAAAACTCGTAGGTAAATATCTTGTTGGATTTATTACATGTGAGGATCAACAACCAAAGTCTCATATTTTTATTTCAGTCATGGTCACATTATCTTGTGTGCGATCCATCATACTCATTACAGCATTACCCCACAACTGACAACGACTACTCCTGACAATGTTATTCTTCTTCTTCTTCCATCCTTAGCCACCAACCGGCAAAGCAGCATGTGGCCAGTACGCCCAGTGGCGTCTTAGGGCAACAACAAATTGATCAATCTATCGCTGTTTCCACCACGCCTAGTGGCGTCTTTGTGGAACAAAAACAGACCAAACAATCTATCGTTGTTTCCGTAATCAGATTGGTTGGCAAGCAGGTGATCAGCCCACTGTGCGAAGTGTTTACGGGATGGGGTAAACAGCCCCATGCCCAACCCTCCTTAGTCGCTTTTTACGACATGCGTGGTAGGGTGCAGTGTTACTATTCTTTGCTCCCCTTTCGGGCCCCGGCAACACACGGGTGTGACAATGGTATGATAAGATTATAAACCATTGTGAAACTGATGGCAAGAACTAGACACTCGCCAGTGAAACAGGAGATGAGAAGAAGAGGAAGCTGGCAATGGATAGGACACCCATTGAGGAAATCTTCTGATAGCATACAAGGCAGTTCTTATTCTGGAATTCCCAGGGACTGACAAAAATGTGGGGAGATGAGAACTGCAGACAGAAATGAAAGGGGGAAAAAGAGACACGGAAAGGACTTGAATGAATGGCACAGGACAGGAGGACCTAGCACAGGACAGGAGGACCTAGCACAGGACAGGAGGACCTAGCACAGGACAGGAGGACCTAGCACAGGACAGGACAGGAGGACCTAGCACAGGACAGGAGGACCTAGCACTGGACAGGAGGACCTAGCACAGGATAGGAGGAATCTAAAGGGTAATGAGTGAATGAAATAACATTTGTCACTTAAACAGCTTTTGAATTGGGGCTTATCTGCCATTTAGGTATCTGCCATCAGATATGGTGATAGATCCATGTCTTAAAGCTTGAGTAGGTATCTGCCATCAGATATGGTGATAGATCCATGTCTTAAAGCTTGAGTAGGTATCTGCCATCAGATATGGTGATAGATCCATGTCTTAAAGCTTGAGTAGGTATCTGCCATCAGATATGGTGATAGATTCATGTTTTAAAGCTTGAGTAGGTATCTGCCATCAGATATGGTGATAGATTCATGTCTTAAAGCTTGAGTAGGTATCTGCCATCAGATATGGTGATAGATTCATGTCTTAAAGCTTGAGTAGGTATCTGCCATCAGATATGGTGATAGATTCATGTCTTAAAGCTTGAGTAGGTATCTGCCATCAGACATGGTGATAGATCCATGTCTTAAAGCTTGAATAGGTATTTTCTACTAAAGATTACTGCTGTATATTTTTACTGAATGTTTTTTACTCAGGTTAAAAAAATGGTGACTCATGTACAGTAGTCCCTGGGGGGGGGGGGGGGGGGGGGGGGGGGGGGGGGGGGGGGGGGGGGGGGGGGGGGGGGCGGGGTCGGGGGTATCTCTGATGAGACAAAGAGAGAATATGAGTATTGTTCCTTCAGGCATGTCATATAAGGCGACTAATATGTGGCTAGCAACTACATCTTGTAACACAGATTGCTACAGAGCCTGCCACTGCAAGAACATGTGGATGCTTGGTGCAGGCTTCCTGCAACAGTGGTGGCACCACGCTTCATAAAGAGCTAATAGGAAAGTGATAATGTTGATGTTAATAATACAATTGTAAGGGCACTTAACCAAAATATTGGCAAAGATATGTAGTGGAAATATTTTTTTTTAAAATTTGCTAGATGCTGTTGGTCTAGTCATCCATAGAAAGGCACAGGGTAGACATATTTAATGAGCAACTATCAAATATCTCACAAGCAATCAGTTAGTAGTCAATCAACAAATAACCTGTTAAACATTGACAAGAAAGAATTATGATGTGTTCTTTCTGCTGCATGTCCTGATGGCGGCATTATTTCTTCTGTAGTAATTTCATTCCTTTCTGCTCCATTTCATCTTCATTGGATCTTTGTAGTCAGACTTATCATGACTTATGGTTAATGCACCATGAACAAATTGAAACGCATGCATGTTCTTTTAATGGGTGTTCAGTTTAGTTTTTGCTGTGCAGTGGTCACCATTTCCGCATTTTCCCCAAAATGCACCATAAAAAGATTGCAATGCATGCATATTATTCTAATGGTTTAGTTTTCATGTTACAATGTATGCCATTTCTGTATTTTCCCAAGAAGCTCGTTGGATTGTGTCATTGTTGGTTGCAAACACTTCATGAGGACAATGAATAGTATGTAGATGATGGTGAAAATACTGATGCCTTGGATTATTAAAGATTTTTTATTTAAATTGCTGAGTTTGTATTGTTATTGTTAAAAATTAATGTTTTGTCTGAAAAGTGTCAATAAATTTGTATTTCCCAATCCTTATAAGGGTATCTGAACTTAGTGGCCACCCTGTACAGAAGAACTTTGGTTGTTTCATGTCATTTCAGTTGTTACACTGTGTTAGTGAGAATGAATTATTCATGTCTATAATTGTGTTATGAAATTAAATAACTTTATTCAGTGTGAACGCTCACTGTTCCATTTATGATTCATGTTTTCAGTTGTTCAAACAAATGTTTATTTTTTTTATATTTTTTTTTGAATGTGGTTCAGAATTCATCTGTTGTTTATGTGGTGATAGAGAATGTACAATAGCAGATGTACAGATTGATGTACAATAAATAGAATACAGGAAATGTGTGATTTACAATAAACAAATATAGAGATAAAATGTGTACAATAATTAGAATACAGGAAATTTGTGATTTACAGTAAACAAACAGAGATAAAATGTGTACACTAATTAGAATACAAGAAATGTGTGATTTACAATAAACAAATATAGAGATAAAATGTGTACAATAATTAATTAAAGTGCTGCAGTTGTACAATTTGTGTTACCATGCCGTCCTTAGTCTGGAACCCCAGGGGTAAGAGATCGAGGGAGACCAAGGACATGAAGGGTGAACAAACAATTAATTCATACAGTAATATATGTCACGATGACTTTTCTATGGCTTATGATTGTACAATTTATAAAGGCATTGAACTGGTATGACAAGATCACTAATGTAGAACTGATGACAAGAACCAGACAAGCACCAGTGGGAGAAGAGATGCAAGAACATCAGTTCCACATTGGTGACTTTGTCATACCAATTCAATCCTGCTATTTTTATGCAGGCACACATTTATGGAAGGCTGTAACTTTTTGGTTGTGGCTTTTGTTGTTTTCTCTATATTTCTGAGCCATACAATATGACTGACTTGACAATAGAGCTGAAGAATTTTTAAAAAATGGTGCTAATGGGGAGTAACCACCTGAAGTAGGGATGTATATGGTATTATCCAAGTTTCAGCCCTTGTACACAAGAACATTCCCTGCATAGGGCTAGTTCTACACGCAGCTAACTACTGGTTTTCACATATATGTTATGTGTCCTACTTGCGCACACACTACACACGCACGTCTTCTTCAAGTACCATGCCTGGTTGCGAAGGCGATCACGTCTTCTCACAACTTCCTGTCGCCAATATTTCTAATGAATTCTATTGTTGATTTCTGTCCATGCATGTCAAACTGCCCAGTATCTATTCACTTTGCCGTCACCTATATCATTTTCTTTGATTCTTTCCTGTTGTCACGATATATTCCAACTTTCTTTTTCTCATAACATCCCAAAAGAAAGTGGATTGTTTCTTTCTAACTTGTAAAATAAGTTTCCTTTGCTCGTTGGCCTCTTTCAGGACATCGTCATTACTCTTTCTAGATGTCCATGGTATTTTTAACGTTCTTCTGTAAAACATCTCTGTGGCCTCTAGTGCTTCTCTTACTTATTTACTAATTGTCCATGGTATTTTTAACGTTCTTCTGTAAAACATCTCTGTGGCCTCTAGTGCTTCTCTTACTTATTTACTAATTGTCCATGGTATTTTTAACGTTCTTCTGTAAAACATCTCTGTGGCCTCTAGTGCTTCTCTTACTTATTTACTAATTGTCCATGGTATTTTTAACGTTCTTCTGTAAAACATCTCTGTGGCCTCTAGTGCTTCTCTTACTTATTTACTAATTGTCCATGGTATTTTTAACGTTCTTCTGTAAAACATCTCTGTGGCCTCTAGTGCTTCTCTTACTTATTTACTAATTGTCCATGGTATTTTTAACGTTCTTCTGTAAAACATCTCTGTGGCCTCTAGTGCTTCTCTTACTTATTTACTAATTGTCCATGACTCACTCCCATATGTCATGTATGGTTCTATATAACACTGAAGAACTCTTTTTATTACTTCCATTGAACATTGATTAAAATTGTGTGCACAATTTTCTGATGTTACTAGAAGAGAAACTTGTAACTTGTTGTTTAACTGTGGCTGCTAGGCTTTTCCATCTTTTGCAGCGAACACCAAGTTGAAGAGTCCTTGGTATTATCTACGCTGTAGATCTAGGCTTTTCCTGTGGTTTTTCTGCCATTTCGAAACGTGTGTGTTAAAGTCATGACCTCCAGTTTATCCACCTTGGCCTGCATTTAAAGGATCATCACATCTGGTCCCACGCTGGGAGGAAGAGGCGTGTGTCAGGCTGTGCATTCCCCGCCATATAAAGGGGCTCTCAAACTAAACAGAGCTAAAATACTGTGCTCTAGTTCTTGGCTCTCTCAATGAATCATCATGTCCTACACAGCTCCCCCTGCCTACCACGGGGTTCATAGTGAGATCCTTCTGCATGCAGGCAAACGTAAAAGCCAGAGTTACGTCTGGGACTCAATTGACTACTCCAAGCTTAGTGAGCAACTCTGGGTTCTCAACATGTTTCACCACAGAGGGAATACCTTGAAAGGTAAAGAAAAAAAAAGGATCCCGTTACACACCCATTGAGGTATATTGGGAATATGCTGTTAGGCCCATATTTTCTTGACCATCGGCACACTAGGGGTGATGTGGTCAACATCACGCCGGCCGCCTTAACCTTCCCAGAGTTGCTCTGGTACCCAGTTGGGGCTGGGCAGACACAGGAGCCGTTTGCGGCCTAAAAAAATTCCACCTCATCTGGGGATCGAACAATAGACCACTGAGCTAGGAAGCCAGTGCATTAACCACTATGCTACCGCGGCTCCCTGGAAGTGTGTAGATAATTTCAAGAGTCAATGAGGGTGTAATTTGCCTCACAGGCAAAGATTCATATCCAAATCTACATACTATAGAATTGTGCTTAGCTGGTGGTCATATAAGGATGACTCCAGATATGCCTCCATGCATAGAAGAAATGTAGAACAGGAAGCCAAAGCGCAATAACATGTGCATAGATAAAGAAGATGAGCATAGGTTACTGCCCTTTGTTCAACAGAAAACAGTGGTATTTAAGAAGTTAATTAGCCTTCTAATCATACTTTTACTGAAAACGTATACCATTCGGATTAAACGTATAATTCTTCAAAGATTATGGGATATATGGAAACTATTTGAAGCTTTAGGCTTGAGTTTTGCACTTCCAGAGTCGAAGTGCAGTAACCGATTGAGTGTTCCCTTGCTTCCCTATGTTAAAACTGACGACTGTTTCAGGCTTATCATGTCCCTACATGTTTCCATCCTCGAAGAGGCTGGAGACAACAATTTTGTCAGTTTACGTCCTCAAGGAGACTAGAGACAACAATTTTGTCAGTTTACATCCTCAATGAGACGGGACAACAGTTTTGTCAGTTTACATCCTCAAGGATGGGGGTCAGAGTGGCCCAGATGTATGGCGTCCGCCAAGTATTCAAGAGGTAGCGGGTTCAAATCCCAGTTGAGGGATTGTAATTTATTGAAATATTTTTTCCTAACCAGTGGTCATAATTACGTCATACTCCCCCCTGGTCTCATGGGTAGTGAGATCGGATACCTAGCCTTCTCGGACAAGGGCGAAAAATAGGAGGTCCCGTGTGCAAAGTTGCGCATGTTAAAAAATCCCACGGCTGTTGGAAATCGTAAAGAGTAGGCTTATCAGGCCGCTGCTCTGGCACAATTTAAAAATTAGGAAACCTACCCACCACAAAACATATGTATAGAATGTGTGACTCCTATACATTATATACACACATTGGGATTCTCGCCGGTGCTACGGAGTTCGTGCACTGCGCTGAGATCCTCCTTGTGTGATCTAAGGGAGGAGATCGGAGCACTGATGTGTGCAATGAAGATAGTCCTTAAAAAACCAAACCAAACCAAACATCCTCAAGGAGACTGGAGACAATAATTTTGTCAATTTACTATCCTCAAGAAGATCGAAGACTACAATTTTGTCAGTTTACCATCCTCAAGGAGACTTGGGACAACAATTTTATCAGTTTACCATCAAGAAGTCTGGAGACAACAATTATGTCAGTTTACCATCCTCAAGGAGACTTGGGCCAACAATTTTATCAGTTTACCATCCCCAAGAAGACTGGAGACAACAATTTTGTCAATGTACCATCCTCAAGGAGACTTGGGACAACAATGTCAGCAGTTTACCATCCTCAAGGAGACTTGGGACAACAATTTTGTCAGTTTACCATCCCCAAGGAGACCAGAGACAACAAATTTATCAGTTTACATCCTTAGGGAGACTAGGGACAACAATTTTTTTTTTCAGTTTTATTTCTTGAAGAGGCCAAAAACAACAATTGTATCAGCTTTCTCCTCTCTTTCTATTGAAGTCGGAGTTCTGTGAGAATTTTTAATCGTTTTCTTTCGCGATGGATTCATAAATACACCCCAGTCCAGCTCAGGGTGGAACAAGGTTTTTAGTTGCCATGTTTAGTCTCCGGAACTTATATCCTTCCTTCCTTTCTTTCTTCAGTGCCTTCTTCCTTCCTTTCTTCCTTTAGAGCATCGAGCCATCAGTACAGACGCCGTTGTGAAATGGGCCCATATGTGCATTTGCCGTGGTGGTTTCTGTGGCTATTTATTTCAAATGATGGGATTGCAGGCTTCATGCACAACTTTCCTTAGTCGCCTCTTACAACATGTCTGGTGGGAACACAATTCTATTGTTTGTGTCATCGGAGATCTGTGGGAGCCAAACGGCTTATATAGACAAAATAAATGTATGTAGACCACATATTATACTATCAAAGATAACCCGGGAATCCGGCGATGGCAATCATTTTCTATGTTTATGAATAATATTATATTCTATAACATAGGCCTACTTAAGTTCAGGATGGTTGAGATGTCATTTTCTATTTTCTAAGTTCAGGATGTGGTTGAGATGTCACTTTCTATTTTCAAAGTGTTATTTCTTCACTCTCATCCAAATAATTAATAGCAAACAATGGTAACGATAGAGACAATTAATTGTCGTTTTATGACATAAAATACTGCCATATTAACATAGCAACTCAGCTTGAGATCCCTTCTTGACCTTATTTCAAAGTGGGCTGCCTTCTTCTTCTTGTCTTCTTCTTCTTCGTTCGTCCTGAAAAGGACGTTGGTTGCGTTGTGTCTGTTTACAGCGGAGCTGCGATATTTGCGCCTTTCGGCCGACACATCCGACTTCAGCACGGCATTTTTTGGACCAGCTATGGGTCGCTGTCTCTTGCAACGTCAGTTTATCGTCTATTTCAGGTGTTATTTATTAATTTTTTTTTTACCAGGAAAAAAATAATAAAACTAATTTTCTCTATTGCGGTTATTTCTGCCTGTTTGTGACATTTGTTTCGTGTATGTCCAGTAGGTACAAGTCATGATATAAACATTTAAAAAATAAGTAGTGACTTTTCAATCACCCTTGACATAGACCGCCAGAATGTTATGGCACTCAGTATAAAATACATGACATATTATACAGAAGGTCCATATGTTAAAATAGAGGGATTAAGGTCGGCAGCAACCGGAACCAGTTGTTGTAATAATATTTTTTGGCGGTGGGAATAGATGTATGACGTTTTATTTTATGCTCCTTCCTCCCCTACCCTTTCCCACAGAAAGGAGAGAAACACTTGGACGTCATAACTCAAGTGTGCCCGCCCCTCTTGACTATAATTATCATCTGCAAGCTCCACATCAAAGGTACCACAGCAATGGATCTCCAACGTCTTTTGTCTCTTGTCGTGTTGGTAAACAATATGGTGTACCTTGCGTGTCATCTTCTGCTGCAGTCTCCACATCGAAGGTCGGCAGCAATGGATCTTCAACATCTTCTGTCTCTTATCTAGATGGTAGTACACAAGTATGGTGTACCTTGAGTTGTAAATGATGTAAAAGTAACGAGACACTTGTCCGACCGCGGAGGAGACACTTCTGATGATCAGAACACTTCCTGTTGTAATACTCTGTAGAGAGTTTCCTATCATTACTATACTACTCGTCAAAAGTCAAGGGCCACCCTATTATTTTCAATACACTTTTATATAAGCGCATAGAATGATTAAATGAAGGAAGTTTTTAGTAAAAATGGGTGCAATATCTTCCTCTGACAGTCCTCTATGCACGTTAAGCATAAAAACAACTCACCGACAACCATGGTGATCACGTGCAATTTGGTTTGCTGACCATAAATTCACATTTTTAATCTGTTTTGTTCAAACTTCCGTACAACCAAACAGGTGAAGTAATCGTGCTGATTGACATTCCACGTGCAATGGCGACTTTTCGTGAACAGAGTTCACTCTTAATTTGTTTTACAATCAGCAGACTTAGGGTAGTTTCATCACTTGCAAAAACCATGCCACCGAGAAGAAGTCTTGACACCTTACAAAGAATGAGGGCTATAGCGTGGGTTGAAAGTGGTTTATCTGTCCGTGAGGTTGCTAGACGGCTTGCAGTGTCACACTCTACTATTGTGGTGGGTTTAGATGTTAAAAAGGTTAAGTATTAATTGTCTACAGATGTGAGGTCAGCTATGCAAGTCCCTGAGTCTAATTGTTGATGAAGTTGTTCTCAGGGTACCTGTCTGCTACCACCCTATGACCTCAATCTGCTGTATATTTTGATCCTAGTTATATGTTATGGTGTCTGGATGTTATCTGGCTAGGTGTCTAGGGTAATATGCAATGTAATGTTAATAAAATGACAACAACTACACCTATAACTTAATGAACAAGTAATTAAACAAGTCACTGCGTAAATTTTAAATGATAATATTTTTTACAATTTTATTTTCCTGTATCTCAATTGCTGGGATACAGGACTGTTTAAATTCAAAATATAATGCAATTTATTTACAACAAAGTAATTTAAAACAACAACTGTGTCTGTTAATATTACTCTAAATTGTTTCTGACTGGAAGTGTTCTGATGAAGCAATAACTCCTATGAATGGACACGCTTCTGCGAAACGACTTGTATCATCATGTCAAGAATACTGATTGATATAATAATGATGGAGAGTATGGCTAAATGAACTAACACACGCCCGTGGACAATTGGGCTTAACTTTATTTTCCGGAACGCTGTGATGTCCTTCTCACAACCACCTTCTTCACGACTGCAACGTCTGAAGACTGCTTCAAAACTCTTTTGATTTAATGCACACAGGTACTTTTGCCTCGAGCTTGCAGCTTCAGGAGTACGTATATTGTGGTATGTGGCTCACTGATTGTTTCACGATGGAACCCTGAAATTGAGAGGATTAAGGCCTCCTCAGTACATCATACACCTATCTCCATCTCTAAACAATTAAACATTATCAACAGTTTCAAGATCAGTGAAGTTGCTAAATAATTAGCTATCGTTCCTATCTGATTTGGTGCCCTATTCATCATCAGGTAATCTTCAAACATCCGTTTGATACATTCCTTGTCATAGAAGAAATTATAGTTAATTATATAAAGTCATGTGCAAACACTGTGACTT
This sequence comes from Oreohelix idahoensis, assembly GCA_024509875.1. NCBI lineage: Eukaryota > Metazoa > Mollusca > Gastropoda > Stylommatophora > Oreohelicidae > Oreohelix > Oreohelix idahoensis. The sequence continues at coordinate 436,354 of JAMPIV010000692.1, forward strand.
GCTGAAGACGGCCAGTGGTTTTCTGGTCTTACATCATAATAATATTCATCAATTTCCCCTTTTATGTATTTTTATTTTCTCCCAAGGTCTCAGTAAGCCTGTCTGCCTTTAATACAAGATGATAATCTTTTCTAATAACATTTGTGGCATGACACAATGTTTTGAGGTTGGCGCCTTTCTAGGTATGCCTCTACCCAATCAATAATGCATATACATTCAATAAGACAAATGCATATCAATAATAAGGTTTACATAAATGTTTATCTTACCGCATCAATGAAATAATACACAATTTGTAGGTTAACCGGTGATCAATGGGCACATTCAGATCGCCACTGATGCAGAACAGCGAAGGCACTGGTCATGTATTCCTTGCGTCTGATGCTAACACTACTTGTGAGATTTTTATCTTCGAGTGGCAACTAACGCTGATTTCAAATCGTTTTTATTACTACTGTTAGTCTATTCTCCCACAGCCAATCGAATTATTTTATGCCCACTAGCCTCTTTTTTTCAAAAATAAATTACACTTTCAAAATGTAACGTCCCCTCCTTTCCCAAGACTGGCAAAGTTGAGTGAGAACATCAATATGTCTGTCTCTATGTCTTTTCTTTACAATATTTCTGTTAATATCTAAGCGTTTTTACTGTAAGATATTATAACATTATGGGTCGTATTGTCTTCTAATAAACAAATATTATCATTTTATTTGTCAACTGTCCTTTCGTCTATTTTATTCTTCTAAGTTTCACTTTCGCCATCTCCAGCCCTACACATTAGTGGGTATTTTCAAATTTCCAAGTTAGCCGTAATTTTTCTTTAAATCCACCACCGTTTTCCCTCTCTCTCTCGTTCGTTTCAAAATGAAGCAACGCGTTAGGATTTCATCAGAAAATACTACCACTGTATACAGGAAATGCTAGCTTGTCTGTGTGTTTATACTAACGTCTCCTTATCTAAGTGGTTATACATTCAAACTGCGCTACTAATGAACGGGGTGGTGCAAGTGGTTTGGAGTGGATTTGCACCGCTTTTCCAAATCTGCTAGTAGCAAAGTCACGCATTTTTGTTACAGTAAGCTATGCCTAGAACCACTGTCGCATGTCGTTCTATTAATAATTTCTCTCCCTCCGTAACTCCTCCGTTTGTCTCTCACTCTTTCTTGGAACGAACACGCCTAGGCTATCAAACTGTTATAGTTAATTTCAAGGACGGAGTATGAAAAAGCTTGTACTATTGAGAGATGGTATCATTCACTTTGCGTTAAGGTTTTCTCAAAACCTGCGCGACTGCGGGCGATGGCGAAGACGTAAAGCACAACTCCCCTACTTTATCTCTATAGTATTTGGATTTTTATATTAATCTATAATATTTTATCTATTTGATCGGGGTATCAGGGATCTTACTACAACTATCCAAAGAATTTTGGAGAGATTTCAGGCCACAGGAAGTGTGGAGGATCGCCACCGGCCAGGTCGCCCTACATGCACCAATAGAAATGATGACCGGTACCTCTTGTTGTCAGCCCTGCGCCATCGAACAGTGACTTGTTCTACTCTAAGATGTCAGTTGAGACAAACTGTAAACGTTAATGTCAGTCAAAGCACCATTCGCAGACGTTGACATGAATTTGGACTGGCTGCTCGACGTCCTGCAGTCAGAATCCACCTTACTCCGGCTCATCGCAGAGCCCGTGTTGCTTGGTGTCGCGAGCACATCCGATGGACAAGGCAACAATGGAGTCAAGTTCTCTTCACTGATGAATCTCTCTTCACTGTGTCATTCAATGATGGCAGGATTCGAGCTTGGAGACGACCAGGAGAGCGATTTACTGATGGCACAATTCGAGAGGTGGATCGTTATGGTAGGCGTTCTGTCATGGGCTGGGGAGGCTTCTATAGACACGGCAGGACCCCACTCTACATCATCCAAGGCAACTTGACCGGCCCAAGATACCAGAACGAAATCTTGAGACCAATTGTTCAGCCTGCTCTGGAGGCCATAGGTGGTAATGCCATCCTCCAAGATGATAACGCTCGACCCCATCGAGCTCGTGTGGTGAATGAGTTTATTCAGCAATATGGGATCATCAGGATGGCGTGGCCAGCTCATTCACCTGACCTTTCTCCGATTGAGCACCTCTGGGATGTCCTTGGTCGAAGATTGTCAACAAATCACCCCCTGCCAATGGATGTTGCACAGCTGACTGCATTTCTGCTTCAGGAATGGCAAGCTGTTCCTCAGGATACTCTTCGGACCCTTGTGGACTCGACGCGTCTACGCTGTCTTGAATGTCTTGCTGCAAATGGGGGTCATACCCGATTTTGAAATGTCTATTTGTCCAATATCTATTGTGTGACTTTTGAAAAGGTGGGTGACACACTTCACAGCTTCATTGCGTTTGAATGTGTGTTTCCATTTCTTTACGTGACATGTCAATTTGGTATTCAATAAATACCGTTCTGACTTATACCAATTACGTTTATATCAGATTTGTTTTATGGTTTCAACCAAGGTTTTTCTAGGTGGCCCTTGACTTTTGACGAGTAGTATATAACATGTTAAAAAATTTCAAATAATTGGAAAGCATACTTCACAGAGACAAATCTCGGAAATGGGAACAGGATGATAAAGGGTAATCGTTGTCTTCTCAAATGACGTATTCCCTCGTGTGTTATTTATAAATATCCAAAGAAACAGTAAGACATCTGATTAACATAATTATTATATCTGTTTTCTGGTGTCAAGGTCAGACATCATTCTTCGTTTTATTTTGTGTTCCTAACTGAGCACGGAACCACCACTGCACTAAGCACTCACATGCTGTTGTAGCGTTGGTTTATGTGGCCGCTTGATTAACATAAGGAGGTTATCAGTCTCATGCCCAACCTCATCTTATTGGCTTCTACGACATGCCTGAGGGTGCAGAAGTCCTATTTTTTCTTTGTCTCTTCAGAGACCATGGGGAACAACATGGTCAAACATGGACAAACATGGACAAATATGGACAAACGTGGACAAACATGGACACAGTCTAAGTCAGAACACTGGGAACAACATGGACAAACATGGACAAACGTGGACAAACATGGATACAATCTAAGTCAGAACACTGGTAACAACATGGACAAACATGGACAGACATGGACAAATATGGACAAACGTGGAGAAACATGGACAAACATGGTTACAGTCTAAGTGAGAACACGGGGAACAACATGGACAAACATGGACAACCATGGACAAACATGGACAAACATGGACACACGTGGACACAGTCTAAGTCAGAACACGGGGAACAACATGGACAAACATGGACACACATGGACAAACATGGACAAACATGGACACAGTCTAAGTCAGAACACGGGGAACAACATGGTCAAACATGGACACAGTTCAGTCAGAACACGGGGAACGACATGGACAAACAAGGACACAGTCTAAGTCAGAACACGGGAAACAACATGGACACACATGGACACAGTCTAAGTAAGAACACGGGGAACAACATGGTCAGACATGGACACAGTCTAAGTCAGAACACGGGGAACAACATGGACAAACATGGACACAGTCTAAGGCAGAACACGGGGAACAACACGGACAAACATGGACACAGTCTAAGTCAGAACACGGGGAACAACATGGACAAACATGGACACAGTCTAAGTCAGAACACGGGGAACAACATGGACAAACATGGTCACAGTCTAAGCCAGAACACGGGGAACAACATGGACAAACATGGACACAGTCTAAGTCAGAACACGGGGAACGACATGGACAAAAACGGACACAGTCTAAGTCAGAACACGGGAACAACATGGACAAACTTGGACACAGTTCAGTCAGAACACGGGGAACAACAGACACACATGGACACAGTCTAAGTAAGAACACGGGGAACAACATGGACAAACATGGACACAGTCTAAGTCAGAGCACGGGGAACAACATGGTCAAACATGGACACAGTCTACGTCAGAACACAGGGAACAACATGGTCAAACATGGACACAGTCTAAGTCAGAACACGGGAACAACATGGTCAAACATGGACATTGTCTCAGTCAGAACACGGCGAACAACATAGTCAAATATGGACACAGTTTCAGTCAGAACACGGGGAACAATATGGTCGAACATGGAAACAGTCTCAGTCAGAACACTGGGAACAACATGGTCAAACATGGACACAGTCTCAGTCAGAACACGGGGAACAACATGGTCAAACATGGACACAGTCTAAGTCAGAACACAGGGAACAACATGGTCAAACATGGACGCAGTCTAAGTCAGAACACGGGAACAACATGGACAAACATGGACACAGTCTAAGTCAGAACACGGGGAACAACATGGTCAAACATGGACACAGTCTAAGTCAGAACACTAGGAACAACATGGTCAAACATGGACACAGTCTAAGTCAGAACTTACTTACTTACTTAGTCGTTCCCCTTCTACCGTGAGGTGTAGAGGTTTGGAAGAGAGAGCACCAGACTATCCTATCGGCTGTCTTCCTCCTGACCTGGTTCCATTCTAGTCCTCGGTCCTTCAAAGATTGTCTAATGTTGTCCTCGCAGCGGACTCTGGGTCGTCCTGGGGGTCTGGATCCTTGGCTCTTTGTTTCCCATGCTTGTCGTGGTAGCCGGTCTTCTCCCATTCTGCAGACATGGCCAAACCATCTTAGTTGGGACTGTTCTACTTGGGTCTGCAGGTGGTGGGATTTAAGGCCTTGACGTATCGTCTGGTTGCGTACCATGTCTCTTCGTGTTACTTCAACCACCTTCCTCAGATACCTCATTTCTGAGGTTTGGATCTGGCTTTTGTGGGTTGTAGTCATTGTCCATGACTCGCATCCATATGTCAAGACTGGGACATATGTGGAGCGGTATACAGCCATCTTCGTTTTCTTACCAACCTCTCTCTTGCTGAGGAATCCTCGATTTATGGCCTGAAAAAGTCACCCAGCTGCTGCTTTTCGAGTGGCCAACTCTTCTTTGATGCCTCCCTTTCGGTCAATAATAGCTCCGAGGTATTTAAAGTGATCGACCTGCTCCAGGACCTGTTCTCACAGCTTAATCTGATGTCTTCTTTCTTCTCGTGATATCACCATGGATTTTGTTTTAGAGCTGCTTATGACCATCCCTCTCTTCTCCAGCTCTTCCTTCCAGACTTGCAGGTTGAATTGGAGATGTGCCTCTGATTTAGCAATCAGGGCAACATCATCAGCAAATGCCAGCTCCGAAATACAGACCTGTCTCATCTTCCAGTACCCCACTGAATACTTTCTTGTTCTCTCCTTACATGCCTTAATGACATCGTCCATGAGGAGTATGAAAAGGTAAGGTGACAGGATATCCCCTTGTCTTACACCAGTGGTGGTCCTGAACTCTTCTGACTTATGGTTTGCTGTCCTCACATAATTTCTGCAAGACTTGTAGAAGCTCTGTATAGCATGAATCAGAGGTGCTGGAATGTTCTTCCTGGCCAAACAATCCCAAAGTTTGCTCCAAGGGACCCTGTCAAACGCCTTTTCCAGATCTATGAAACAAAGATGGATCTCACTCTTATACTCAAGGGCCTTTTCACTCAGCTGTCTGAGTGTGAAGATTAGGTCTTGAGTACTTCGGTTCGCTCGGAATCCGCAATGGACCTCATCCAGTTGTGGCTCAGCTAGGCATCGGAGTCTCTGCTCTAGGATTCTAGAGTAGATTTTACCTAAGTCAGAACACGGGGAACAACATGGTCAAACATGGACACAGTCAAAGTCAGATGATAACAAGATTACAGAGAGATGGGGGGGGGGGAACTGCTAATGTCACGTTTGAGAAAGGGGATTATACTACTGTCATATTTGAGAGGTGGGACCCTATTACTGTCACATTTAAGAGGGGGGACCCTATTATTGTCACATTTGAGAGGGGGACCCTATTTTTGTCACATTTGAGAGGGGATGTACTAATGTCACATTTGAGAGTGGGGGCCTACTAATGTCACATTTGAGAGAGGGGGACCTACTAATGTCTTATTTGAAAGAAGGGGGCTACTGTGACGTGTAATGGAAAGGAATCTACAGTAATCTGACAACCTATTGTAACCTCATAGCTGCTCTGTGATTTGCTAGTTAAAAACATGCGTTATACTTGTCTTTACTTACACAGCTTACTAATTCGTCCCCACGTCTCTTTTCTTTTAACACAAGCTAACGCAGTGCTTGCTAACTTCGTGACCTGTCAGTCATAACAGGAAAGCAAATCAAGCTTTGTTTACCTCGTCCCCTCACGCAAGCTTCATCTGTCAATCATAATACCTCTCAGACAGACAGCACGTGAGAGAGACGAAACACAGACCCTTTTGAAGTTTCACTCAAGGAAAGTTTAGAATCCCCTGTGCTCTTTGATCTCGAGACACGGGCATTTTAAAGAGAAACCCGTTAGCCGTAATGATAGCCTGTGATGTCGGTAAACAGCGCCAGACGAGAGATTCTGGTAGCCAAATCGTAAGCTTTCATCTTGAGCGCTAGTGTCTGAATTCTTCGTTCCACACAGGAGCGCGAAATTAACAACACTAGAGATCAAAGAAATCCAATGATATATATACGGCTGTTTTCTTAACCCCGCCATCAGAAGTCAGTCAAAATTTGAATAGTCTAGCACAGTCCTAGAACCAGTTTTTCTTGTTGGAATAGTGTTTTATAGTGATTGATTCGTGGAGATTTTCATCCTGAATTTTCTGGTAAAAGGATAATAGTGGTAATGATTTAAAAAGTGATAGCTTTTAACATTTATTCTTCTCTGAGATTTTCCTCGCTAGTAAAACGAGTGAAATACAATAACGCATATCGATTTCTGGTAGCCAAATCGTAAGCTTTCATCTTGAGCGCTAGTGTCTGAATTCTTCGTTCCACACAGGAGCGCGAAATTAACAACACTAGAGATCAAAGAAATCCAGTGATATATATACGGCTGTTTTCTTAACCCCGCCACCAGAAGTCAGTCAAAATTTGAATAGTCTAGCACAGTCCTAGAACCAGTTTTTCTTGTTGGAATAGTGTTTTATAGTGATTGATTCGTGGAGATTTTCATTCTGAATTTTCTGGTAAAAGGATAATAGTGGTAATGATTTAAAAAGTGATAGCTTTTAACATTTATTCTTCTCTGAGATTTTTCTCGCTAGTAAAACGAGTGAAATACAATAACGCATAGCGATTTCATACCAGATATTCAATTAAAATGTTAAATCACGCCACCCGCTACCCAAATACCGTAGACGGTAATTATGTTAACAGTGTAGGCAGACGCGACACTAAATCTCTACAGGAGAGAGATAAACCCGACGGTTTAGCTGACCGGACTTATAGGCATTAAAGCGACTGATAGTGGGCGTATAGAATACACGTTGTATTTCATTTCGTATATTTGTTATTATAGTGTCTATTATTTTTTTGATACCATACGACAAAATAACAGACACCGACAATTTAATAGCTATTTAAGGACAGGCGATCATTGTTTAGGTAGCGCGTATGAAAAAATTAAATAATAATTAACATTGTACGCTGACCACCGGCGCGAGCAGGGGGCGGGCGAGTTAACATAATTCAGTCCGACCGAACTCAGCCACCAGCGACGTCTGCTAGCGTGTAGGCGTAAGGAAACACCGTGTGTCTTTTAAACCTAGTCAGGACTGACGGAGTGGAGAAGAGATCGTCTTGTCCCCGTCTGGGTGTATATATAGTAGTAGCATTTTTTTCCATAAATGTTTTCTTGTATTCTTCGCAGTCCTGATCACAAGGGAGTCCAGCGGTCTTCTTTTGGTTTGTTACTTTTCTCCTTTACCTGGCTTGTTCGTTATTTCATTTATAAACGTGCACTCGTCAAATGGTATTTGAGAACAATAAAATTTAACACTGGACTTACCAAATCCAGATTTATATTTTTACCAGCCACAGTAGTGTACATATAACATTATTATTGTTCCCCGAATCCTGACAGTCGTATTTCAAGTGAAGTATGTCTCTAGATGCAAACGCTGTGCAGAATCGGCGCTCTAACACAGAGTTGGCTTATAGAAGAACCATCATCATCATTTGTAACATTTTTTAGCAATCAAATGTTTCCCAATACTGGAAGTATTTCCCGTGAAAGGGTGAATCTCAAGAACTCTCACAGTTTTAACTATTTGTAGTAACACTATATTCAGGAGAAGCATCATATTAGGCGTTCACCTCACTAGTTAGTTTCTGGGGATGAACTGGGGCCATTTTGGATCTGCGACAACTGGGATGACAGAATATTAAGTGAAATAGATAATATATTCATGGACTAATTCTATTACCAAGGGACATTACATACCTACCAAACCAGGCAATTAGATAAGAGTGTGAGAGTGGCCACTGCTTGAGAGAGTGTGTGAGTATTTTTCCTTGTTTGCTGGAAACTATCCATATATCTGATTAGTGTAATTTCATTTACTTTACTTGGTCTCATAGAGTACCTATACTGTTCATTCTGTAACATAGTGCTAACCTTCAACCTTTGGGTTAATAATTTTGGGTTTTTTCCTCCATTCGGGGAGGGTGCACTTTTCTGCTTTATTTCATTTGCATGTAAATGACTCTTTGATCTTTTTCTTTAGGTATTTTGATGTTGTCGAGTTTAATGATAATAAACTACAAAGAAACTTACCTTTGTGTGTTGGTCAGACCCATACCCATTTATCCGTAGTTTTTCACGTTTGTGTGTCTTGTTGTCACATAGCTGTGTGTAAGTAGAGTAACTTATCTATTGTTGATAGGGAGGCAAAGGCTGTCTGGTAATAAAGTACAGTCGTACGGATAGGCTGGTGGAGATAACCTAATCACTCCAAAGACATAACTTTCCCCCAATCTACCACCCGAGAAATCTATTTTCTATACCTTTTCTCGCGTATCTGTCGACATCCACTCTACTTAGACGGACCAAATAAAACAATTAACCTACCGTACGACAGAGTCCATCATGAGAAAATAATTGAATGCCTTGAAGATATAGGTATTGATGGAAAAGATATAAGAATACTCAGTAACCTTTATTGGGAGCAAACTGCCACAGTAAGATCGGGAAGGAATTATTCACCATACATAGACATAAAAAGAGGTGTCAGACAAGGTTGTGTGCTGTCTCCCTGCCTATTTAATTTATACACCGAAAAAATTTTCAAACAGATACAGGAAATACCAGGACTGAACATCAGTGAAAGGTCAATAAACAACCTTAGATATGCAGATGATACCGTATTGTTAGCTGAAAGCGAACAGGAGTTACAAGAAGTAGTGAAGCAAGTGAACAGTATAAGTCATGAATATGGACTCGACATTAATATTGAGAAAACAAAAACTATGATAATTAGCAAAACAGACGATAAACCCACATTAAAGAAAAGCGTAAATGGGAAAATCCTGGAACAAGTCAAGAGCTACGTATATCTTGGTCATATAATAACAGAAGATGGCAGATGTGAAACAGAAATCAAGAAGAGAATAGGAATGGCCAAAGCTACATTCAACAACATGAAACATATACTGACATCCAAACAGTTATCTCACAAATTAAAACTGAGAATCATAAAGTGTTATATATATTTTGCATTTCTGTATGGTGCAGAAACATGGACGATGAATAAGCATTTGGAAGAAAGAATTGAGGCTCTTGAAATGTGGATATATAGAAGAATGGGGCGTATCTCATGGAAAGAGATGAAAACAAATTAGGAGGTCCTAGAAAATCTAGGTATGAAAAGAGAACTAATGAGGGAGGTCAAAGTTCGGCAGCTAAAATACTTTGGCCACATAAAAAGGCATAACACCTTGCAGAAGACCATAACAGAAGAGAGAGTTGAAGGCAAACGTGCAAGGGGAAGACAGCGCTATAAGTGGGAAGATAACATCAAGAGATGGACAGGAAAGAGTCTATCAGAGTGCACCACCAAGAGAATTGTTACGGTATATGATATTAACGCCGTCTGCTAAAGGTTACCAGACGTGCAATTGTAAAGGTTAAGACATTTAATATATTGCGATAGATGTTTCAATTACTGAACGCTTCATACACGATCGATTATGACGTGTATAGCGTTGTTTAGGACACAGTCGGTAACTAAGAAACGTGACCCTTTGTTACTTGACCGCCAAGCTGAATAGCTGCGTTTTTCTAACCTTCCAAGTCAATGGCATGATATAGCCATATATATATGCATTTTTGATGGATCAGGGTCAGTCCTAGAACTCAATATGAGAGGGAAATATATGGAGGTTAGTATTTAACTAGAATTCTCAGAAGGAGAAGAATAATCGTCAAATTCGTATGAATATATTCAGACTCGCAGTCTCACTGTCGGCAGGTAGCCATGTCTATCTGCTCGTGCATATAGCTGTGACGTTCTGACGACAATACTGCATTGTATCCTCATAACGGACATTGACACATAACCAGCAGTCTACGTTGTTGATTAATTTATGCATTACTTATATGGACTTATGCTCTACCCCTATTGGAATTGATCATCATGTATGTATCACTGTGAATAAATGTATGGACTCAATGAACCGACTTATCACGTCAATGGAATTACAAGTTCAATATAATTGCAACTTTCAAATGTTTGCCCACACGTTTTTCTACCCCACCCCGCATTCGCGTAAAGCAACACCAATTGACACGATGAAAATCTTGAATGAAACCATATAAGAACTCAACTAACATGGCCAGAATTTATAACCACTTTATTGACATTATATGGAACATTGTTGTCAAATTGAATGTTCCAGAACAACAGAGAAGATCGCCTTCAACAGATGGTGTCCATTGATTGGGGATCGAAAAAAAAAAAAAAATTCGGAAATTAACAATTGTTTACATTTGAAGGACGATCACATGATGTGCTGAATTATGACCTATGACGCATAGTTACCACAAGAGGTCAACCTTACGTCACCAAAGTTCGTGTACATGCCATACAAGTTGACAGCAGCAAGCCTAGTTTCTACGGAGGAAAAAAATAACAAAGTCAACGAATAAACCCTGTATATGCATCAAGAGCAAACAGTCAGACATACTTCTACACCGTTGGTGCATACCGTCATCGACAGGAGTCCGAACTGAGCACAAAAGATAAGTCATTTAAGTGTGACCTTTGTCGGTCGATAAATAACAGTGCTGAGTCCATTTTGCTTTGATCAGGCATGTCTATGTATTTTCATGTATATATGTTAAATTTGTTTTCCATCGTATGTATTTGTTACTAATCGTGGGCCGGTTGGAGGGAACTGAAATCTCTGGGGAATGTCGCGAACAGCTGACCACCTAGATTTCAGTCGTTCTTAGGGAACTTAAACGATTGCATTTTTGGAAGCCCCACTGAGGTTTGCCATTGGACGACCTGTCCAAATTTGCTACCGTTTGACAATTTGTGTTAGCTGTACCGTTCAGTAGATAACTGGTGTATTTTATTCGTACTCAGTTAATAATTTTATTCAGTTCTGTACCATGTTCGTTACTATTCGTCCAGTCTCCTCTGACTATCATTTATTTTATGATTGTTAAATTTTCGTCCGTTATGAGTCCTGTGACGTCATCATTTTTCGCAGTCATTTTTTTTTTTTGTGTGTACTTTGAATATTCAGTTGACCTCGGGTCAGACCTTGACCCTTCATTTGGTCTGTGACATTTCCGCTTATTTTATTTAGTTCATAAATTCATTTTTTAATTGTGCAAATGTCTTGTTTGCGTCTTAACATTGTTTGTACCCTTTAGTTGCATCATTGTTTTGTTTGTCCTCATAATATATATTAATACTACATTAATAATATGATATTATATGCAATAATACACTTGTAATTTAATTTAATTAATTTTTTCTGATAATTAAGGTTAATATGGGACATTGCATAATTATGCAGTGATAGTCCAAGAAAGTAGCACTACAATTTATAATAGATGCCTAGGGCATAATAATATAATATATATATTGACAAAATAAAATAATCTTATAGCTACCTTTGAGGTAATAGACCCATTGTATATTATTTAATATACTTTTCTGGTACTAAGAGAGTGACTTAGTACATTGAACAATATAATTACTAGGAATTATACCCAACATTATTGGATATTGAGATTAATTGTGTGATATAATTACATTATATTTAACAGATATCATAACTATTTATGATATAGTATTATTTAGATACAATATTGTTACAAAATATTGTCTATTAGTTGAACTTAGACATTAAGTTCAGTACTATTGTGATTACTTATATTGAATATTTCTAAGTTGAGTAAGTATAATAATTACTCTGAAGCTACTATTGACTATTTTAATCAGTAATTATCAATAATTACTTACAGATAAAAGTCAAAATGCTTACTATAGACCATTTCGTTAAAATTGGTCGGGAATATGGTTATAAATCTCAAGAACTTCGTCAGTTTGCTGAATCAGAACTGGAAAAATATGAAAGAAAAGAAGAAGAGAAAAAAGCTGCATTAAAGAAAGAGGAAGAGGAACAAAAGGCCGCATTAAAGAAAGAGGAAGCAGAACGTGAGATGAAGCAAATTGACAAGGAAAATAGATTGAGAGAGATTGCTCAACGTGAAAGAGAAGAGCAAAGAACAATCGCCAGACAGGAAGAAGAGAATAAATTGAAACGAGAGGAAATTATTTTACAACAAGAAATGGAATTGGCGCGTATTAAATTGGAGACAGCAAGATTACAAGCACAAAGTGCTGATGCAAACCAGAATAATAACGCACAAAATGGATCATCATCCAGCCAACCTACACATTTCTACAACTTTAAATTACCCACTCTCAACTTGAACGTGGACGACCTTTCATCGTTCCTGTCACGTTTTGAACAGACTTGCAAAACAAACCATTTGCCTGAAGAGTCATGGGTACTCAAGTTAAATGAATTCTTGGTTGGAGAACCATTGACAGCTTCTCAAATGCTGACCCATCAATAGCTAATAACTACGGTGCTATTAAGTCCTTGCTTTTACGAAGGTTTCACCTGGACGAGGAACACTGTAGGTTGAAATTTAAGGGAATTTTACCTGAATCTCCAAAAGATTTTGCAGGATTCATTGCGAACATACGCAATACGTTTAATAGATGGGTTGAACTGGCAGAAGTCAACAAATCATACGACAAATTAGTTGATTTACTACTACGGGATAAGGTATTATCTTCGGTTAGCCAGCCATTTTTTGCATATTTGCAGGAGCGTAAACCAGGTACCATGGACGAGTTAGAAAAAATTTCTTTAAACTACTGTTCGGCACACCCGAATGCAACCATTTCTAACTCCTCATTAAGAGAACCTCTACCTGTGGCGTCTAATATGGCCTACAATCACAATAACAAACAAAGACATCACAGTGTAGACAGAAGCAGGTTCCAAAGAAATCACAATGTTAACTTTCAGAAGGGACATAATAATGATTTCAACAATAAAAATGAGTTCAACAGAGGTAGATCACGAGATAGAAATTATTCACCTCAAACAAACTACCACAATGGTCAACATAACACTCATTATAATCGATCACATACTCCCAATAATAATAATAACTGGAATGGTAATAATCATGGCTCGAGACATCGAGATAATAGTTACTATAGAGGGCGACGAGATAATTTTAACAATTATACTCGGAATCGATCTCATTCTCGGGGATCATCTCATTACAACCATAATACAGGGGCGGCAGTTACAAATAATACTACCCCTATAGCTCAGGTCCCACTTGACAATAATACAACACAGTCTTCTGCTGCATGTTTTGCTATTAATTATAATGTGGCAAATAGTTGCCAGCAATGCAATCTTATTTTTCAGAAGGCGAAAGAAACAGTGCTTAACTGCGGACATATTACACCAGAGGTAGGTCTTGCAGTCAACGATGGAACAGGCCTACTAATTTTTAACAGGGGATTAGTTAATGGATCCGTCGTCTCAGTGTTGAGGGATTCGGGATCCACAACGATTGGTGTACGACAGTCGCTGGTACATCCTAGCTGTGCAACGGGGGAATATGTCCGTTGCATGACTTTTGGTGGAACAATAGAGTTTTACCCCACAGCTATTATTCATGTTAACACTCCTTTTTTCACAGGGAACGTAAAAGTATGTATGCTAAAAAAGCCTATAGCTGATCTGATGGTCGGTCGTATACACGGCAGTAAAGATTGTACTCCAGATGAGATTATAGAATGGGAGAAACATAACCTATGCACTGGAAACGCCGTGACGACTAGAGCGCAGACTCAACTCATGGAGAAAGTTGATGATAATAAAATGGATGCAGACAACCAAGAGGAATTTGTAGTCAATTCACCTATTGACAGGGAAACATTTGCAACCAAACAAAAAGAGGATAAATCTTTAAAAAAAATTTTTTAAGTTGGTTGATAAAGTTGACAATCTATCCTCAGGTAATAATAACAAACATTGTTTTGTTATTAAAAATGACATATTGATTAGATGTTTTAATGACAAATCACAAATGAAACAACAAGTTATGGTCCCATATACTTTTAGACGGTACATTCTTCAACATGCACATGACTCACATTGTGCTGGACATATGGGATATACTCGAACACGATCTCGAGTACTGTCTTCATTCTTTTGGCCAGGGGTGTCAAGAGATATTTCGCAGTATGTACGTTCCTGTACTACATGCCAAGAAGTGAAAGCACGTGGAGCTTTTCACACGGCGCCTATTCAGGCTTGCGATATCTCAGTGAGACCTTTTGACAAGATGGCCATAGATATTATTGGTCCATTGCTACCATCGGCCAGAGGACATAGATTCGTCCTTACGTGCATTGATTTGTGCACACGATGGCCAGAAGCTATCCCATTAAAGACCACCACTACCACAGATGTAGCTGATGCACTACATCTCATCTTTTCTAGAATAGGGTTTCCTAGAAAACTTTTATCAGACCATGGGTCACAGTTTATATCTGACACCATGAAGGAAGTCATGAAAACTTGGGACATTGATAGGAATTTAAGTAGTATTTATCATCCGATGAGTAATGGTGCGGTTGAAAGACTTAACCGTACACTTAAACAACTACTACATAAGGTTACTGCTAAGCACCCTCATGACTGGGACAGAGCACTCCCAGCTGTTCTATTTGCTTATCGGGAGGTACCGCATGAACAAACTGGCTTCTCTCCCTTTGAATTAGTTTTTGGTGCTCCCCCAAGAGGTCCTATGGGACTAATAAAAAACTTATTAATTGACGAGGAGATGACTCAGGACACTCAGTCATCTTACGAGTACGTAATTAATCTTCGGAAGAACATTATTGAGTCTTGCCAGTTGGCAACAGCTTCTTCTGAGGCTGCAAAAGCTAAGGCTCGATCTCTACAAAATAGGTCTCGACGATTACGCCAATTATTCCCAGGCGACGAAGCTTATGTGTTACTTCCTCAATAACAATAAATTACTGATATCTTGGAATGGTCCTTACAAAGTCATTGATAAAATTTCCGACGTTGATTACGTCTTAGATATCAGGGGACACAAAAAGATATTTCATATTAACATGCTCAAGCAATTTCATACACGTCCTGAACACTTACAGTCAATTTTTCATGAACTAGATGACAACACAGTATCCACTTGTCATTATTCTAACTTATCTGTCATCCAGGAAGAAGAATCTTCTTTTCCTGAGGTACAGTTACCGTTACCTGTACCAGTAGTTCAACCTACTGAATCTTGGCGGGATGTAACCATCTCTTCAACGGTTACACCGCAACAGCGTCTACAGATTGCTAATCTATTACAATCTTATCCAGATGTATTGACCGACGTCCCGGGTCGCACATCGGCTATCAGTCATGACATTACTCTCAATGATGATACACCTATTCGTGTACATCCCTATTCTGTTCCTTTACATTTCCTTGCTAAAACTACTAAGGAACTTGAACAGATGTTGTCTCTGGGAATCATTGAGACTAGTAATTCGCCATTCTCTTCTCCATTAGTGATTGTCCGGAAGAAGGACAATAACATCAGACTATGTGTTGATTATAGAAAATTAAATGCTAAGACTATAGTTGACAGCGAACCACATCCACTTATTGACGACTTACTACCACGTCTATCCAACGCAACTATATTTAGTAAGATAGACTTAACTAAAGGTTATTGGCAGATACCACTGACCGAAAAGGCTAAGTACTACACCGCATTTTCCACTCCACAAGGTCTATACCAGTGGAATGTGATGCCTTTTGGGCTTGTTAATGCGCCAGCTACCTTCATTCGCCTGATGCGACAAATTTTATCAGGTAGACCAGACGTTATTACATATATTGACGACATATGCTTGTTTAGTTCGTCGTTTGAGGAACATGTTTCGGGACTTAGATATGTTTTTGACACTCTAAGGAATTATCATCTAACTGCTAAACCTACAAAGGTGCAAATCGCGTGTAATGAGATAACCTTTTTGGGACATATCATTGGATCGGGATATATCCGAACGTTACCTAGTACAGTCTCCAAAATTCTAAACATAGCAGTTCCTCAGACGAAGAAACAGGTCAGGAGTTTGTTAGGACTTGTTCAATATTACAGTAGATTCATACCAAACTTGTCATCCATCACGGCTGTATTGTCTTCATTGTTAAAAAAAGATATGCCGGTGAAGGTGACATGGACTGGTACATGCAATGAAACTTTCAACAAAATTATAAATTTGTTCTCGCATGAACCAATTTTAAGACTTCCCGATGCTTCCAAAAGATTTTTCTTACGAACAGATGCTAGTAACTACGGCATTGGTGCATGCCTGCTCCAGAACCATGATGGCATTCTACATCCTACGTTATACATTTCAAGAAAGCTGAAGCCGGCAGAAACAAAGTATTCAACAGTCGACAAGGAACTTTTATCGGTGATCTGGGCAATAACCAAACTTGAAAAGTTCTTGCTTGGTGCTCCCTTCACCATACAGACGGACCAACGTGCTGTAGCATCCTTGCGTCGATCGAATCATACAAGCCAGAAACTTGCCAGATATTCAATCATCCTACAGCCATTCGAGTTCTCCATTGAACACATACCTGGCACTGAAAATATTGTGGCTGATGCGTTGTCACGTAATCCTATTGACGACGAATAATCAACATTGACACTCTTAAACTATTTCAATCAGCACTACATTGGATTGAACGAAGTATCAACTATAAAGGAACTAACCTTGCCTTCAATTTAAACTTTATATACACTATATGCATCACAGAATTGAACTACAAGACAATCAAGGTATATATACTGACATTCGAACTTCGTCTAATGTCCATACACGATATACGAATATCATTGATCAATCATGGAACAATATCTGACGACAAGTCGAACTTATTATCCTAGGTGCACTTAATTCTTGGATGCTGGGATAAATGACATTTCTTTCCAACGTAAACGTTTGAACATTTTGCCTAAAAGAATTCATCAGGATCAAGACTACGGATGGATCATCATATCCTATACTAATTAATTAGTTAACTTAACTTCTTAATTGAATTATTATCAATAAAATGAAATGTGAGAAAAAAATGAAATGAAAGAACAAAAAAAAAAAAGAGAACGAAATATAAAAAGAAGAAATTATGAAAAGAGAAAATAAATCTCACACAAGTATTAGATTAATATTTTTGTTAATGTACCTATACATTATTTAGTTAGTTAAATTAGATAGTTATTATTCACTAACACTTAACACACACAATTAAGTTAAAACTTATATTCGAATTTCTTTCTATTTCTTCTCACTTATTTTGTCTTTTTCTTCTCTCATAACATCGCGTTACATTAGAACCTTAATAATTTATCTCTTAGTTTAATTAATTAATTTAAATTTAATTAGTCAAATTAATTCCTATATGACATACTAATACGACAGACCTTACTTTAATTTAATTTTATCATTCACGATTAACATTGGACATTTATTTAGTTGATATAATAATATGTATAATATTGATATATAATGTGATTTATGTTAGATGACTATGACAAATAGTTAGTTGACACGACCGCAACATGGTTCTACTCAGAACATCGTCGGCCATATGTCACAATTGTGTTAAATTTTTTTGAAAAATTGTTAAGTCGGATAGATATTGAAAAAAAATCTATCGATTTTTTTTTCCCCGGTGTACAGGGAATTGTTACGGTATATGATATTAACGCCGTCTGCTAAAGGTTACCAGACGTGCAATTGTAAAGGTTAAGACATTTAATATATTGCGATAGATGTTTCAATTACTGAACGCTTCATACACGATCGATTATGACGTGTATAGCGTTGTTTAGGACACAGTCGGTAACTAAGAAACGTGACCCTTTGTTACTTGACCGCCAAGCTGAATAGCTGCGTTTTTCTAACCTTCCAAGTCAATGGCATGATATAGCCATATATATGCATTTTTGATGGATCAGGGTCAGTCCTAGAACTCTATATGAGAGGGAAATATATGGAGGTTAGTATTTAACTAGAATTCTCAGAAGGAGAAGAATAATCGTCAAATTCGTATGAATATGTTCAGACTCGCAGTCTCACTGTCGGCAGGTAGCCATGTCTATCTGCTCGTGCATATAGCTGTGACGTTCTGACGACAATACTGCATTGTATCCTCATAACGGACATTGACACATAACCAGCAGTCTACGTTGTTGATTAATTTATGCATTACTTCTATGGACTTATGCTCTACCCCTATTGGAATTGATCATCATGTATGTATCACTGTGAATAAATGTATGGACTCAATGAACCGACTTATCACGTCAATGGAATTACAAGTTCAATATAATTGCAACGTTCAAATGTTTGCCCACACGTTTTTCTACCCCACCCCGCATTCGCGTAAAGCAACACCAATTGACACGATGAAAATCTTGAATGAAACCATATAAGAACTCAACTAACATGGCCAGAATTTATAACCACTTTATTGACATTATATGGAACATTGTTGTCAAATTGAATGTTCCAGAACAACAGAGAAGATCGCCTTCAACAACAAGAGACAGAAGACGTTGGAGATCCATTACAGCGAACCTTCGTTGTGGAGATGGCAACTGATGATGATGATGACGACACCTACTAATGTCACATTTGAGGGGGGGGGGCTCTATTATTGTCACATTTGAGAGAGGGCCTACTAATGTCACATTTGAGAGAAGGGGATCTACTAATGTCACTTTTGAGACAAGGGACTTACTAATGTCACATTTGAGAGGGGGGCCTACTAATGTCATATCTTAGACAATGAGACATACTAATGTCACATTTGAGACAAGGGGACCTACTAATGTCAATGTGAGAGAGGGGCTCTACTAATGTCCCATTTGAGAGAAGGGGACTTACTAATGCCACATTTGGAAGAGGGGACCTACTAATGTCACATTTGGAAGAGGGGACCTACTAATGTCACATTTGGAAGAGGGGACATACTAATGTTACACTCGAGAGGGGACCTACTAATGTCAAATTTGATACAATGAGACCTACTAATGTCACATTTGAGACAAGGGGACCTACTAATGTCAATGTAAGAGAGGGCCCTACTAATGTCACATTTGAGAGAAGGGGACCTAATAATATCACATTTGAAAGAGGGGACCTACTAATGTCACATTTGGGAGAGGGAACCTTCTAATGTTACATTTTAGAAAAGGGGGGGGGGCGGTACTAATGTCACATTTGAGAGAGTGCGGTGGGGGGGGGGGGGGGTACAAGTGTCACATTTAGTAGATAAAAAAAAAACTACAGTTGTAATGTGCGGCCGTGCGACAGAATTGCTAGATCGCTTACTTCTCGCTATTTTAAAAGAATACCGTTTCTTCGCTTCAGAAAAATGTATGTAGCGTTTCTCCAGATGTAATGTTAGAAATAAACATTATTTCACGCTGTCATTTTCTCTTAACAAATTGAGAAGCTAAGTCTCGTCCACTAAGGGTTGACTAGGTCAGGTTTTTAGAAATTGGAGTTTGGAGAAGCCAAGACTCGTCCACTAACTATTGCTTTTGTCATTCTGTTGATTAATGACGTTTGGGTTTGGTTTATTTCTCAGCCACTGAGTATGGGCTTGCACTATTTTTCAAAGGAAGGGAAACTTCGTTTTGTCAAAAGCATTCTTCAGTTCTGAAACGTGTGTACTAGAATTTTCCAGAAAAATCTTTGCAGGCTCTTCCTTACCTGATTTTTGCCAATTGTGTTTTTTCACGGTAGACAAAAAAACTGTTCGGATTAATTCAGGAGACCGGGAAATCTCCCGGTTGCCAACGAGAAACGACATCATCGTTTTAGCCAAGCCTCCCCCTTTTCTGTTTAAAAACTTGGCATGTTCAGCGCTGACATGCAGTTGTGGTTTTATTATTTTTTTAAAATGGGGGGGGGGGGGGGGGGGGGGGGGGGGGAGGAGGAGGGGGAATTTGGTTTCGAAGAATGAGCTTTTCAATTTCAAAATAACAAGACTATGATCTGCTGCTTAAAAGGCCAACCAGGCATAAATCTTGTGCGTGATGGTCACATATGTGAAGTGCTAACTCTTTATGTCTTGAGTTTTTTTTATTTGGTTTTGTTTGTTTGTTTGTTTGTTTTTTTTGTTAGAAAGAGCGCAGTCCTATTTCGGAGCCATTATATATTATATGTAGCTTTAATAATTATGTGAAAATTATGTTTAAAAAAAAAGTAAATAATTGTATATAAATTTTGATATCCAAAAAGTGGTATCGGTAACTATTTAAAGAATGAATTAACTCGTTGACTCTTTCACTCGTCTTATTTGTTGTTTTGTCCTTATGTTGCATGGAACCGCATCTGCGGCAGGCCGTATGGAGAATGGCAGCACTTAAAGCTTTCTTGCACTCATACATCAGTGGTTTCTGCAACAAATTGTTTTACTTGATGAGGCAGTTTAAACAACTTTTTATAAGTCTTATTTAGTCGTTCCCCTTCTACCGTGAGGTGTAGATGTTTGGAAGAGAGAGAGAGAGAGAGAGAGAGAGAGAGAGCGCCTGACTATCCTATTGGCTGTCTTCCTCCTGGCCTGTTTCCATTCTAGTTCTCGGTCCTTCAAAGATTGTTTTAAAATGTTGTCCTCCCAGCAGACTCTGGGTCGTCCTGGGGGCCTGGATCCCTGGCTCTTTGTTTCCCATGCTTGTCGTGGTAGCAGATCTTATCCCATTCTGCAGACATGGCCACACCGTCTTAGTTGGGACTGTTCTACTTGGGTCTGCAGGTGGTGGGATTTTAGGCCTGACGTATCGCCTGGTTGCGGACCATGTCTCTTCTTGTTACTTTAACCACCTTCCTCAGATACCTCATTTCTGAGGTTTGGATCTAGCTTTTGTGGGTTGTAGTCATTGCCCATGACTCGCATCCATATGTCAAGACTGGGACATAGGTGGAGCAGTATACAGCCATCTTCGTTTTATTACCAACCTCTCTCTTGCTGAAGAATCCTCAATTTATGACCTGAAAAAGTCTCCCAGCTGCTGCTTTTCGAGTGGCCAACTCTTCTTTGATGTCTCCCTTCGGTCTATAATAGCTCCAATGTATTTAAAGTGGTCAACCTGCTCCATGACTTGTTCTCCCAGCTTAATCTGATGTCTTCTTTCTTCTCGTGATATCACCATGGATTTTGTTTTAGAGCTGCTTATGACCATCCCTCTCTTCTCCAGCTCTTCCTTCCAGACTTGCAGGTTGGACTGAAGATGTACCTCTGATTTAGCAACCAGGGCAACATCATCAGCAAATGCCAGCTCTGAAATACAGACCTGTCTCATCTTCCAGTGTGGTAAAGTGGGATGATATAAATACTTATAGGGGACTTAGTGTACTGACTGAGATCAGCTGTGAAGGTATCTGTATCTAATAGGTGTAGTGTTTTACAGATAACCTTACTTGCTACCACATTTATACCTCAGTCAGAATTATTCTGGAATATTGTGATGACTACGTTGAATGTTAAGGGTTATGTAAATGATGAAGTGTAAGTCACAACAACAACAGACAGATAAACAATTTAATTTATTCCACCACACTTGACAACACTGTGACACTCACACACATTTAACACTCTATAAGACTATCTTAAATGAGTCACTGGTAAAGTTTCAAATAGATATGTATTAATTACTTTCACTAATATATCCTGATTCAACTACACAGTGAACCAGGAATCACAATCAAATGAAGACGCAGCTAGAGAGATGGATGCAGTCAGCGACTCATAGCTTGACTGCTTGCGTCAGGGTCAGCGAACCAGAGCTGACCAAGACTCTACTTTACCTCCAAGTGGTGGTCCTGGAAACAGGCTGCACCACTGCAGTCTGGCTGAAAGAGTAGGGATCGAGGTGGGAAGGCAAACCCGGTCCAAAAAAATGCCGTGCTGAAGTCGGATGTGTCGGCCGAAAGGTGCAAATATTGCAGCTTTGCTGTAAACGGACACAACGCAACCAACGTCCTTTTCAGGACGAACGAGGAAGAAGAAGAAGAAGAAGAAATGTAATCACAATTTATATGTACATAATTTATAAATATGAACCTTATAGTGACATATTTTCGTCGACCGGGATTTGGACTGAATTAACTCGAGACCTGGCGAGGACATTTGAAGGAGTGTCGTCGACCAGGGACTGGCGGCTCCTGAGCCGACCCAGCTGCAATGGGTACCTCCGAAATCGGCGAGTATTTGCCTGAATGGCGAGGGACACCTGTCTCTGTACAAGAAATAAAGGGATACTCACGTAAAATCAATGTCAGGTTAGACATAAAATAATAACCTGAGATTTCGCCTCGAGTATTAGCGGGCGTACGAAAAAAAAAAAAAAAAAAAAAAAAAAAAAAAAAATAGTGACATATTGTAATAGTATTATCCTATGTGTGTCAGTTGTGTAGTAGTACTATGAGGTAATACTGGTTTTGTTTTTCAAGCTATGTTGTTATTTGTCATCATGACTTCAAGTGTTTGTTTATCTTGGAAATAATATGGGGAAAAGTTCCCAGTTCCTATAAATTTAAACAAGGTATTGTCCCTCTGTTTTACTATAATGTCAATTTTAAAGGGGGACACATAATGTTGAGCTCCTCTGGCCACAGAAGCTTATCTTTCGTGATGGCGGCAGGAAAAAACTCCTCTGCTCGATAGCTTCCCTGTGTTCTGGAGACACCTCACTGGTCACTATCTGGACCCAGGAGTATGCTGTCAGCCTCCAGATTCAGCAAAGCTCAGACCAGGTGCTGCTCAATAACTTTAGGACCACGGTCCCTGAAACAAGAAGGTTGTACCTCCTATTTCAGAACTAATTTATAATCTATTTCCAGACTGAACACAATACATAACTGTTACGCACAGATCATTATTCTTTTCCAAAGTCTTTGTATAATCATTTTTCGTATGTATGATCATTTTTTGACTGAAATGTGTATTACGATATTTTACAGTCAAAGGGACATAACCCGAGATATTGAGACTACTATTTTTTATGGGTTTGCCTCCTCTTGTATCGAGACACGTTCGGTCTATAATTTCTTGAACGAAGCGTGACCATATCTCCTTATTGGGTAGTATCAGTCAACTGTTGTAGATGTCTGAAACCTGTCTTAACGTTTCTGTTCATGACCATAAAAGGCGCGACTGTGTAAGATTTTTATCTCGAATGTTCTTAGAATCGTCTTGTGTGAACGGCTACTCAGGTAGTGGAGTTCTGCGCATGACTAGACTTGGAGAGTTGGTTCGTGTGTTCCGCCCAGCTCGGGGGAGTTTAGAAATGGTCTGAGCAGCGAGCGGACGCAATCTGCGTCTTGTGATTTTCTGAGGGAAATACATTGTCTTTGTGAGTTAGTTAGCTAACTAGACTATTTCCCAGTATTATTCAAGCCTGCCTGGAGGCATATGTTCGTGGTTGATTTCCGAAGAAAGGTAATTCCTCTTGTATTGAACTTTATGCTATCATCTAGAAGTTCGTCATTTTTGTCGCTCTTTGCTCGCCTGTGTGATTCAAAATGGAGAGGTACTTTGATTAGGAGTTCGCCACCGGTATCTTTATACCTGAACTAGTTATATATATATGGGTCGCTCTAGACCAACAAGACTATTGTCTGTGTTCCAGGATTTGTTATATCAGAGATCACGTCCAAGTCAGATGGTTAGACTTAGGAATGTTATAAAGGTCGGATTGACCTGTACTCCATGTATGCTATTCACGTGCAGACAGTAAACGGACTTATTGTATACATCTGATCTGCTAGCATCGGGAAGGGAGCATTTATTATTGTCTATGTACATCGATGATCTGCAGCTGACACTATTGCAGAAGTTATATGTATGAACTTTAGGCACCCAGATCTGTGCTATATAAATATATTATTTATACAGCTTCATGAACCAGAACTTTATGATATCGAATATACAGAAGCTATTTGTTTACAATACGAATAATGAGTATTGGATTCTACATGACTATCGGCTAATATGATTTTGAATGCTGCATTCGTTGAACTATGTTGGTGATGACATAATATCATGACTGTTTTGTGGCGTGCAATAAATGGTATAAAACATAAAGCGAAGTTACCATTTTCATGACTCTACACATCATGTTGCCTGTGTTGTACCCTGTGAACTATTCTACTGCAACATACACAGCAACACCATAAACCAGAGAAGACACCTACATCTTGCACTTTAATACCAGGTGTCGATAGGGGTGGTGATTTGTCGTCAGCCTAAATCCATTTGTGGTGGTCAGACCCTTTGGCTTATCATTTTTGGTGGCCAGTCGTTGGTTTAACCTGGCATTTTGGCGCACCATTATCATTTTTGGTGGCCAGTTGTTGGTTTACTCTGGTACCAGCTATCAAGGGGGTCAACAAACCCAGACATCATCATCAAGCTTTCAAGATTACAGTTCAACTCACTTCCTTCAAGAAAAGTTACTATTGTCGAAAGTATCCGGATTTCCTGACAGTTGCTGATTTTGAAACTACCCGGCGCTGCTAGTGGGTATCCAGTTTTCGGAGGTTAGAAGGCCAAGTTCCGAGCAAATTGTTTTCCTGATCTGTTAGGAAGAAGGACAAGTGCCGTAACAACTGTTCCGGATTGAGAAGGTCAAGTGCTCAAGTCAATTTGTAGAATTCAGAAGGTCAAGTTCAGAAGCTGTTTCCTGTTAGAAGCTCATTTCCTTCGTCATGGCAGTTTATGAGAGCAGATATGGATCAACGTTGGATCATTGTCCTAAGAATGCTGATCACATCCTGTTCTGAACTGTGCTGACGTTGTGGATACATAGAAGTTAAGTGGCCTGTTTTGTTTGTGAACTGTGCCCTTATGTTCTAACTGAGCCTTCTAATTCTTTCAAATTTTTGTTACATGTTATATGTTATTTGTATTTGTATATTTATATGTTTATATTTCAGCGGGTCTGGATGGGTGGTGACTGTCATAAGAAATACCACGTCATAGAGGTCTTATGATAGCGTTCTGTTAGGGGCAATTTCCTTAATTGGAAATNTTTGTTATTGTTTACATTGTTTTGTTATTGTTTACATAGTTCTTGCATAGTTAGCTTTCACTATTGTTACATATATGCTCATGCACTATTGATCTATAGTGCACTTATCATAACTAACTGGTGGTTTTTTGCTTATGCACTATTGTAGTGCAGTTATGATAAATAACTGATGGTTATGCACTGATTTGTGTAGTGCACTGATGATAGAGAAGTGACTTGTGGATATTATTATACATTTGATAATACAAGTTGGTGTCAAGTCTTGTTTCCCACAGAGATTGGAGTAAACATAGTGATTATACAAGCACTTTATTAAGTCTTGTTGCTATTAAGGTTGAAATAAGATAATTAATTATTTCAGGTTCAGTACTTACATTTTAGACATCATGTCTACATTTGAGTACTTTATTGAGCAGGGTAAAGCCCTTGGGAAGACTGGTGATAAATTAGAAGAATTTGCGACTGTTCAATATGCCAAGGCATTGAAGTCGGAGGAAAAGAAAATGAAAGAACTAACTGAACAAAAGAAAATAGATGCTGAAAATTTAAAACTGCAGATGCAGGTAGATGAAAAAAGATTACAAATGGAAATGGAAAAAACAAAAAAGAGAAGCAGAATCTCAGGAGAAGAGACTTGAAAAAGAGGCTGAAGAAAAAAGGTTACAAAAACAGGCTGATGCTGAAAATAAGAGACTTGAAATAGAGGCTGAAAATAAAAGATTAGAAAAACAAGCTCAGGCTGAAGAAAGAAAGTTACAGGCTGAGGCTGAAGAAAGAAGATTACAAAGAGAGGCTGAAAATAAAAGACTTGAAATAGAAGAGAGAAAAGCAAAAATGGAGCATGAAGAAAAACTTTTAGCTTTAGAGTTGGAGAAGTTAAAGTTGTTGAACACTGGTAATGCTAATGATGCAAATAAGGGGTCAGATAAGACTAATGCTAAGGATTTCAAGCTTAATCTACCAGCATTTAATCCCTCAATTGATGATATAACATTTTATCTAGATAGATTTGAAAGTGCATGTAACGTGCATAACATAGATAAACCATTGTATGTTTATCATCTGTCCAAGATACTTAGAGGTGATGCTTTGACTTTGTTGAGTATGGTAGATGTGCCTGACAAGAACAACTATGAGGTTGTCAGAGCAGCATTGTTAAAGAAGTACCAACTTAACGAGGACGGATATCGTCTTAAATTTAAAAACATGTTACCAGAAACTGGAGTTGAATTCTCTGAATTCATCTCAAGTATACGTCTTACTTTTTTACGATGGGTTGAGCTGTCTAAGACAGAAAGTACATTTGAAGCTCTTATGGACTTACTACTTAGAGACAAGGTTATGTCTTCTGTTAATGAAGCTTTTCTTTCTTTTCTTCATGAGCGTAAGCCTAAAAAACATAAAAGAAATGGAAGAATACTGTAGCCAGTATGTTACTGCGCATCCTCACATAACCATTAGCAACTCTAAAGTAAAAGAAGGTCTGCCAGTTGCTTCGGCAGCACCTTATGGCCCAAATTTTATGCGTAAATTTCAGGGTAGCCAGCAAAATTTCAATAAAAAGAGTAACCGTAATTATGCACAGGAGCATAGCAATCAATTTCAGGGTGATTCTTCGTCCCAGGACTGGAGACAACCTAATACTAGACGGTATAGTACTCCCGTTAATTTTTAGAAATTTTCACAAAGGTAATCGGCATAGACGAAAATATTTTTCACAGAGACCTCAATACCAGGATAATAGAGGTTCTCAACAGTATAGAGATGGTAATGACAGTTATGGAAACTGGAACTCAAACCAGGATAAAAATTACAGTAGGGACTTTAATGATAATTGCAGAGGCAATAATGGTCGCGGTAGATCGCAACATAAGAGAAAAAGATATCAACAGACAAACTCTGTTCAACAAGAATCTCAGGGAGCAGATAAACAGGTTAATAATGATAAAGACCATAATGCTATCGGATGCTCATCTTTTGATTTTGGTAGAGCAAATAAATGTATCCAATGCAGTACTTTATTTGACCCGAAGACCGTTACTACTTTAAGCTGTGGTCATCCTTTGCCCGCTCTTCCTGCTAATGTTGCTCATGACGGGAGAGGTTCTCTTATATTACATAAGGGGCTTGTAAATAGTAATCCAGTCTCAGTGTTGTTTGATTCTGGATGTACTACTGTTGGTGTTAGGCAATCTCTTGTAGATCCATCCTGTGCTACAGGAAAGGTCATCAAATGTGTTACATTTGGTGGCACGTTGGAAAAGTATCCTACTGCCATAATACATATTGCTACTCCTTTCTTCACGGGAGAGGTCCACGCGTGTCTACTTCCAAACCCTATTGCGGACCTTATTATTGGTCGTATTCACGGAGTTAGGGAATGTACCCCACAGCAGATTGCTGTTTGGGAAGAGCAAAACATTGAAGCTACCAATGCGGTGGTCACAAGAGCACATGCTCTGGATCCACCTCAAACTTCATTAACTAATAATGATGAAGTAAATGACCAAGATAGTCACTTGACTATTACACGTGACTCATTTATCAAATTGCAAGAAGAAGATCATTCTTTACAAAAATTCTTCATTCTAGCAAAAAAAGGTGATCCTAATCAGAATACTAATAGAAAATCTTGGATTTCTATGAAGAACGGCGTACTTGTACGTATGGTACAAGACTCGACTACGTCCACTCATTCACAAATTCTTGTGCCTAAGAGCATGAGATTGCAAATATTGCAACATGCTCATGACTCGCAATGTGCTGGACATATGGGTTTTTCCCGTACAAAGTCGAGGGTTCTTGCGGCTTTCTTTTGGCCATTTGTGAGCAAGGACATACGAATTTACTGTCGCTCTTGCAAAGTATGTCAGGAGGTCAAATCTAAAGGACCACGACATGCTGCGCCTATCCAGGCTGCTGACATTCCTATTCGCCCTTTTCAAAAAATGGCAATAGATATTATCGGTCCTTTTAGAATTAAGTCGGCTAG
This sequence comes from Oreohelix idahoensis, assembly GCA_024509875.1. Classification (NCBI taxonomy): domain Eukaryota; kingdom Metazoa; phylum Mollusca; class Gastropoda; order Stylommatophora; family Oreohelicidae; genus Oreohelix; species Oreohelix idahoensis. Next base: position 464,957 of record JAMPIV010000692.1, read on the forward strand.
AGGACATCAATTTATTCTTACATGTGTCGATATGTGCACACGTTGGCCAGAGGCAATACCTCTCAAGAGCATCTCAACTGCTGATATCGCAGACGCTCTTTGGCTGATATTTTCTCGCTTGGGTTTTCCCGGAGAAATATTGTCAGACCATGGCACGCAACTTATATCAGACACTATGTCACAGGTAATGTCTATGCTACACATTAAAAGGTCTCTCAGCAGTATCTATCACCCAATGTCTAATGGGTTAGTCGAACGTTTAAATAGGACTCTGAAAACTTTACTTGGTAAGATAACTGAGGATCATCCTCAGGATTGGGACAGGGTCTTACCCGCGGCTCTCTTTGCGTATAGAGAGGTCCCCAAAGAACATACAGGGTTTTCCCCTTTTGAACTTGTCTTTGGCGCGCAACCGCGCGGCCCTATGTTTTTACTACACGATCTAATCACTGCCGATAATATTAGCGATGAGACTCAATCTTCTTATGAGTACGTCATTGCTCTTAGGCAAAAGATCATCGAGGCATGCAAACTAGCAACTTCTTCATCCGAATTTGCTAAAGAAAAGGCAAGGCAGTTTGCAAATAAAAATAGATGTCTGCGACAACTTTGTCCAGATGATAAAGCTCTCGTTCTACTTCCTTCAAGGGAGAACAGACTTCTAATTGCATGGAAAGGTCCATATGCAATAGTCTCCAAAATTTCCGATGTCGACTATGTTGTCGATATTGATGGAAAGCATAAAACTTTCCACATAAATATGCTCACGGAATTTCATGAAAGACCTGACTATTTGCAGCCTATCTTCCAGGTAACGGACAATTCTCAAGCACCTCATGGTCAGTACTCATCTCTGTCAGTTATACAGGATGAGGAAACTACTTTTTCTGATGTCAATCTTCCTCTTCCTATGGTCCCACTTTATTCTACGGAATCTTGGAAAAACGTGACCGTTTCTCCAAATCTTTCCGCTGAGGAACATCGACAAGTTTCTTCGATGTTGCAAACATTTCAGGATGTTCTTACAGACATCCCGGGACACACACATGTCATTGAACATGACATTGTGCTAACTGATCATAATCCTATCAGAGTCAGACCCTATCCAATACCTATCCATTTCCAGTCTCAAGTCGAAAAAAGAATTGGATGAAATGATACGTTTGGAAATCATTGAACCATCCACTTCAGCATACTCTTCGTCTATGGTTATTGTTCGAAAGAAGGATAATAACATTCGCATTTGCGTAGATTATCGCAAATTGAACCAAGTTACGAAGTTCGATGCTGAACCTATGCCTTCATTAGAAGAGCTACTCAATAAACTTGCTAATTCTAGATTCTTTACCAAACTAGATTTGTCTAAAGGTTATTGGCAAGTTCCTCTAACTGAACGTGCCAAACCTTCTACAGCTTTTTCTACACCTAGGGGTTTATTCCAATGGAATTTCATGCCTTTCGGTCTTATGAACGCCCCTGCTACATTCGTACGCATGATGCGGCGAATTCTCGCATATCGTACAGATGTCATAGCATACTTAGACGATATCTGTCTATTCAGTGATTCCTGGGAAGATCACTATTTGGGTTTATACGAATTACTGTCTACTCTTCGCGAGTATAACTTGACTGCAAAACCCTCTAAAGCCTTTATAGGATTTAGTGAGATTTCTTTCCTAGGTCATCGTGTTGGTCATGGTCTTTTAAAGACAGAGGACCACAATGTTTCAAAAATACTTAAGATTTCGGTCCCTAAGACGAAGAAACAAGTACGGAGTCTATTAGGTTTGATCCAATTCTACGGACGATTCATTCCGAATCTGTCCTCCATTATGGCACCGCTTTCTACTTTATTGAAGAAAGGGTCGCCTAATCTGATCCGCTGGTCTAAAGAATGTCAATCCTCATTGGACCAGGTTAAAGCCCTATTTTCATCTCCACCTATTCTTAGGTTACCTACTATTGAGAAGACTTTTGTTCTTCGAAGTGACGCCTCGTCAACTGGGATTGGGGCAGAACTAATGCAGGAGTATTCTGATACTCTGCATCCGGTGATGTATATCTCTAGGAAATTAAATGCTGCAGAAAAGAATTACTCGGTTTTAGACCGTGAGTTATTGGCTATGGTATGGTCTATTCTGAAGTTACAAAGATTTCTTCTAGGCGCACACTTCATTGTGGAAACCGACCAAAAAGCGCTTACTGCTATTCAGAGCAAAAACTTGAAGAGCCCGAGGTCCACTCGTTATGCCATAGCTCTTCAACCATTTCATTTCTCGGTGCGAGCTATCCGTGGTTCGGATAATGTGATGGCAGACATTCTGTCCAGATGCCCACACGATTCCACATGATTCTTCTGTCATATATATTTCCTGATATACAGTCCAATACTATAATGACATATTAGCAAATATTTTCTCACTTTTTGGGAATTTATAACATTGTACCATGTAATTATCTAAGAAGGCTTAGTTAGTGATATACGGGCCAAAAGATCACTCGGCCACATTTAGATAATATATTTTCATGATTGTATTAAGAGATTTACCAGTTGTCTTTAAGATTTGTGTTATTGATATTTTCGCAGCACATCAGTGAAGTCTGCGAGATTATGTCCATTGTGGAACATTGAGGATATCAAGTCCTGTCCTAGATTGGGAGCGGATGATGTCCACATCTTCTTCTATTGATTGTTTTATGTCAACGAAGAATAACATTGTATTAGTTATTAATTACTGATGCATTATATAATGTAATAATATAGTGCGGTATATTAGTATATTACACCGCTATTTGCACAACACATTGTATGATATCATAATGATATATTTAATTTCATATATTGGTATGAGAGTAATTTGACTTTTATTATGATGTTGCCATCATTGTGGCGTGTGTTGGTGGCACCTTCCTGGAATATGTACGCGAATACTTAGATAAATTTTTTCTCTAAGGATCTGAGATATGATCTCAGTTTCGCTCCATGCGTTGAGCTAGTTTGTTAGGCAATATATCCGCGCATCATACGTGCGTTAGGAGCCTAGATTTTTCAGGCTCTAGGATTAAAAAAAAAAAGTTTCATTTTTTTTCCCGGGAGGGTGCGGTAATGTTACGCACAGATCATTATTCTTTTCCAAAGTCTTTGTATAATCATTTTTCGTATGTATGATCATTTTTTGACTGAAATGTGTATTACGATATTTTACAGTCAAAGGGACATAACCCGAGATATTGAGACTACTATTTTTTATGGGTTTGCCTCCTCTTGTATCGAGACACGTTCGGTCTATAATTTCTTGAACGAAGCGTGACCATATCTCCTTATTAGGTAGTATCAGTCAACTGTTGTAGATGTCTGAAACCTGTCTTAACGTTTCTGTTCATGACCATAAAAGGCGCGACTGTGTAAGACTTTTATCTCGAATGTTCTTAGAATCGTCTTGTGTGAACGGCTACTCAGGTAGTGGAGTTCTGCGCATGACTAGACTTGGAGAGTTGGTTCGTGTGTTCCGCCCAGCTCGGGGGAGTTTAGAAATGGTCTGAGCAGCGAGCGGACGCAATCTGCGTCTTGTGATTTTCTGAGGAAAATACATTGTCTTTGTGAGTTAGTTAGCTAACTAGACTATTTCCCAGTATTATTCAAGCCTGCCTGGAGGCATATGTTCGTGGTTGATTTCCGAAGAAAGGTAATTCCTCTTGTATTGAACTTTATGCTATCATCTAGAAGTTCGTCATTTTTGTCGCTCTTTGCTCGCCTGTGTGATTCAAAATGGAGAGGTACTTTGATTAGGAGTTCGCCACCGGTATCTTTATACCTGAACTAGTTATATATATATGGGTCGCTCTAGACCAACAAGACTATTGTCTGTGTTCCAGGATTTGTTATATCAGAGATCACGTCCAAGTCAGATGGTTAGACTTAGGAATGTTATAAAGGTCGGATTGACCTGTACCCCATGTATGCTATTCACGTGCAGACAGTAAACGGACTTATTGTATACATCTGATCTGCTAGCATCGGGAAGGGAGCATTTATTATTGTCTATGAACATTGATGATCTGCAGCTGACACTATTGCAGAAGTTATATGTATGAACTTTAGGCACCCAGATCTGTGCTATATAAATATATTATTTATACAGCTTCATGAACCAGAACTTTATGATATCGAATATACAGAAGCTATTTGTTTACAATACGAATAATGAGTATTGGATTCTACATGACTATCGGCTAATATGATTTTGAATGCTGCATTCGTTGAACTATGTTGGTGATGACATAATATCATGACTGTTTTGTGGCGTGCAATAAATGGTATAAAACATAAAGCGAAGTTACCATTTTCATGACTCTACACATCATGTTGCCTGTGTTGTACCCTGTGAACTATTCTACTGCAACATACACAGCAACACCATAAACCAGAGAAGACACCTACATCTTGCACTTTAATACCAGGTGTCGATAGGGGTGGTGATTTGTCGTCAGCCTAAATCCACTTGTGGTGGTTAGACCCTTTGGCTTATCATTTTGGTTAAATCCACCCTTATCAATAACAAACACTGAGTTCAGAGCGGTAGGCCAACTGCTATCTTCATCTGAAACAATTTACACCAGTATACTCCTCCCTAATGGTTACCACCCTCTGCAATTCCAGCAGTAGTTCCTTCTAGTCAATAAGATAGGTGTCAGTGTACTGTTAGGCAATTCCATGCAATTTTACTTTTCTCAGACACGTTCTGTTCAGGTTGGAGCAATATCTAGGCTTTGCCTCATGTTTGCTACTGAACTACACACATATACAGACATAAATTATCAATTTACATTCAATTTTCATTAAAAGATATCAAATATTTCAAGCTTACCACAATTCATGGAAATAATACACAATTACGTTGACTGGCAATGAATATGGCACAAAATCCGACCTGCCGCTGTCTCAGGCTTTTATTTAGAAAAATATAAGCTGAATCTCAACGCACAGTTGCTTTAGAAAGTTTATTTGAAAATGTGGTGCTGAACTGACGCTTCTAATTGACTATATTGGCGGGTCTAACCAATCGTGCCATGTTTACACAGCTTTTCAAAAATGTACCTCTACTACTGTTTCCCCTAACAACAAAAAAATTAGTATTGGTAGTCCGACTAATCGTGTTTCGCCTTACATTTACTGCGCTCCAATCAAATAGGATTTAACATGGGGACCTATTTCCCGTACAATAGTGGTTTCAAAATCTGCCACTGAGCGATTCTGATTTTGGTGTTGTCTGACACCCTCACTATTTCTTTTGGCTATAATTTGTTAATTCCTGGACTATTTGCGTAACACTTAACATATTATTTGTCAGTAAGTCCTAAGGAACCCAAATATACAAATTTAAGGGAGCTAAGTGGCTGCGTTCAAAATATGTATTTTCTAGGATAGTCGTGTATTTGTTTTTTTATTTTTTATGTTTAGAACCGCCACCTGTCCTGCTGTACTGTCAGACTAATGTCAGGATTTTAGACATGAAACAGTAGAATGTCATGTTTCCTAATAAGCGTTTTGTAAGTTTTTTAAACCTAACTCTCGTATGGGTAGTGTTTTTTATCACTGTCTATCTGAAAAAAAAATATTGCTTCTGGCCTTTCGCTTGGGGTGGGTGGCATTAATTGTATATCGCGAGACGCGTGTTTAGTGTTGCATGCGTTCCTGCTTTCAGCCCTCCCTTCTCTCTATCCTAAGTTCATCTGTCTTTTCATCACGCCGTGTATAAAATGAAATTAATGGAAGTATTAATTTAGGTCATTACGCGGTGTGCCTAGCTCAAGGTTTTCTTAGAAATGCAGTACACGTTTTATGGTAGAAAGCGTGTAGTGATGCAGTAGGCTTTACTATCAACGTGAAACGTTACAATTTGCAGACGAAGTAGAAAACAAGGGGATTTTTTGTACGCCATTGTGACAGCACTGTACTTTTACCATTCCTCTTTCCTTTTATTGAATTTATGTGTTAGACTTTACATTTACCTGATAATTTATATATGTGGATTTGAATTTCTCACGACATCCAGTACCCCACTGAATACTTTCTTGTTCTCTCCTTACATGCCTTGATGACATCGTCCATGAGGAGTATGAAAAGATAAGGTGACAGGATATCACCTTGTCTTACACCAGTGGTGGTCCTGAACTCTTCTGACTTATGGTTTGCTGTCCTCACGTAATTTCTGCAAGACTTGTAGAAGCTCTGCTTTTTATAAGTCACCTTTTACAACGTCCATGGGAGCAATAGCCATATTCTTTGGTCTATTTTCTTCTCAGATGACCCCACCGGGAACTACCAGAGGCAATGGTGGTAATATACAACTATTAAATTATTGCTGAACTGAACAAGTAGACGAGATTGTCGATGAAACTCCAGGAATAACGAAAGTGTAAATGAAACACGAATGATGAAATAATGACCGAAAATCATTATGCTCAAACCACATATGGCGCAGGGCGGTCACACTGTTTCTTAGCTATTGATCAGCCATGCAGAAGACTGATCGATAAAATAGTTCGATCATGACACACACAACACCTCGTACGCCGAAGTGAATTTGTCGTCAAATGTCTGCTTCGCCAAACTTATTGCAAACGATAAATGACAAATCGGTAGACACGTATTTAACTATCCTTAGTCTTCTTCTTCTTTGATCCTTAGCAGCTAACTGTCAAAGCAGTCAGTGGCCATCACGCCTGGTAGCGTCTTGTAGGGCAGCAACAAACTGCTTCCATTTTGCTCGGTCGGCGGCCATCCATCGTGCAGTGCCCCACCTGTTGTTTATTCTTTGCATCTCGGCCTCCACAGTTCTCCGCCAGGTTGTTTTTGGTCAGCCTCTCCTTAACCTTCTTTCAGGGGCCCTTAGCATAAATGTTCTTGTGATGTCATCAGTGTCTATTCTGAGGGCGTAACCCACTCAACCCCAGCGTCTGCCAGCGTCTGCCAGCGTCTGCCAGCTGTGATGGTATGTATGTCCTCTTGGTTACTCCGAGTAAACAGTTCTTGGTTGGTGATGGTATTCGGCCGGAGAATTGTCCTTAGGCAGATTGCATGGAAAGAGGACAGTTTCGACATTTCTTTCTCTGTTACTCTCCAGCATTCCGCACCATAGAGAAGCACAGAAAGTACACAGCTCTCATACAATCTTAATTTGGTGCTTGTGTTGTACTGAGAGGACTTCCAGATGTTGTTGAGATTAGCAAAGGCTGTTCTCGCTTTATTCATTCTGATGTTGATGTCTTCGCTTATTCCGTAGTCTGGTGTTACTATGCATCCTAAAGATGTAAATGTGTCTGTCTGTTCCAGCATCTGGTTTCTTATTGTTATGGGGCTCAGGATTGCCCACATTGAGTGTCTTGACCTCTGTCTTCTTTAGACTGATGTTCTAACCCACCTGCTGGCTATACTTATTCAGTCTATCTGGTTTTATTTTTAATGTGTTGATGTGAATGTGCGAGTAGTGCAATGTCATCTGCATATTCCAGATCTTCCAGTGTAGAAAAAGTTGTCCATCTAATTTCTATTGGACTGCCCTCTGTTGCCTGGCGCATCACCCAGTCTATGACTGTCAAAAATAAAGTTGTTGATAAGGGGCATCCCTGTTATACTCCTGTCTTCACCTCAAAAGTTATCATTAGTATCTCTCTCTTATTCCTAACCAGTATCCCCACTATGGGTGCCCTCGAAGCTATTCTGTCAGCTCTCACATTGCAGCAGACCCCTACTTGACCAGGATAGTAGATCCCCACCCATTCTTGATGGTTTGAGGTCTCTATGGATGTTCTACATTCATGTCTTAGCCATTCGTTTTGAATCTTCCGAAGCATGGATTGTGAGTCCAACACAGTGATTGCCCTGGTTAATGGACTTTCAGACAGCCACCTCAGAGATGCAGTAGCTGTCTCTATCTCTACTCTTATGCTGAAAGTTGTTGTCATGTACGCTCCACTATGTTCAAGGACGACCATGCCTTTGACTCTAGCAGAGCATCCTAATCCTGAATTCACACCACGGAATACAGACCCATGAATATCTGCTGCGGCATCATCATCCCCTGCATGATCATTTATCAACTGATCAGTTTCCAGTTCTCTCTCCCACTTAACCGATCTCTACACCCCCTACCTAGAGTGATGCTGACTTGTAGGTAGTTTGTCCAGTTCTCTGTCCCACTTAACCGATCTCTACACCCCCTACCTAGAGTGATGCTGACTTGTAGGTAGTTTGTCCAGTTCTCTCTCCCACTTAAATGATCTCTACACCCCCTACCTAGAGTGATGCTGACTTGTAGGCAGTTTGTCCTGTTCTCTCTCCCACTTAACTGATATCTACACCCCCTACCTAGAGTGATGCTACTTGTAGGTAGTTTTTCCAGTTCTCTGTCCCACTTAACAGATCTCTACATCCCCCTACCTAGAGTGATGCTGACTTGTAGGTAGTTTGTTCAGTTCTCTGTCCCACTTAACCGATCTCTACACTCCCTACCTGGAGTGATGCTGACTTGTAGGTAGTTTGTCCAGTTCTCTGTCCCACTTAACCGATCTCTACATGCCCTACCTAGAGTGATGCTGACTTGTAGGTAGTTTGTCCAGTTCTCTGTCCCACTTAACCGATCTCTACACCCCCTACCTAGAGTGATGCTGACTTGTAGGTAGTTTGTCCAGTTCTCTGTCCCAGTTAACCGATCTCTACACCCCCTACCTAGAGTGATGCTGACTTGTAGGTAGTTTGTCCAGTTCTCTGTCCCACTTAACCGATCTCTTCACCCCCTACCTAGAGTGATGTTGACTTGTAGGTAGTTTGTTCAGTTCTCTGTCCCACTTAACCGATTTCTACACCTCCTACCTAGAGTGATGCTGACTTGTAGGTAGTTTGTCCGGTTCTCTGTCCCACTTAACCGATCTCTACACCCCCTACCTAGAGTGATGCTGACTTTTAGGTAGTTTGTCCAGTTCCCTCTCCCACTTAACCGATCTCTACACCCCCTACCTAGAGTGATGCTGACTTGTAGGTAGTTTTTCCAGTTCTCTGTCCCACTTAACAGATCTATACATCCCCCTACCTAGAGTGATGCTGACTTGTAGGCAGTTTGTCCAATTCTCTCTCCCACTTAACCGATCTCTACACCCCCTACCTAGAGTGATGCTGACTTGTAGGTAGTTTGTCCAGTTCTCTGTCCCACTTAACAGATCTCTACACCCCCCTACCGAGAGTGATGCTGACTTGTAGGCAGTTTGTTCAATTCTCTGTCCCACTTAACCGATCTCTACAACCCCTACCTAGAGTGATGCTGACTTGTAGGTAGTTTGTTCAGTTCTCTGTCCCACTTAACCGATTTCTACACCTCCTACCTAGAGTGATGCTGACTTGTAGGTAGTTTGTCCAGTTCTCTGTCCCACTTAACCGATCTCTACACCCCCTACCTAGAGTGATGCTGACTTGTAGGTAGTTTGTCCAGTTCTCTCTCCCACTTAACCGATCTCTACACCCCCTACATAGAGTGATGCTGACTTGTAAGTAGTTTGTCCAGTTCTCTGTCCCACTTAACAGATCTCTACACCCCCCTACCTAGAGTGATGCTACCTTGTAGGTAGTTTGTCCAGTTCTCTGTCCCACTTAACCGATCTCTACACCCCCTACCTAGAGTGATGCTGACTTGTAGGTAGTTTGTCCAGTTCTCTGTCCCAGTTAACCGATCTCTACACCCCCTACCTAGAGTGATGCTGACTTGTAGGTAGTTTATCCAATTCTCTCTCCCACTTAACAGATCTCTACACCCCCTACCTAGAGTGATGCTGACTTGTAGGTAGTTTGTCCAGTTCTTTGTCCCACTTAACAGATCTCTACACCCCCCTACCGAGAGTGATGCTGACTTGTAGGTAGTTTGTCCAGTTCTCTCACGTCTTACTCTACTCTTCCTCTTTAGAAAAAAAAGTATTTTTGAACTGTTTTCACCTGTCTGATCATTCCATTGAGTTCTCTATAAAACATGCACCCGGCCCACTTGGTCACAAATTTGTCCTTTGCTAATAAGGTGAATGTTTTTGAAGTTTATAAAAGAGGTTTGGCCAAAGAGCTCTGAGCCCATGGCCGCTGGATCCATCAACAAAAAATAAAAGAGGTTTCATTTATGTTATAATTTATGTTCTGTCTTAAAACAACAGTGTGAGGAGTTACTGTATTTTTTATTTTCAACTCGCCCCAGTTTTCGTTTCCCTGTAATTCATTTTTGTTCTTTAATTGTTATTAGGCGTTCGAGGTCATAGTTACTAGTTCTGGGTTTATTTTTCGGACGTTAGGAAATCCGACCACCTGCACCTACCCTGTTTTTGTAGGGATGGGGGAGAAGCACGACCCAGATTATCGTGGAACCAATAACATTTTTTCTGGTAGCTAGAAGGTCAGAGGATTACCTAATATTACGTATTATTTGGCGCGTGAGCAAAAATAAATTTGCGATTGGCTTGGCAAACACTGAGTCATTGGTTTGCTTATGATATGATTTGACGGGTTCAGATTTAATTTATGTGCAGGTATGAAAATAGGTCATAGGTTGGTTGGAAGCGGTTCCAGATAAACAGACGTGAACGCGATGACTCACCGCGTCTGTTATTGCACCAGAATATTCTTACTATTTATTGAGCATCAAAAATCTTTTATCGCTCACAAGTCCCAAGAATTTTTGCCGTGAAGAAGTGTCATGCTATATCGTCTGCTCAGTACGAGAAATTCGGTATTAAATGGGTATGTCCATAACTTAATTAGCGGTGTAGAAAGTTCGTTTTATATAAGAGCTTAGCACGTTAGAGTAAGCTTTCTTCTGGGATTTAATTTAATTTGTATTAATCAGGAGTGCCATCAATTGCTGATTTATACAAAACGATAGAGTGTAGTGTAACTTGTGTCTATAATTTTTCGATGAATAAGTTAGTAGTATCTACGATTTGTGTAGCGGTTTTGAGATAATTTAACTGTATATGGTTAAGTACTAAGCTTGGTGTAATGTAATTATGAGGTCCGTGTAACCACATTTTGATTATTGATAATTTGTAGTGTATATACGCGGGTGTGGTTGTGTATTAATTTGTTGTGTTATTTGGTCTTGTAGTCAGGAGACAGGGGCGAAGTGGATTTAATATTACATAGATGGTGTAGAATAAGTGTGTTTAATAATTGTGTTAAATTGATAACCTTCCCGGGTCAGTCTTTAATAAGAAGTTAAGGCTGGGAAATTATTCTGTACCGGGGGAAAGTTAGCTGTAGCGACGGGAATGTTATGACGCCTAAGGGCGAGACGCACACAATAGATTCAGGTCAGACCGTCTCTTGGGTTTACATAACAGACAGCGAGTTAAGTTGGTGCGGGAGAGAGATAGGAGGGAACTGGAGATTAGTTTGACCTTTGGGCAGAAATATTTGTTTATTTCTTGTGCGTAGTTTTTGTGTAGGGGAGATTTATTAATTTAGGGGACACCAGGGTGTAGAGGTAAATTTGGGTGTTAAAGGGTTAGGTATTAAGTAAGTTTGAATTGTTGTATAGCTGTGGTATTTTTGTTGTCTCTACAGCAGTCACGGATTGGTGGAGAAGTCGGTGGTGGAGGTTATAGATAGACCTCAGTCTACCACGAACTTTGCCTTCTAAAGCGAAGGAGGCAGGAGACATCGGCGAAATTGCAGGAACCTGGGTTCGCGCTTGTACCGGCGCCCAGTACGTCTGCAACACCGAAAAAAAGAAGTTCTCTTGCAGTGAGGGTATATACCTCAGCGAGAACGGGTTCTTTAAATCCGGAGCTCTTAGCTCGTTAAGGCACACCAAACAGGCACGTTGCCTGGTGCTTATAATACTGCCATAATAACGCAGTGGTCCTAAACCAGAACCGGGTTAACTCAGCAGGTTGAAGAATTGTCATCAGTGTGGTAAAGTGGGATGTTATAAATATTTATAGGGGAATTAGTGTACTGACTGAGATCAGCTGTGAAGGTATCTATATGTAATAAGAGTAGTGTATTATAGATAACCTTACTTGCTGCCACATATGTATACCTCAGTCAGAATTATTCTGGAATAGTGTGATGACTACGTTATATGTCTAGGGTATGTGTATGATGAAGTGTAAGTCATAACAACAACAGACAGATAAACAATTTAATTTATTCCACCACACTTGACAACACCGTGACACTCACATACATAAAACACTCTAAGAGGATATCTTAAAGGAGTCACTGATAACTTTTCAAATAACAATATGTATTCAGTGCTGTCATGAATGTATATGTGTCCTGATTCAAATACAAAGGGAACCAGGAATCACAATCAATTTTAATTACAAGTTGTATGTACAGAATTTATTAATATGATTCTTGTAGTGACATATATTATTAATGGTATCCTATGTGTGTCAGTTGTGTAGTGGTAATATGAGGTAATACTGGTTTTGTTTTGTTCAAGCTCTGTTGGTATTTGTCATCATGACTTCAATAGTTTGTTTCTATTGGAACTAGTATTGGAGATGTTCTCAGTTCCTGGTATTAAAACAATTAAATTCCCCTCTTAATTTTAGTTTACAATGTCATTTTAAGATGGGGGTACATAATGTTGAGCTCCATGGCCACACTCTCTTATCTTGCGTGATGACTGCAGTAAAAGACTCCTCTGCTCGATTACTTTAATGAGTTCTGGAGCCACCCCACTGGTTGCTATATGGACCAAGGAGTATGCTGTCCACCTCTGGCTTCAGCAAAGCTCTGACCAGGTGCTGCTCAATAACTTTAAGACCACGGTCCCTGAAACAAGAAGGTTGTACCTTCTACGTCAGAACTAATTTATACTCTATTTCTACACTGAGCACAATACATCACAAACATTGAGTTCAGAGCGTTAGGCCAACTGTCAGCTTCATCTGAAATACTTTATACCAGTATTTTCCTCCCTAATGGTTACTACGCCTCTGCAATTCCAGCATTATTTCTTTCTAGTTAATAATCTAGGTGTCAGTGTACTGTTTGGCCATTCCATGCAGTTTTACTTTCCTCCGACACCTTCTGCTCAGGCTGGAGCACTATAGGCTTTACATCATGTTCGCTACTGAACCACACATATATACAGACATAATTTATCAATTTACATTCAATTTTCATTTTAAAATATTGAATATTTCAAGCTTACCACAATTCATGGAAATAATAAACAGTTTCGTTGACTGGTAATGAATATAGCACAACTCCGATCTGCCGATGCCCCAGGCTTTATTTTATAAAAAATATACACTGGTGCTCAACGCACTGCTTCTTAGTAGGTTTATTACAAGATGTGGCAAGGAACAGACGCTCTGAATTGAGTATATTCGCAGCTCTACCCAATCAAACCATGTCTATACATCTTTTCAAAAAAGTACCCCTTTTCACGATTTCCCCTGACAACACAAGATCGTATTTATAGCCCGACCAATCGTGTTTAGTCTTACATTTGTTGCGCTCCAATTAAATAGGAGTTAACATGGTAGGCTATTTCCGTAACGTAATGTTTTTTCAAACACGTTATAAAAAAATTTTATGAGCAGAAATGATTTCATGCTGTCAGGCACCCCCACTATTTTATTTTGGCCATAACTTGGTAATTCCTAGACTATTTGCGTAACGTTTTACATATTCTTTGTCAGCAAACCCTAAGGAACCCAAATATACGAATTTAATGGAGCCAATATGCATTTTCTTCTAGGATAGTCGTGCTGTTACTACCTTCTCACTTCCAAACTTGAGGGTGTCTGGGTACTGTCATGTTTTCAAACGTAAACCGGTATAATGTCATAATTCCCAATAAGCGTTTTTCAGGATTTTAAAAACCTAACTCTGGTATGGGTAGTGAATTTTATCACTGTCGATTTGAAATAAAGTTAGTGCATGTGGCCTTACACGCGTGATGGCAGCAATTGTGTATCGCGCGACGCGTGTTTAGTGTTGCATGTGTCCTTGCTTTCTGCCTCTCCCTTCTCTCTATCCTTTAGTCCATCTGTCTTTTAGTTACGCCGTGTATAAAATGGAATGAATGAAATATTAAATTTAGGTCATTGATCAGCTTGCGTATCTCAAGGTTTTTCCAAGAAATACAGTACACGTTTCATTGAAGAAAGCGGGTAATAATACAGTAGGCTTTTACTATCAACGTGAAAGCGTTACAATTTGCAGACGAAGTAGAAAACAAGGGGGATTTCGAGTACAGTCATTGTGACAGCACTGTTCTTTACCATTCTTCTTTCCTTTTATTAAATTTATTTGTTAGGCTTTGCATTTACGTTTTAATTTATATATGGGGATTAGAATAATTCACGACATCTCCCCTCTTAAAACAGACATTATATGTCAGTCCTTTATTCTATATACACATATAGAAATTTATTATTATTTCTGGGGTTTACGGTGATTCTCATCACACGGATGGCGGCTTAAAAAATCCGCTCCCAAATTTGTTTTTCCAGATATATACTCAATGCTAAAATTATAGGGAGCCAAAAGCAAGGACCATCGGAGTAACCTAGAGTTCTCATGCCTAGCCTGGGCTAGAAACGATAAAGGTTTGTGATCCGTTTGCAACTTAAATGCCTTCCCATACAGATAAATATTGAATTTCTTTATTGCCCATATTACTGCAAGACATTCTTTTTCGCTAGTTGAGTAGTTGATTTCAGCTTTATTCAATTTTCTGCTAGCATATGCCACTGGGCTTAATTCCCCATCCAATGCATCTGATTTCTGTAGTAGAGTTGCACCCAACCCAATATTACTGGCATCCGTCCTTACTATGAATTCTTGACTTAAGTCAGGTAATTTCAAAATAGGTTTACTTGTGAGCTTTTCCTTCAATTCTTGGTAAGCCATTTCACATTGTGGTGTCCATGTAATGCGATCTGGATGTCCTTTACGTGTCAAATCAGTTAACGGTGCACATATGGAATTAAAGTTTTTGATATACTTCTGGTAGAAACCACATAATGAGACAAAGGATCTCACGTCCTTCTTGGTTTGTGGTCTCGGGGCTTTCTTTAGTTTCTCTAAATTCTTTGGGTCAGGGGTCATGTTTCCCTGATAAACTGTGTGTCCCAAAAATTCCAATTCTTTACATCCAACGCAACATTTGGTTGGTCGGGCTGTTAAATTTGCTTCCCTAAGTCGATCAAACAGCATCTTCAGAGAGTCAATGTGTTCCTCAAATGTTTCTGTTGCTATAAGGATATCATCCATGAAATTTGTTATACATGGATTATTCAGAGGGTCCAATAATTTTCTCATCATTCTAGAGAAGACACTAGGCGCATTCTTCAATCCAAATGGCAATCTATTAAACTCATAGTGTCCTTCTGAGGTACTAAAAGCTAGGTATGGTCTAACCTCAGGCTTTACTGGAATCTGATAGTATCCTTTACTCAGATCCACTTTTGAGAAATATTTAGCTTTATTTAGTCTGGCAAACAGCTGATTTGTATCCGGCAATGGATCCACCTGTCCTTCTGTAATAGCATTCAGTCTCCTGTAATCTATACAGAGTCTATGTTCTCCAGAGGGCTTCCTTAAGAGTACAACACCGGAACTATATGAGGATTCACTGTGTGAAATAATTCCTTCCTTCAACAGATAGTCTATCTCTTCCTTCAAAGCTTTCTCCTTAGCAAACGGAATCGAATATGGTTTCATACAGACAGGTGTGGGGTCTATCAGTTTCATATCATATTCCAATAGGTTTGTATGCCCTGGTCGGTCTGTTAACACCTCTGCATGATTATTTAGAACCTGTTGCACTCTCTCTTTCTGAGTTTTTGTTAAATGTGTACTGATTTTCACCTGTGCTGCTGTCTCACAGGGGTGTAATGGATATTCAAATGATGAAAGTGGTTCCTTTTTCATCTCCATGGCGATGGACAAGGTCAACAAGTGTGTCTCTTCCTGATGTTCTCTTTCCAAATATTTCTTCAGGAGATTCACATGATAGATTTTTTTCTTTCCCCTTCTTATCTATCTTATAATTTGTTCTAGACACCTTCTCTAAAACTGTATATGGACCTTGCCATCCAATCTGTAACTTATTCTGACTCCCGGGGAGAAGAAGCAGTACCTTCTCTCCCACAGCCAAATCTCTGTCTTTCGCCTTCCTGTTATAATAGGCAGCATGTTTCTTCCTGGCTTGTTTCAAATTTTCATTGGCAAGTTTCCAGCCAGTTTTTAAACGAGTGGTCAGCTCATTCACATATTGGTATGAAGATGTAATGTTTTCCTCTGCCTTTTCATCAGTCCACGTTCTTAACAAAGCTACATATGGACCTTTAATTTTGTGGACCTATTTGTCCATGCACCGGTATGGTCTCTTCCACTGGAAGCGCTATAGTGATGATTTTTCTTCCCTGAATTATCATTCACAAAACGACCGCTACCAATTTTTCTTTTGGGGCTTTCTCCCCACTTAAAATTCTTGATGAGAGATTTCCTCTCTCCATCTCCTTCCTCCAGTTTGTTTAAGTCCGATTGAGGGATTTTCGGCTTATCCTGGGGTAAGACATCCTTTTGCACTCTCCGCATAGTGGCCATTGTAAAACAGTTAAGTGAAGCTTGTCCGTGAAAAGGGGCTTCCCATTCCCTTTGGTCCACCTTATCAAATTTATATCTCTTTGTATTTTCAGGCCTACTTTTGCCCCTTGGCGTGTCCAGGTCCTGATCAATGTTCCCACTTGTGGGTGTTCCCTCATGTGCTATGCTACACCTTTCTACAAAATTCTCAATGTCCCATCTTGCTTTGGGCCAATAATAATTGTGAGCCACCTTTTGGATGATGGTACCTATTTTCTCATGGTCCCCATCTGGTTTCACATGTAGGCTCCTTATTAATTCTGTCCTATATCTCTTTGGAAGAACCAGCTGTCCGTGACCTTTGGATCTAGCTCCAGTCTTCCTATACATCAACTTGTTTTTCATGTAAAAATCTCCCTTGCCTGGAGTTGTATGACAAGTTGACAATTTCCTGAAACAAGGCTTGAGGGTCTTGTCCCCAGCCTGTGCCTTCCTCATCTCTTCTGGAGTGGTATTCAACATAATATCCTCCTCCTGTCTTGAGGTCGACCTGACCTGAAGGGTTGCCATGTACACAGGTTTCCTTCTACAATGGTCAGTGTCATGATTGTTCATCTTACAATTTTTACACCACCTTTTTCCTTGGTTGAAAGATTTTCTTTCATCATATTTCCTTTCATCGAATTGTGGGGTTTTATTTTTATTTTCATACCGTGGCCTATCAAACTGGTGCTTACCTTTGTTTTGATCCCTAGGATCAAATTTATTAAAGTTCTGTGGTGCCCTAAAGTTATCCACTTGTTTCTTTTTATTACCTGTTACCTCTGCTTGAGCTGCTTGATACCTTTCAGCAACATTTAGCAACTCACCCAGCCTCTCTGCACCTTGTTCCATGAGAAACTTTCTCAGGTCTGGAGCCATGGACTCTCTTAATTGCTCTATAAGGACCATTTCCTTAAGATCTTGGGTTTTCCCCAGAGAAGTCCATTTCTCCAAGTATGTCTCTATTCGTGCAGAGAACTGGTGATAGGTTTCACCTGACAGTAGTTTAGCATTCCTAAATTTTTTCCTATAAAATTCTGCATTCTTTTCATATCTTAACAAAAGAGCCTGCTTTAGCATGTCATAATTTTCCTGATCACTTCTGCTCATTTTTGCAAAAACTTCATAAGCTGCCCCACGAAGTCCCTGAGATAACTTTAAGCTCCACCTTTCTCTCTCTAACCCATATGTGGTAGCTAATAGTTCATACCTATTTAGATAGCTCTCTATATCATCGTCTTTCTCAACAAAATGATCTAAATGAAAATTCATAGCTGAGGTTGAGGCTCCTTGGCTAGCAGTGGCATCAGAGGCAAAGGGACTGGCACCATTTTCAGGAGCATGGCCCTGAAACTCAAACTCCCTTAGTCGTAACTCATGTTCCCTTTGTAATCTCTTCTCCTCCTTTTCTGCTTCCCTCTCTGCAGTCAATCTTCTTTCTTCGGCTTCCCTTTCTGCAGCTAATCTTTTGTCTTCTCTTTCTGCAGCCAATGCTTTCTCAGCCTTCTGCAACCTTTCTGCAGCCTCTTAGCCTCTTTGTCAGCCTCAATCTGCAACCTCTTAGCCTCAGCCTCAATCTGCAACCTCTTAATCTCTTTTTCAGCTTCTATTCTCTTATCTTCGGCCAATCTTTCAGATTCTAATTTTCTTTCGGCCTCTTTTTCTAATCTTCTTTCTTCCCGTTCAATATATTTGTCACATTCAGCAGTGACATAAGAAATCATAATTTGCCCGTCCATTCCTAACTCTTTCGCAGTCTGTACAGCAGCAGATCGAAATTTTGCCAGGTCGGCCATTGTCTAACAGATAAATGTCTAAAATATTTAACTAAACAATTTTATCTATGACTAATTAACTCAGGACAACACAGGCACTGTGAGCTCAACCTTATTTATTTTCACCCAAGGATACCTTTTAATTCTTATTATTCCCTGAAGTGAATTACCCCCAATATTTTTAATAGGGAAAGATTCAAAATCCCAAGAGCGAGACCCCAATATATGTGGTAAAGTGGGATGTTATAAATATTTATAGGGGACTTAGTGTACTGACTGAGATCAGCTGTGAAGGTATCTATATGTAATAAGAGTAGTGTATTATAGATAACCTTACTTGCTGCCACATATGTATACCTCAGTCAGAATTATTCTGGAATAGTGTGATGACTACGTTATATGTCTAGGGTATGTGTATGATGAAGTGTAAGTCATAACAACAACAGACAGATAAACAATTTAATTTATTCCACCACACTTGACAACACTGTGACACTCACATACATAAAACACTCTAAGAGGATATCTTAAAGGAGTCACTGATAACTTTTCAAATAACAATATGTATTCAGTGCTGTCATGAATGTATATGTGTCCTGATTCAAATACAAAGGGAACCAGGAATCACAATCAATTTTAATTACAAGTTATATGTACAGAATTTATTAATATGATTCTTGTAGTGACATATATTATTAATGGTATCCTATGTGTGTCAGTTGTGTAGTGGTAATATGAGGTAATACTGGTTTTGTTTTGTTCAAGCTCTGTTGGTATTTGTCATCATGACTTCAATAGTTTGTTTCTATTGGAACTAGTATTGGAGATGTTCTCAGTTCCTGGTATTAAAACAATTAAATTCCCCTCTTAATTTTAGTTTACAATGTCATTTTAAGATGGGGGTACATAATGTTGAGCTCCATGGCCACACTCTCTTATCTTGCGTGATGACTGCAGTAAAAGACTCCTCTGCTCGATTACTTTAATGAGTTCTGGAGCCACCCCACTGGTTGCTATATGGACCAAGGAGTATGCTGTCCACCTCTGGCTTCAGCAAAGCTCTGACCAGGTGCTGCTCAATAACTTTAAGACCACGGTCCCTGAAACAAGAAGGTTGTACCTTCTACGTCAGAACTAATTTATACTCTATTTCTACACTGAGCACAATACATCACAAACATTGAGTTCAGAGCGTTAGGCCAACTGTCAGCTTCATCTGAAATACTTTATACCAGTATTTCCCTCCCTAATGGTTACTACGCCTCTGCAATTCCAGCATTATTTCTTTCTAGTTAATAATCTAGGTGTCAGTGTACTGTTTGGCCATTCCATGCAGTTTTACTTTCCTCCGACACCTTCTGTTCAGGCTGGAGCACTATAGGCTTTACATCATGTTCGCTACTGAACCACACATATATACAGACATAATTTATCAATTTACATTCAATTTTCATTTAAAAATATTGAATATTTCAAGCTTACCACAATTCATGGAAATAATAAACAGTTTCGTTGACTGGCAATGAATATAGCACAACTCCGATCTGCCGATGTCCCAAGGCTTTATTTTATAAAAAATATACACTGGTGCTCAACGCACTGCTTCTTAGTAGGTTTATTACAAGATGTGGCAAGGAACAGACGCTCTGAATTGAGTATATTCGCAGCTCTACCCAATCAAACCATGTCTATACATCTTTTCAAAAAAGTACCCGTTTTCACGATTTCCCCTGACAACACAAGATCGTATTTATAGCCCGACCAATCGTGTTTAGTCTTACATTTGTTGCGCTCCAATCAAATAGGAGTTAACATGGTAGGCTATTTCCGTAACGTAATGTTTTTTCAAACACGTTATAAAAAAATTTTATGAGCAGAAATGATTTCATGCTGTCAGGCACCCCCACTATTTTATTTTGGCCATAACTTGGTAATTCCTAGACTATTTTCGTAACGTTTTACATATTCTTTGTCAGCAAACCCTAAGGAACCCAAATATACGAATTTAATGGAGCCAATATGCATTTTCTTCTAGGATAGTCGTGCTGTTACTACCTTCTCACTTCCAAACTTGAGGGTGTCTGGGTACTGTCATGTTTTCAAACGTAAACCGGTATAATGTCATAATTCCCAATAAGCGTTTTTCAGGATTTTAAAACCTAACTCTGGTATGGGTAGTGAATTTTATCACTGTCGATTTGAAATAAAGTTAGTGCATGTGGCCTTACACGCGTGATGGCAGCAATTGTGTATCGCGCGACGCGTGTTTAGTGTTGCATGTGTCCTTGCTTTCTGCCTCTCCCTTCTCTCTATCCTTTAGTCCATCTGTCTTTTAGTTACGCCGTGTATAAAATGGAATGAATGAAATATTAAATTTAGGTCATTGATCAGCTTGCGTATCTCAAGGTTTTTCCAAGAAATACAGTACACGTTTCATTGAAGAAAGCGGGTAATAATACAGCAGGCTTTTACTATCAACGTGAAAGCGTTACAATTTGCAGACGAAGTAGAAAACAAGGGGGATTTCGAGTACAGTCATTGTGACAGCACTGTTCTTTACCATTCTTCTTTCCTTTTATTAAATTTATTTGTTAGGCTTTGCATTTACGTTTTAATTTATATATGGGGATTAGAATAATTCACGACAAGCAGCAGTGAATCCATCTACATCACTTGGCAATTACCTCGCTATCTTATTATCAAGCCCTCATCATCAGTATTCGGGAAAGGAGAGAGGGAAAACATACCTTTCCGAAAATGCAAACGAGAAGAGGGGAGTGAAGGAGAAGCAACTCATCAGATCCTCAGACGAAGACGGTGGCGTCAGATAGGCACTGAACCGAGACAGAGGCGAAAGGAAGGAGTATAGAGAGGAACAGTAGATTCATATATAAAGACTTAGAGGACAGCCTCTGAGTTAGCGCTGAAAAGTCAATTAGTGTAGCAGTGCTTGTGGTGTATTAGTCAATTGGGTAGGACAGCCTAGAGCGCTTTGAGACAGTAGTTATTTAGTACCCACCTTCAGTGAGATAGAGTGTTAGTTAGTAACCGTAGAGTTGTTAGGAGTGGTGGCTCTTACTTAGAGACCCCCACCAAGTATATTTAGTTACCCGTAGTTGTGTATGCAGGTGTGAAAGAGAGTGTGTATTGTTTTTATATGGTGTCTTCCATTTGATTTGTTCTTTTTCCAGGTTGTGCGAACTCGCACTTTATTTATTTTTTTCTGTGGTATTGATTTGGTGTTTAATAAACTATAAAATGTACACTAGATCAGTTTATCTTTAACTTTACTGTACTTATATGCTTTGTCTGTATAGTTGTGTCTGTGGAAATTTAGTGAAACCTCATCTCCTTTCTGGTAGTCAGAGGTGGTGAGATAGTAGCTATTACATATGTCACAAGTGGTGAGGGAGAGTCAATCTCGGTTCTCACCCTCGAAGCTATAAGTCTCATCCTTCCACATTCACTGTCATTCTCATCTAAATCTATCTTCTCAGACTTTCTCATAACTAGTGTCTTGTCTCTGTACTCAGACAAACTCTATTAAAGCCACTTCGTGACAAACAGCAAAGTATACAATTAAATATTCCAGTAAAATTCTTCTTGTCTTCTTCTTCTTCTTGCGATCGCATCTTTGATGATTACACCGTCAGACGAGTTCTCATGATGAATTCGACTGTTGTTTGAAGTTCCTCTTTAACTCCATATAGCTTTGAGTTTAGTGTTGAGTCATTGGGCCAGTATATCTTTCTTAACTGGTCATACAGAGGACAGTCCTGTAGAACATGCTCAGCAGTTTGTTCGTTTAATTCACATGTGCACAGTGGTGAAGCAGACAATCGTAGCTTGTGCATGTGTTTATTCAGTTTGTTATGCCCTGTCCTGAGTCGAAAAATAGTTGTCTGTCCCTGCCGGTCGAGAGTGTGATAGTCGTCTTTGGGTTGGTTCTGTTCTCTTCTGATAGTCTGGATAGCTCTCTTTTTCTCAAAGTATGTGACTTCATTATCTTCTTGTTCACATTCTCCTCCCTTTTTTGCAAGTTTATCTGCCTTTTCATTTCCGGGTACACCACAATGAGATGGTACCCACTGAAGTATGGTTCTTTTTTTGGCAGCTACCTTGTTTAGTTCATTTCTCAGATGCGGGAGTTTACCACCCTTGAGAGCTTGCAGGACAGACAGTGCATCTGTGAGGATGACTACCTGGTGGCAGTCAGAGTTGGTGTTATAAATCATATTTGCAGCTTGCTCTAGAGCTTGAACCTCAGCTGTATAGTTGGAACAGAATTTACCAGTGGGAATGTGCCTAGTCTCATAGTGGTTGTCAGGATATGAGATAAAGATACCGGCACCTCCATTCCTAACAGCATTAGTTGCTGATCATCTGTATAGGCATGTATCCATGATTGATCGGGATAGCTTTCTTGGATCATACTCAATGTAGCAGTTCGTTTTTGCAGATCATTATACTCACATCCACTTGTGAGACCACTGACTGTTGTATTAATTTGGAGGGCACTGCTGGCCTGCTCCCATGGTACAGGGTATAGGGTGGGCTTCAGTGGTGTTGTCTTCATGGATAGGTCTTCTTGATGCTGTCTTATAAGTCTTTTCCCCCGATGCACAAAGCTGCTACGCTTTAGTGGGGGGGACGTCCCAATGCCAGATCATCTAGTCTTGCCTTCATTGGGTGCATTGGCATACTGTTGTACTTTTCCATCTGGATCATGGTTTTTGTGTCTCTTCTATGGGACAATGTCTGTAATCCAGCAACCTTCTGCATCTCTGGTATTGGTGTAGTTTTCATGGCTCCTGTAATGAGCCTGAGAGCTTGATTTTGCACCTTGTCCAAAGACTGCAGATGTGAGTTAGCAGCTGATGACCATGCTGCTGAGCTAAACTCTAAGTGTGGTCTTATTACTCCATTATAAATCTTCTTTAGATTTCGTTCATTTGCTCCCCAGTTTGGTACCTGCTAATTTTCTGAGTATGCCTAGTCGTCTTCGGGCCTTTCCTTCTGCATTTTCAATATGCTTATTCCATGTAAGCCTTTGGTCAAATGTCACCCCCAAGATAGGTGGGGTAGCTTTCTTCCTTGATCACGGTTGTCCCTAGGTGTATGTTAGCTGATTTGTCCTTGGGGGCGAGGGAGAACAGTGTTGTGGAGGTTTTGTCTGTGTTTATTGTGATAAGCCATTTCTCTGCCCATGACACTAGCATGTCTGCTGCCCGCTGCATTCTATAATTTGCTGTGGTGACATTTTCATCAGCGCACCAGAGTACTAGGTCATCTGCATATAAGGCAGCTTTAACTCCTGCAGGGAGATCTTTCACCAGGTCATTGATGTAAACAAGGAAGAGTGTTGGGGAAATTACTCCTCCTTGAGGTACCCCCTGATGGAGCAACACTTTTCTGCTCTGCTGACCGTCAAGAGTGACTCTAGTTCTCCTGTTATGCAAGTATGACTGGATCCATTTCATCATGTTGCCTTGGATTCCACTTCTCCTAAGTTTTGCAATGAGGCCATCTTTCCACACCTTGTCAAAGGCCTGCTTGAAGTCGACCCAGATCGTTAGGACCTTTTTCTTCTCCTGGAAGGCATCTTCTATTGCTTGAGACAAGTAAGTAACTTGGTCTTCTATTCTGTAGCATTCTCTAAATCCAGCTTGTTCCGGCACCAGGATCTGCTCAGACTCTAAATACCATTTCAATCTGTGGTTGACTATTCGCTCCATAGTCTTCCCAACACAGCTTGTGAGACTGATTGGCCGGTAACTTGCAGCCTCGGTCTTACATTTCCCTTTCTTTAGTATGGGTATTGTGATGGCTTCTCTCCATACTTGGGGTACCGTTCCTTTCAACCAGCTGTGGTTGAATATCTCAAGCAGTTTTGTCTTTGCTGCTGAGCTCAGATTTACTAGCATTTCGTTGCTGATTTTGTCTGGGCCGGGTGACTTTTGAAACTTAAGCTTGGAAATAGCCTTCTGTAGTTCTCCTAGTGTGATGGGTTCCCTCATTGGGGCAGGAGTATCTGTCTGTCCCATGGTTGCCAGTATTTCTTTTCTTATCTCTCTCTGATGGTCTATGTTAATGGGTAAGTTGCTTTCTGAACTGTATCTTCTAGCAAACAAGTCTGCAGCTTGTTTTCCTCTGAAAAGTTTGCCACCTTCATCCATGTGATAGTCTGCCTTGGTGAGGAATGCTCTTCATTTAGAGACTTGACTAATCTCCAAAGTTTCCTGCCGTCTTTCTCAAGGTTCAGCGATGCCGTTTTAGTTCTCCAGCTTTTCCGCTTTTCTTCTAGCTTTGTTCTCTGAAACTCTGCTACAGCCTTTTTCCATTTGTTGTGAGTTTCAAGTGAAGGCTGAGACTCTGCGTCCTTTCTAGCCTTGTCCATAGCTTCCTGACGTTCTTGGAGTGTGCTGGACCAGTATGGTATGTAGTTACGCCGGCATCCTTTGGGAATGGTTTCTTTTGCAGCTTGTAGTATGCATCTGTTGAAGTCTTTTACCACTTCATTAATGTCTCTGTTCTGTACCTTGAGGGTAGACAGCAGCGTGTTCACCTGATGCCTGAATAAACCCCAGTTGGCTTTTTTGTAGTTCCATCTTGTAATGGCTGGGCCTGTACTGAGAGTTGCACTCTGGACAGTAAGAAAGATTGGGCGATGGTCGCTCCCCCTAGTTGGTCTCCTACTTCTCTACTAATAGATCCAGCTATATCTGGTGTGGAGAAGGCAAGATCTGGTGTTGAGGTTGTGTGCCATCCTCTGGAGTAGAAGGTAGGGGTATCTGTGGCATTATTGACTAGGATTAGGGAGTGATCATCTTGCCAAGTTTCAACCTCTTCACCTCTGTGATCCAGATGGTTATAGCCCCAGCTCTGGGAGTGGCTATTAAAGTCTCCAACTGCTATAAAGTTGGTGGCTGGTACCTGTATAGAGCTGAGACTCAGGGGTTTGTTGTTCGGACAGTAATAGTTCAGGAGTTCTATTTCCATCTTGTCTACCTTTATCTGCAGCAGCTGATATTCTGCTCCATCCATGAAGGTTTTCCTTTCGTGTGCAGGAATGTTATTCCTTACAAGAGTAAGTACTCCTCCTTTTCGTCTATCTTGTCTGTCGGATCTGAAGCATTGATATCCCCTTATTTTAAAGGTTTGATCTGCTTTCAAGTGAGTCTCTTGGATACAGCAAACACTGACTTGCTTCTCATACAAGATGTTTTCCAGCTCTGTCTTTTTGCTGTATCCAGCCTGCTTGCTGTTCACTCCCTCTGCATTCCAGTGCATCATGACAAGTGGCACTCTGGTTTCTCTTTTTCTGTTTTGTTTTGGTCAGTAGTTCTCCTCCGCCGTCTGTTGACTCCACAAGACGGTCTAGAGGGTCCTCCAGTAGCTGAGGGTGGGCTCTGTCGAGGCTCAGAGCCCGGCACTGCACCTGCCTGGTGGAGCTCCACAGGGCGAGCACCAGAACGAGATTTATTTGACGGTGTACTCTCCATAGAAAAAAAAAAAGCGAGTTGCATGATACTGTGGTTTCCGGTGCGCCTTCTGGCCCAGTATCTACGACTTTAGCACCTGTTCAACGGGAGAGTGGGCTCATCCCTAATCTGTTTATGTTCCCAGTAGTAGACTATTCGCAAGCAGCCTGGGGGTGTCACTGCTCTGCGCGGACCTTGTTTACCGAGGCGGCGTCCGAGCTCGTATGGTGAAAATATGGTTGCGTTATCTTCAAAATAGCCCTGTCTTTCCCGTGGCTTTTCTGCCATCCTGCAACTTTGAGTTAGGGAGTTCTGAGCTCCAGTCTCTTTCCCAGGCATTTTATCCTGGCCTGGCACGCATACAGAGGACCCCACTTCTGGTTCTAAGTTAGCAGTTGGGGATAGGTGGGGTAGCACACTGTGCATTCCCCGTCATCCAGGGGGCTCTCCAACTATGCAGAGCTTGCACAATGCTGTGCTCTGGTTCTGGGCTCTCCCAAGGAATCCTCACGTCCTGCACAGAGCCACTTCCCGATACCCACCACCTGCCAACCCTCCATTGTAGAAATCTCCTGCATGCGGCCATCCAGTCAAGAGCCAGTATTAAGTCTGGTGCCCAAGTGATCCCCCCAAGCTCAGTGTGCAATGCTGGGTTCTCATCATGCTGCAACACAGGAGGGATTGTGATGCTCAGCCATCTCTCTCAATTCTGCACCGATAAGTGACATCGGGGACTTAACTTTGCCTCAGTACTGGGAGGCCCCGTTTCCGGGTACACCACACACAGCCAATTGAGGCAACGGTCGCCATGGGCGTGATAGACGACAAACAGTGAAGAATGAGGCAAGAAAGCATTTAACCCATGAAGTGGGGGTGGATTGGTGCAGACCAGAGCATGTACCACTCGCCGGTGGGTTCTGCATCTACACCTATAGGGTTCCACCCACTCCTCAGCCCATTTAGTCTGGCCCCTCACCCAGGACCTGTCCGGCTTGGGTGACCCTGCCAGGAGTAAAACTCCCGCCGGCATAGCTCCCGGGATCATTGAGGCGCTCAAGCTCTCCAACCACGGCAAGGTAGGCTTACATGTGGAGAGATTCTTCTTGTGCTTTAAGGGGTTACATGAGATTATGCAGGAATTAAAAATAAGAAGCTTCAACTTTAATGTCGAGTCAGTCCTATTGTCAACGTGGGGTTTGCTCAAACATTATTCATGCTATTGTTAAGGTGAAATAAACAGTTAGGACAGCTCACAAGAGAAAATAATGAATAAAAATAATAATATTGCTAACTGACAACGGTTCAGAATACCGGTACACGTTAATTAATAGTGAGTGATTATCTTGAGTTTTAAATAGAAAGTTCGAGAACAAGAAAAAAAGGCTCGACCAATAAATTTAAGTAAAAAGATTTGGGTCAGCGAATCAGAAAAGTGGCGAGAGAAACACACCACGCGAAATGACCAGAGGTCATTAGATGACAGTGAGTCATGGGTTGGGCTTCAGGAAGAAGGTGTGATCGCTGTGCGGACAAGATAAACCTTCTGTGGTTTTACAGATAGGGTTGATATGAAAATATATTTAGATGTCCAGCCATCACTAGCCAATGTTATTCTATCGGGAGATAGTATTTGTTTCTGTAGTTCACAGTTAAGGTGTATTTCTGAAAGGAGATCAGCGTTTAGGCTGTGGTTTTTTTTTGTAAGTATTGAACTATGATTATATTTTACACAGAGTAGAATTTTGTTTACAGGAGAATCTTGCAGAAGCACGATTTGTCAGTTCATTACGAGAACTTTACGACTATATACTAAGAAAAACGGATGGTTATAACGACTTTGTGTAAAGTAACCAAGAGGCTGTAAACATTTGAAGGAAACTAGAGATATTATAGAGGAGCCATATTGAACAAGGTTTGAAGTGTCCAGAATTGTATATGATTATCAAGAAAAAGTGAATGTCGACTTTTATAGAAGAACTTCAAATATGCTCTCTCATTAGTAAGTATCAGAATGGTGTACATACAATTATTTATGCATGAGATGAGTTTTGTTGCTACGAACAGTTATAGAGACCTGCTTGACCAGTTCGTCGAGGAAGATATTTAAGTAACAAATAAAGTATGGAATGCTAATAAAGAGCATTGGTATATGAGGAAATAGGAGCAGCTTTTGGGAAGACTAAGGAAGTCTACGGAGAAAAGAATAAGTTAAAAAGTAATACGGAAGTTACGAGACATAGAGTTCATGTATGAGTTAATCTGAAGTACCAAAGACCCAATAAAGGCGTCTATGAGAACTCTATTATTTGAATAACCCATTATACTTGTTGTTTTATTAAGTTATTAAAAGTTTTTGAAGGAACAGAATGAATTTGATTCCATCTTTATGAGTTGCTGATCGTATGCCATGTACATTTAAACTACCACTATACGAAGTCACTATTAACATCAAAGAAGGAACTGAACGAACCTGAAGTATACAAGAAAAGGATTAGAGTATCATCCAGGAATTTACACCTCTGGCGGAGATGGCCAGTAATGATATCAACTAAATAACATGGAAGATAACTCAGAGAGAAAGAAAGAATAGATAAAAGAAAGAACTTGTAAAATATATACGTACGCTATGACACTATTGTATGGCTGAGAAACATGGAGAACAACAAAAATAACAACTAAGAAGTTGCAGATTCTCGTAAATGGATGCTTGTTTAGATTAGACAGATTAAAGTGGAACTGATGACAAGGTCACCAAAGTGGAACTGATGACAAGGTCACCAAAGTGGAACTGATGACAAGAGTCAGATTGTGACGAATCAGTTGTGCACTTTTATAACTTTCATCCTCTCCAGCAGTATCACTTCTTTTCTTCATGTTCTTTACCGATCGTCCTATTATTTGGCATATGTTATGCACCTTCATTTTGCCTAGCCGCTCCCAGACTTGTTTGCGGTTCGCCCGGTGAATCGTCGTATGACAAGGTTAATTAGACAGGTCAGCGGATAATACGTTTATCACCTAAGTTGTCTAGTTACCTTTCATGCAGACAGTAAATGTGAAGAGGAATAGCGACTTTGACGTAACTCATTTCCAGGGCCAGCGACAAACAGGCAAGTGATCACCTGGGTTCGCGGTCTGTCTGTCGGAGAAAGCCGTCTGGGGTATGCGAAGACACAGGTGATAATTAGATAATCGTTTCCGCTGGACCATCTTTGTATCAATATTACCGATAATCTGTCTGGGGACACAATGTAATGGGAAAGCATCTAGACAGGAAATAAGTTCACAGATTTGTTTATGAATTTGCATAAAGATGCAATCGGAAGTATTACCGCCTTATTAGACAGAGGTTACGCGTTGGAATTTTAAAATTTGATATTTTAAAACACGCGGGGGATATTATGATTTAACACCCTATTACGACTGTTGTGTCTTTTAGAATGTGTGAAGATGTTTATCCTAAAGAGTTCATCGTGCTATGTTGTCGAATGCATTAGGGTTTGGTCATACAGGACATGATACTGGCAGAACAACTCAAGTCGGCGGTTAGCAGGTCCACAATATACATGTAGTACATATTTATTAAATACTTTCACAATACAGGCAATGGAGAATCTTCAACATCTGTCTCCTCAATAAATGTGGTCAGTCCATAAGTCAATAACCATGCATGTTGAAATCATATATATCTTCGTCTTCTCTATTCAGGTCTGGCCGTTCTGACTAAGAGGCGCGTGCCAATCACGGACACCCAAGTAATGCGACCAAAAACGTGAATTATGTTTCTTGAATAAAAATACTTCTCTGTAAGGTGCGGAACTTCTTCATAAGTTCGGGACCATCTTAACGATCGTTGAAAACAAGTGGCGGCCTTCGAGAATATAATGATGCCACATACAAATTACTCAATTTCTCCACAACTCCGGGAGCTCGAGAAATACGTCTTGCTTGGACGAATGAAACATTCGAAAGGCCCAGAATATTAGCCGTTAGAATAAATTAGCGCCACCGCGTTACGTCATTGACAACCGGTGACGTATCAAAGTATACGGCGTTCAATACAAGTCAAGATCGTGCAAAACATGCATTACCACAAATAGACATATCTCCTCAAATAACAATGGCTATATGGCTGCGTGTGGCAATATACTATGTGTTACCTATCATTTTGCTCACAGGTTTGTAATTCATCGCTGTGCTCAATGGAGCAGAACGCGAATACGTTTCGAGTGTAAAAGCGTGTGAGTTTTGGAATGTGTGTGACACAGGTATTTAGTGTATGACGTGGACCGGGTCTGCTGCGGGGGGAACGAAGGTTATCGTTAGGACAGTGGTGTCTGGCTTGTGTTTTCGAAGTGTACGGATATTTATGTGAGAGCGACAGACCAGTGTTTATTGTTATAAAATATTTCAGAGTCAGGATAATTGACTCAATTCATTATGATGTGTGCCTGATTGTGTGTGGCTTAAGGAGATGGACAGTAAGTGATTTGAATCAATACGGATTTGTAAAGTATGAAGGCGTTGTAGACGATACATAGACATTCTGACTTTAAACCGGCACAACGACATTATTGCTTATGGCTGCTACTGAACACATTTGTATTACTGATGTAACGTCATATCATCATATGCTCTCAAAAGAAGTGAAGTACACTTATGTTGTATTGTGACATATTAAATGTGATAAAACTTACAACAAGCTGTTGATCAAGATTATTCAAGTTGGCCATTCCGTACGTTACTGTTGAGACTGTTGTCTATTATATCAAAATATTTTACAAGACCAGTGCAGCACATTAATATACTCGTTACCTAATAGCCTTCAATAAGTATAAGGTAACACTATGACATATTAATTTTATTCCTTAACACACCCCGACCCATTTAGTTCTAAAGAGCTTACAATTGGCTTCAATTGAGAGCCGGAATAGACTTGGACTTTCATTGGAAAATACGTCGGAAGTACAATCTGGGATTTGAACTGAGAAATGGAAACATAATCTAGCGAAATCGGAGTCACAAATCAGACTGCATCGGAACGTCAAATTAGCAACTACCAGGAGCCAGAGAGACATCGGACTAAGAATTCCAAAATGATAAGTGACAGATCGAAGTATTTGGTCAACTTTGAAACTAAAAGTAAACCCGCAATTTTAAATACAAAGACTGGAAACTTAAAGGAACAGGACAGAGTATTTGGGCAACTTTGAAACTTAAAAGTAAACCCGCATTTCAAAATACAAAGACTGGAGACCTAAGGAATCAGATCACCCGTCATAAGAGGAATACTAAAATTTCCCAGACCAAGTGATTCGAAAGCATCAAAGTGCTGTGTCCATTCTAACTGTGCCAGGAGATTGTGTTCCCAAACGTTACTTTGGGGTAAGTGTAAACATTTATTTTACCATGTGAATTTGATATTTTTTTCTTGCAAAGTGGTTATATATGAGGCTGGCAACCTCCACATATGAAAATAGTATATTCATAAACCACTGCAGCAAGCGCTGGTGTTTGTTTTATACTAATTCGTTCAGAAACGCGAAAGCAGCAGCAGCCCCAGACTCCGAATGGAGCAGTGATGAGTGATGATTACATCACATGTGCTTAAAGTGTATAATATCATTTTGTGAGATATATGTACTTGTTAATTGTAATTCGGGCAAATCATTGCATTCACGCCGTCAAAGCACATATTTTCCCAGTTTAATATCTTCCCTGAGTTACGCTGTGTATACTCAAGAATTTAATTATTCAGAGAGGCTAACATTGGTGGGTATACAGCGAGACAATGCGCCTGTTAATTTGCAGCCCACAAATGTACTTAGCAGAGGCATTACAGTAGAACTCCATTTATCCGAACCCCATGGGACCAAGCATCGTTCGGATAATCAAATGTTCGGATAATTGGATTACATAATGTATCGAGTACATATACACATATTTCTAAAAATAATTAACAATCACAAGGAAAATACACTTTAAAACATATTTACTTGTACTGTAATAATAATACCCACACTGTATTAGATCACTGTATCACCAAAATCTTTCATTACACTGCAGTGCATGTACTACTTGTATTAATTATTTTTGTTAAGAAAGAGAAATGTTTTTAAAAAAACATTACAAAAGATTCAAAACCAGGCGCAACTTACGTATACATGTACTTGCACAGATGTAGCCCACTATTTAAAATAATGAGGAATCCTCTTTTGCACCAAACTGGATAGTCTGCTTTTGGCTGCTAAGTCCCGCATTCTCTTCAACAGCAGAAGCTGTGTAGGACAGCTGTCATCTTCTTGCTCGTACCAAGCCATCGCTATTTCTAGTGCTATAAAGGCCTCTTCAGGACATGGTCGACGTTTTGGGTTTTCTTCATAATCTACAAGTACATCATGTACTTCTGAGGAGTCTTCATCATCGGTCACTACATGTATTTGGTTTTCTTCTTGCACAAAAGACAAAATTTCTTCGTCATTCAAAAACTGAAAACCAGAATCATTATCATCTTCTAGCCACATGTGTGCATCATCTTTGTCACAGTCCGAAAATCCGGGCATTGCTTAAAACAGTTCCACAACTTCATTTATACAATCATCATTTGTGTCCACTGCAGTAGTTTCATTTCCTCCTTTTTTCCCAAGCAATCTATTCCAAGCCTTGTTGAGATTATCTTGTGACAGGGTGGTCCAAGCATCAGCTAACATATAGCAGCAGTCTTTGAGATTAAGCTTTTTGGAAAACGCCACCACACTTTCTTCATCTTCAGCCAACAATAAACGACGCATGACTTCCTTCTTGTACATCTTTTTAAGCTTTGCTATAACACCCTGATCCATTGGTTGAATCAGTGCTGTTACATTGGGAGGCAGAAAAATTACTTTAAAATTTGCATCAACTGCATTCAATGTATCCGTCTCTGGATGAGATGGTGCATTGTCCAGTAGAAGAATTACTTTTCCAGTTTTCTTTTCTTGTTCTTTCAACCTCTTCACATTTGGGATGAACTGATTTGTATACCATTCAAGAAATATTTCACTATTCATCCAAGCACTCTTCTGTGCTTTGTAGCACAATGGGAGACATGTCACATTCTTTAAACAACGTGGTTTTTTGGCTTTGCCGATCATTAGCACCGGTAAACGATGACTTCCACTGGCATTCGCGGCTACCAAAATTGTTACTCTCTCTTTGCACCTTTTAAACCCAGGGGCAGCTGCTTCGCGCTGAGATGCAAGTGATTTTTGAGGCAATGATTTCCAGTATAAGCCAGTCTCATCGGCATTATACACATCATCGAGTAAATAACCTTCTTCT
The DNA here is from genome assembly GCA_024509875.1 of Oreohelix idahoensis. Taxonomy (NCBI): domain Eukaryota; kingdom Metazoa; phylum Mollusca; class Gastropoda; order Stylommatophora; family Oreohelicidae; genus Oreohelix; species Oreohelix idahoensis. The sequence continues at coordinate 498,163 of JAMPIV010000692.1, forward strand.
TCCAAAAAAGCCAAGAATGTTTCTTTAAAATTTTCAGTGGCAGTTGCATCGCTAGATAAAGATTTCCCTTGAATCTCCAATTCTCGTATGCCATGACGAGATTTAAAGTTTCTTAACCATCCCTGGCTAGCCTTAAAGTCAGGAGGACCATCAAGTTAATTGTTGAACTGAAGTGCCTTTTCACACAATAGAGAGCCAGAGATAGGTTCCCCTTTGCTTCTTCTTTGCACAAACCATATATACAAAGCCTCTTCCAATTTCAAATCTTTCGCATTTCTCATGGTTTTATGTTTCTTCCACCCATTTTCACTATCCAATTTCGATGCCAAACTCATAATTTTATCCTTGTTACTTTTGATGTCAGAGACGGTAGCTTTCCCAACATTGAAAATCCTCGCAAATGAAGACACAGTTTCACCTTTTCCTAGTCTCTTGATAATTTTTGTTTTCGTTTCAATTGACAAAACATTGCGGTTCCTTTTATATGCTTTAGGCCTACTGGAAGATGCCAGATCGCACAGAGAAATACGTGTACACCAAAATTATTCTGCTGTAGTAGCAGACACAATTATTTTAAGTTGATCTGTCTGTTTAGCCAGTGTTCTGTCTAGAACTCACGCGTACACTGGATTGGTAAACCAGATATTAACTGACTTTATGATCTAACTGACTTCCTGTACGTAAGCGACCGTCCATTAGCCCATCTCATTGTCTACAAATTGTTCGCACACATTTGAAGCTTGCCGCATTAAAAGATTCAGAACTGTAGTCTAACGTGAGTGGTGGCGTCAGATTTTTTTTTTCTGGAAAAAGTGTTCGGATAATTGGATGTTCGGATAATTGGGGTTCGGATAAATGGAGTTCTACTGTAGTTCTTTTTAAAGATCGTGGAACGAAGCTATCAGACTATTCGTGGTACGAAGCTGCACGACTAAAGTTTCGACGTCACTAGTTGTGAGTTAAGAAGAGGGAAGCAACAATAACCGCCTACATTGGTCGAGTTGTGTGAAGGGTCCTTATCACAGAAGAATTAACGAAACTACGGCTGCAGGACTCACTTTGACTAGCTAAGTTTATTAAGGAAACAGCAAAAGGACAATTGTTTTTATCGATCCTCAAACCAAGTCTCAGTGAAGACAATTTTATTTACATCTAAAATGGACCATCATTTCATCGCTATTTTAACTGTTAAGACTAATTGATTATTAAATTTGCTACACGTTATTTTAAAACAAAACGATCATAGTTGATTCAATTATTATAGGTGTGAAAGCAAAAGTATGAGCAAAACTCTTTAATATATATACATCTAGACATATATTTACAGCTATTTGTCATAAAATTAACAAGTGATACAACGTAAAAATATCTCCAAAGGATAAAATGTAAGGATAAAAACATAACGCGTAAGCTGCTGATAGTACATGATCGCCCTGACCGCGGGTCATCACCCTCCATAAAAATTGACTTGTTAGACGGGAAATCAAAACGGTTACCATTTGGAGGGATGAGAACGGCGGATCAAAAGGAAAAAAAAAATATGACTGAAAAAAATGGCGTGAGACTAGCAAGGCTAAGGAGACGCACTTGGGGGGGGGGGGGGGGGGGGGGGGGGGGAAACGGAAGAAAAAATTCACGTCCCCAAATTGACACGAGGTACGGAAACGGACGCTTTTGCGATACCAAGCCTTTGATTTGAATTCAGCGGCTAAACGCAGATGCTTGAAATATTACAAAATTTAAAAAGTAACTTTTTCTTAATATTAATGTTAGGAATATAAAAATTAGCTGGCCGGATGGCCCATTCTGAGCAGTGAAATAATATGTTTTTAATTTTACAGACGGATAGATAATAATGAAAATAATGACAAAAGACAGTGTTGTTCACAACAGCGAAAGACTGCATTGAATCAAAAGTGTCGCTATTTGCACAAAAATCGCGACCTTGAGACGCAGGTGTTCAAATCTACTTAGCATGGAAGAGAAGGGATATTGGTGGGAGCTGTGTCTAAAAATAACTTTTAACGACAAAATTTTGGAGGGGAGAGAAAGGTTGGTTCAAAAATCAAGTACGTTTTGTGAAAACGCAAGTAGAGACGGACAGACTAACAGATAAAAATCCATACTTGACTGAAGCATGACTGAAATGACTTTAGTGTAGGAAATTTGAATTTAAAAAAACCAAGGCATTGATTGGCCACAGACAATCATATTATCCGCGCTCAGACGAGCTTTTTTGCCATTCCTCAATAGTTGTCCAGTGATAGACACAGTAAATTTCAAGTGTGGTGATTTCCAAATGAAATAAATTGAAATAAGTTCAGGGACGCCATACTATAGCCAGCAGCTCAGCTGAGTTTTGCTAGCATTTCTGTGTTCTTTATTCATAATCTGGTAAGATTGAAATTATTTCTTTGCATGTTTTGAATATTGTTTAAGGTTTCGAGTGATTTGATACTGCCATATCGAAATCTAGCCTTACAAACAAGTAAGGATTCGCTCTGGACCCCCCGCCCTAGTTCAGGGTCTAGGGACAAACAAAATATAAACTACAGCAAGGTTTAGGAAGGGGTGATCAAGTGTTGAGAACAGTGAATCATATCACTTATCCTATTGTATGGCAGTGAGATAATGCACCTATTTCAGAATCTGTAGACTGGGGAAACTTACCCTATGCGAAACCAACTAGGTAAGATGTGCTGTCTGGTCAGAGAGAACTGACCCTGTTTATGTGGTGTTATTGTAATGTGTTATGTGTAGAAGTGGCTTATTAGGTAAGGTTCTGAGCAAAAACCAATACTTTATTTCAGAGCTGTGAGTTCGATCTTGACACTAAGGTGGTGTCAAATGCTGATTAATAATTGAAGTGAGGACCCGTGCAGGGTACATTTCGACAGAACATCTGTGTATTGCTCAAGCACGGAGAGGTGGGGCCATCATATTCCAGCACCAGAACAAATCTGGCAAAGTTAAGTAGGCTAGCTGGCCTGCTGAACTTACACCAACTTCATAAAACTAGCACCCAAGAGAATTTACTACTGAAGCATCCCATTTCCTTCCATCATTAATGGACAATGCTGTGTAGGCATAAACAGGGAGGGATGAAGCCACCCCAACAGCACATCCATTCATAGTTTTCCCAGGAAAATTAACATTACGAACAGTAATACTATAATTAATCTTGAAGATTGCATATGTAAACATCTTTCATTTAACATGCCCTTTATTCATGCCATTCATTCATAAATTTCAAAATCTTTGCATAAGTTCTGGCCAAAATAAAACCTTGGTTCAGAACAAATAAATTTAAAAAAAGATTTTCTATTCTAAATTTAACCAGCTGAATTTAGTTCATTGTGTTATAAATTTTATTGATAGTATTAGACTTAATTAATATCTGTGTGTGTTTGTATATGTCCATACAACACATTGCATTCAGTACCCTAGATTTTAACGTAGCCACATTCATTAGTAAAAAAAGATATGTGTGAGGTCATAAAGTGGTAGCACGAAAGGGCCTTCTGTATATTCACAGCTACAATTATCTCAGGAGCCTTCACAGCTGACCTCACGCATCACACTAGGTGATAACACCACCATACAATACCATCAAAATCCACTACACTATTGAGCAAATACTTATAAAAGAATTTCGCTGGATTTAAACCAGCTGGGGGCTTGAACGGGCTAAAACCATTACTTAATTCTTCAGAAAAGGCGACGGATCAGATATAAGTTAATAGTCCTCTGCCCTATGCAGCATTGTTCTTGACTTCTGAAAACATCTTGTGAACACTAACGTGAGATAGAAGCATCAATATCCTTCTATCTACAACTCTGCCAAGACTAATCTTGTGCGAAGGTAGACACCTTTGAAGACCCATATTAGATACTCTTGAGTGTTGGCCACTGGTGGACCACTACTGCAGAGCTAATTGAGGCAATCCGTGACACAGACATGTACAGGGAAACAAGAAATAAGAAAACGCTGGCGATGGATTGAGCACACACTGAGAAAATCTGATGATAGCTTTACTAGGCGGTCCTTTTTCTGAAATCACCAGGGTAAGACAAGTAGGGGAAGACGGGACAGAGAGAGTGAGGGAGGAGAGAGAGATAGAGAGGATGACGAGAGAGAGATAGAGACGATGAGGAGAGAGAGAGATAGAGAGGATGAGGAGAGAACTGGAGGCAGAAATGAAAATGATAAGGAAGAGATTTAAAGACCTTGAACTGATGACATCAGACAAGAAGGCTTGGCACGTGTTTGTTGAAGGCCTATGCTCCCCTGGGAGCTAAAAGATAATGATTGATTGATTGATCTAGAAATTGATCGATGAGTATTGGTTCTGATGGCTTAGTTTGAATATTAAATTTCTTTGGCCCGTCATTCCTTTGAAATAAATGTTTAATTCCGCATGCTCCATTTATCATACAACTTTTTGTCTGGTTATTACAACTTGTTGTCTGGTTATTACAACTTTTTGTCTGGTTATTACAACTTTTTGTCTGGTTATTACAACTTTTTGTCTTGTTATTACAACTTTTTGTCTGGTTATTACAACTTTTTGTCTGGTTATTACAACTTTTTGTCTGGTTATTACAACTTTTTGTCTTGTTATTTTCTGTAATAATTGTCAGAGTGACGAGTGGCAGAGTGGGTAGATCCCTTACTTCTGGATGTAAAGTTACCGGGATCGAATTGAGGTTGCGTCTTTCTCCAGTCTACCCAGCTATTAATAAGTACCTGGTTCTGCTCTTAAGTTAGGTCAAACAAAGGCTGCGAGGAAGGGAACCGGTCAACCCTAACATGATACTGCGACCTAGTGTAGCTGAAGTATCTAACACTTCACTCCCTAACGCAGTGTCTGGAGAAGACCACCCCTACATTTTTACAATAAAATAAATTGAACCTCCCAGCAGACGACTTTTATGTTGTCATTTTCCACTTGACCCATTTTTTTTCCAGAGCATGATTTTGGGACACCCCTCACCCCAATCCACCCCAGTACATTGTTGCTGAAATTCCCAAATCGGCGTTTCCAGTCCTGATTTTATATGTTTTATAACCGGTGACTCCTAAAAATTAAACAGGTTTTGGCGGTTTTTTAACTGACAAATGAACAGTTGTCTATATATGATAAATTTCACAAAAACTAATATAATGTTACGCGTGATGATTAAATAAAAATAGTTCCGACTAGTTTTGGCGAGGTTCAACTAATATAAAAGGTCTGTCGGTTATAATAGGGCGTGTGTCCAGACATAAAGACCTCATGGTCTGATGTAATGCGCTTGATAAAGCCTACATTTGTAACGTCACTATATATATACGTCCGGTATAGCTCCCTGGGTTCTCTGAGGAAACAAAGATAGTATAGGGTTTATAAATATGTTTATTCCGTTCCGACGACTCCGTCGTAAGTCGGAGTGGTCGTAAATCGTAAACCACTATAAACGTTATGAGCCGTAAGCATATGTATATGTTAACATGTAGAATGCTAATAAATTATATATATATATATATATATATATATATATATATATATATATATATATATATATATATATATATATATATATATATATATATATATATATATACTGAAGCACATTAAAAACGCACCACCGGTATAATCTAGGAACAGAGTGTGAAATGTAAATATAAGTGTTTACAAGTTTACTTATTTGGAATCTTTATTCATTTTCCTATGAATCCATGCTGGTCATTAATTTGTACATTTGATTGTTATGAAATTAATTGCATTCTGTGCAGGCCAGGGAGAAAACCAAAAATGCAACCAATAAAAAAATTCATTCACACTATCCTCAGTATCTGGTATGTCCACCGTGTGCTTGCAAACAAGCTTGGCAGCGGCTCCGCATGGAACGCACAAGTCTCTGAAGGAAATTCCGGGGAATCAAGTCCCATTCACGTGTAAGAGCAGCTTCGAGATGTTGCAGATTAGCTGGAGAACCTTGCCTGTAGACTCTGCGTCCAAGCTCGTCCCACAGATGTTCTATAGGGGACATGTCTGGTGATAGGGCAGGCCAATCAATCGTCACAATGTTCTGCTGCTGTAGATATTGCTGCGTAATGCATGCGGTGTGCGCATGTGCGTTATCCTGCTGGAGAAGCTGCAAGTCTGGATAATTTGTGAACGCAGGAGCAGCCAATGCATCCAGAACCTCATCTCGATATGTCACAGCATTAACATTTCCACGGAAGACGTAAAGAGGCAAGCGATGGTGAAAACTGAATCCTCCCCAAATGTGAATACTGCCACCTCCAAATCGGTTGTGCTGACGAACACAGCAATCTGCAAAGCGCTCCCCACACCGTCCGTCGCCAAATCCGCATACGTCCATCAGCAAAGGATATGTTGAATCTGCTCTCGTCTGTGAATAGGACAGCATTCCACTGCAGTCTAGTCCATCTGACATGTTGCTCTGCCCACTGCAGGCGCTGCTGACGATGTCTGTGAGTCACGTTTGGCCCAACATAAGGTCGTCTTGCAGTAAGGCCTGTATCTCTGAGTCGTCGTATGACTGTCATTCCAGAGACTTGCCCACGTCTACCAACTATTGCTCTTGCTGTTTGACTTGCCGGGAGAGAACGATTCCTTAGGTGACTTAGCACAATATGACGATCTTGCGCAGGGGTAGTAACTCGTGGTTGGCCACTCCGAAGTCTATCCCGGGCACTGCCAGTGGTCCCATAACGTTCATTGAGACGCACAATAGTGCTGTGGTGGCAATTCATCCTTCTGGCAATGGCCCGCTAGCTCATTCCGGTCTCCAACATACTCGTTGGCGGTCGTTTTCAGATAGTCGTGGCATTTCAAGCACATGTACAGTGTGTTTTGTCTCAACGGCCTTTTTATACCGAGTATTCTGCCACAACGCGTACCATTATCTTCGTACAACATGTCTGGACGCGGCAAAGCACTATAACCAGCGTCCTTTTCAGGACGATCAAGACAGCACTATAACCAGCGTCCTTTTCAGGACGTACACAGAGATCACCCAACGGATCATTATTTGGTAGCAATAGACTAAAATGACTCGTACCAAGCCACAAGCGAAGAAGAGGAAAGTCTACACAAGCCCTCAAACACTTGTCAGCAGCATCAAACAAGAACCAACGAAGAACAAACAGAGTCAACCAGAGAGCGCGAATACTCCAACTAATAGCGTCGTGGCCGATCCTTCTCGGAAGCCGTTCAACGCAACCTTTGACACAACGACCGATGATCGACTCAAAGCTTCGAAGACAGATGACAAGCAAGCACCGAAACCAGACCTAGCAACACCACCGCTGAAACAAGGTATCGAGGCGGTAGCTACATTGTGCAGTGACAAGGCAACATCTGCAAACAACGGCCACAAAACATCGAAGACAGAGGGTAACAAGGCATTGAAACCCAACAAAATCCATCCACCGACAAAACGAGATGTCATTGTCGAGTCTACATCATACAGTGACCAGCCAACACCGGTGAAACTTGACCAGATGCAGACGAGCCAGAATACGAATCCGCCCCGCAGACCGCACACTCAATCGGAGACAGAAGTTGGAACGTGCCAACTTCTCAAGCAACAAAATGCCGTCTCTAACGTGGTACTACAGGAGAGGATTGTTAAGATCACACAGATGCCTGGAGGTGAGGCCTCACTCAGGGCCCTACCAGATGACAAAGCAATCACTATCCTAGAAGCAATAACTGGCAAGAGAGGCATCGCTAAGGTACGGAGGCACGAAAAGGGAGTTGTGCTTTCGCTCAACAGCACGGAAAATTTTTTTTTTTTTTTTATTTTATTTTTTTTAACCAGCGGCCTTTGGGCTTTCAGCCCTTCGGCCCAATGACATGTCATTGCGAGGCTGGGGAACCTGAGGACTTTCCTTCCAACCCGGTCAGGAGCTTCGCTCCTTCCCATCCACAGAGGGTTTATCACAGGAGCCGTTCAGGCTATTCAGTCAAATTTCCGGCCGTAAACATTTCTTCAAACGCCGACGCCCGGGTTTGAACCATGAACACCTGGTCGCCAGGACAACGCCGAAGCCATTACACCAGCGCGGCTCCCATCACGGAAAAATCAACTGCACTGATGACAGAACTGGAGGCAGGACCGAAAGAATTCATGCTGCCTCACCAGATAAAAGTAGTGATGGAGACCAACAAGACTACAAGGAAGTTTGTCGTTAGAGGGGTGGACACCAGATGGCCCGCAAGCGAGGTTCACAACAAACTTCAGACCGAAAACGCAGACATCAAATTCACTCAGGTCGAAAGGCTAAAAACATGGAACAACAAAGACACAAACCTGATTGTGGTAACCGTCGAAGGGCCAACAAGACCTGAGAAACTGACGCTCGAAACTATTTAAAAAAAGACAGAGGCTTTTATCCCGCCGGTCATGCAGTGTTCTAACTGCCAGCAGTTTTCGCACACAAAGAAAACGTGCAGGAGAGATGCAGTTTGCCGGTATTGTGCGGGTAGTCACCAATATGGCGACTGCACCAGGGCAAAGGAGGACCGCAACTACAAAGAAACTAACGCAAACTGTACCTGTGCAAACTGCCACGGAAACCACGGGGCAAGGTACAGAGGATGCCCTATGTTCCAGGAAACTAAGAACATCTTGAAGGAGGCCGTGTCTAAAAACATACCCTTCGAAGAGGCCAAACACAGAGTGACTGCGGATGCTGCAGAAAAACAGCGCACGATTGACAGACGACAGCTACACAAGCTGACCGCTGAAATCAACGAAATGAAAAGGAAACTGCAGAACGAAAACAGAAGCAAGCAGGCTCCCGAAGACGACAAGGACAGAGGTGAAGACGTAATAGATATGCAGAGCGTCAGAGAAATGTTACAGAGCGCCCAGGCAATGCTACAGGAAACAAAATCCATCAAACACGAGATAGAAGTCGACATCGCCAAACTCACAAAGCTAAAAGAAGAGAACGAAGAAATCCTCCAAAGAATTAAAACAGAGAGAAGGATCGTTGAGGATATCCTTACAAAAATTAGAAAACAAAACAAAGAAACGAAAGACAAAATGAGAATCGAAATCGTACAACAAATGATACGCAATCAAGAAAGAGCATGTGCAGCCATGAATGAGGCCCTACCAAACACACTAAAGACAGTCATGGGACAACGCACAACGAATCAGACAACAACGAGAAAGGACCAAGCAGACAGCTAGTGATCCGTTGCAGGTCCAATCATCTCCAGAACTAGGAACGCGATACCAGCGGATACGTTAACACCCTAGGTACCCCAATATAACCGTTTGTAACCCGTAAGGCAGGAAAGGAACACCATGAGCACGCCACGACACCATAACCAGACAAGCAACGAAGAGGTATCCAGACAGTGAGCTAGTGGTCCTTTTTAGGACCAGTCCTTTTCAGGACTAACAACCGACTAGCACCGAAGAAACTAAACGCAATATATACCCCAATTATAACCAACTTTCAGGTTGAACAGGGTATAACAGCATCATAGTAGGCAAAAAAACGAACGAACGAACGGACAACGCGTACACATTTTCAGGGTCATAGCTGTTGGGAATCGTGTTGCACGTGTAACTTTCATTGTTTTCATGTAGTCTGTACACAAACCCGTGGGTTGAATCATGCACTTTCTATTCCAGTAAGCCATTCGATTTCTACCTCATGACAAACACGGGGAAAATCCATTCCCACACTTTTTTTTCCAGCTTCTCGGCATCAGTATATATAATAGTGGTGCGTTTTTAATGTGCTTCAGTATATATATATATATATATATATATATATATATATATATATATATATATATATATATATATATATATATATATATATATATATATATATATATATATATATATATATATATATATATATATATATATATATATATATATATATATATATATATATATATATATATATATATATATATATATTTACATAACTGTTTTGTTATATATTTAAACAAATTATACTCTTTTGTTTATAGTACTACGATATACAATAATAATAATAAGTAATACAATATAGAAATTATAACATCATAGGACTGTACTGTACAGTCCTGTACTGTAATAAGTAATGAAATATAAGTGTATAGTACTTCTGGGATGACCGTCGTATCTACGACTGGTCGTAAGTCGCATGGATGTATGTGTGTATGTATTTCTATGTATGTGTGTGTATGTATGTGTGTATGTATGTGTGTATGTATGTATGTATGTATGTATGTATGTATGTATGTATGTATGTATGTATGTATGTATGTATGTATGTATGTATGTATGTATGTATGTATGTATGTATGTATGTATGTATGTATGTATGTATGTATGTATGTATGTATGTATGTATGTATGTATGTATGTATGTATGTATGTATGTATGTATGTATGTATGTATGTATGTATGTATGTATGTATGTATGTATGTATGTATGTATGTATGTATGTATGTATGTATGTATGTATGTATGTATGTATGTATGTATGTATGTATGTATGTATATATGTATATATGTATGTATGTAAGTATGTATGTATGTATGTATGTATGTATGTATGTATGTATGTATGTATGTATGTATGTATGTATGTATGTATGTATGTATGTATGTATGTATGTATGTATGTATGTGGTAACAGCCCTCATTAACGCTGTATGAATTTATGTAAATTTACTTCATGTAAATTCTAATGATTCTCCTATATGGTAAGTTGTATTTTATTATCTCATGTCAGTACATATCAGTGTATTTTCTGGAGAATAAAGATTCTGATTATGTATGTATGTATGTATGTTAAGATTACACAGCTGACGACATTAAAGAACGTTTTATGCTCTTAAATACAAATAAAATGCAGGAGACAAGTTCTTCATGGCAGACTTAGCAAATAGGTCATAGTTCATACAGGTGCCAAGAATCGGCAGTAAACTACTTACAAGCACAAACCTTTAGCCAATGACTTGTGACAGGGCATTCACGAGTAATGTGGAAACAATTTAGTTGACATGCCCACTGATTTCATTTAATAATTTCCCTTCTACTCACTCTGAAACATAGGCTGAGCCGGCATTTCACCATCAGCGCCCAGGGCGAAGGGTTTAGCACGCGCACCCTCCTCCCACACGTGTAGCTGCAAAAGTAGAGAGTTAATTTGTACTTTAAAATCAAGTAAAAAGTTTAAGGATCCCTGATATTTGACAATTTGAAAGCAATAAGGATAAAGACGACAATGCTCTAAATGAGAATGAAACACCAAGGTGCTTACAGTAAATAACCTCTAAATGGGAATGAAACATCAAGGTGCTTACAGTAAATAACCTCTAAATGGGAATGAAACATCAAGGTGCTTACAGTAAATAGCCTATCAGGGTATACCATCAAGACAAGAGACAAACAAATGTTTCAGATACTTTCAAGCAGGCCGGCGTGAAGTAGATACCTATCTACCGGTAGATCACATGAGTTGATTTGATAAGTCTGTGTGTGACCCGGTTTGAAAGCGTTGCATCGCCATGCAAATAAAAGGGGGATAATTGTTGGTCGAACTAAGAAATTGATGGAGAGTATAAGGGGCGCAACTGAGGTTACAACCCTTCAGAACTATAAATGTAACGGGGATACAGTTTTAATGTTGTTAAATGATTCTTCTTTCAGTTGTTTTCTTTGTCAGCACCATTTGATGCACAGGCGTGTAATTAGTACATGTCATGTAACCAGGTGAGTATGGAGAGAGAAAGAAATAATAGGCTTACACTACACTTCCAGGCTTATCGTACAAGGCGACTTATATGAGATTATTCATGAGCTGGTAACTTCATCTCCTAACATACTTTGCTACAGAGACCACTGCTGCACGTTCCTTGGTGCTGATTTATTACATGGTACAGCGCTAAGGAACATGAAGATAAAGATGAATTCCAACGTTCAAACTCGTTTTAAATATTTTTTATTTTATTTTTGCTTCAGTTTCTCTTGTAAATATGTTTGTTGGGAGCCGCGCTGGTGTAATGGTTACCACATTGCGCTGGCGATCAGGTGTTCAAGGTTCAAGCACGGGCGTGGGCATTTGAATGAGTGTCATCGACCGGGATTTTGACTGAATAACATGAACGGCTCCTGAGATAAACCCTCTGTGGATGGGAAGGAGAGAAGCTCCTGACCGGGTTGGAAGGAAAGTCCACAGGCTCCCCAGCTTCTCAATGACATGTCATTAGGCCGAATGGCTGAAAGCCCAAATGGCGCTGGTTAAGAAAAAAAAAGATATGTTTGATTTTTTTTTCTCCTTTTTTATCTTGGGAGTGCCAAACACACTCAGTGTACTCTCTACACAATGCCAATGTCTATATTACGCCTGTTGTTCCACCAGGTTTTAGTCTTGTGTATCAGCCCCACACTGGTGCTCCTTCCAGGCCTTATGAACCTTTCTATTTTGTGCAAGTCGGATCAGAAAACCTGCCAACTCCACATTGAAGGTCAGTTGCAATGTATCTCCACCGTCTTCTGTCTCTTATCTTGATGGTACACTCTGATATACTTTTTCCTGTCCATCTCTTATTGTTATCTTCTCACTTGTAGCATCGTCATCCATTTAATCGCTAGCCTTCAATTTATCCTTATATCGCGTGGTTATGACTCGTTAAGGGGCCAACATATTTTATCCGCCGTATTTCGATCTCGTTCATTAATTATCTGTTTATTTCTACCTTTTCTATGACTTATTTTGTGTTGTTCTTCTTTCGCTTTCCATGGTATGCGTGGGTATCCACATTTGGAGCGCCTCAGTTCTTTCTTCTAACTGCTTCTTCATGGTCCATGTTTTTTGCCATATAAAGTAATTGTAGTAAGATCCCTGATACCCCGATCAAATAGATAAAATATGTACAAATGTACTACACCTACACTGTTCCTTGCATACATAAATGACATAACTGACAATATTCAACAAATAGCACACAATGCTTCCTTTGCAGATGACTTAGCGTTGTGGTTCTCTGAAGAGCGTATCACTACTGCAAACATTCTGATGCAGCAAGCACTAACATCACTGGAAGAGTGGGCCAAAACATGGCTCATGAAGATTAATGAAGAGAAAACAACGTACACTGTATTTTCCCTCTCAACTAGACCTCAGAGCTTCAAACTAGTACTAAACGGAGTAAATCTTCATTTAAATAAAAATCAGAACTACCTAGGCATTATTTTTGATCGCCGCCTGACTTGGAAAAAACAGGTTGACAGAAATCGAATGAGAGCAAGACAAAGAATGGCAATTATGAAAAAACTTGCTGGAACAACTTGGGGTGCAGATGAGAAAGTGCTTAAGACGTTGTACACAGGGCGTGTGAGGCCAGTTCTTGAATATGGCATGGCAGCATGGGCAACAGCAGCTAAGACAAACTTCGATAAAATTAGCAGACTCCAAAATCAAGCAATGAAAATTATAACGGGAGGCATGAAGTCAACACCTATAAAAGAACTCGAAAAGATTACATGCCTCCAGCCAATGACAGATAGAAGAGACTGCAGGGCTCAGCAACAGGCCGAAAAATTCAAAAGACTAACAGACCACCCAATATGCCATAGAATAAATGCTCTTAGAAGGCAAAGACTCAAACGAAGTAAGTTTGTAGAATCAACCAAACTACAAATGAGAGCAGTATCCATAGATGAAATATCCACTGGAAACAAAAACATTTTAAAAGTGGACGTCTGAGAGTGTACGAAGAAGAAGAAGAAGAAGAAATAGATAAAATATTATCGATTATAAATCCAAATACTATAGAGATAAAATAGGGAGTTGTACTCAACGTCTTCGCCATCGCCCGCAGTCGCGCAGGTTTTGAGAAGCCTTAACGCAAAGTGAATGGTACCCTCTCTCAATATTACAAGCTTTTCATACTCCGTCCTTGAAATTAACTATAACATTTTGACAGCCAAGGCGTGTTTCGTTCCAAGAAAGAGTGAGAGAGAAACGGAGGAGTGACGGAGAGAGAGGAAGTATTAATAGAACGACATGCGACAGTGGTTCTGGGCATCACATACGGTAACGAAAGTGCGTGACTTTGCTACTATCCTAATTTGGAAAAGCGGTGCGAATCCTCTACAAACCACCTGCCCACCCCGTTCACTAGTAGCGCAGTTTAAATGTATAAACACTTAGATTGGGAGACGGTAGTAAAAACACACAGACAGGCTCGCATTTCCTGTATAGTTGTATTTTCTGATGAAATCCAAACGCGTTGCTTCATTTTGAAAAAGAACGAGAGAGGGAGGGAAAACGGTGGTGGATTTAAAGAAAAGAAAAAAATTACGGCTAACTTGGAAATTTGAAGATACCCACTAATGTGTAGGGCTGGAGATAGCGAAAGTGAAACTTAGAAGGATAGATAACGGGTGGCTGATACAAGTCTTTTCTTGGTCACCACGTTAATAAAGCTGGTATTGGTGTAAATGGTCAACTCTAAACCGGCACAGTGTTGGCAAAAACAGATCATACTTGTTCAAAATTGTAATGAGGCCCCGACCCATGTAATGTTGACTATTAGTGTTAATGTGAGTGTCAATACGCGACGGATGTCATGGATTGTTCTGAAGTTAGTTGACTAGAAGTTCGAACACTCACCACACGTAGTAGAAGTTAATGATGCAGATTGTGGTCGTTTCATACTGTTTAATTGGACGCACACACTGACAGTCAGGTTGATTACAAGGGTTGTCTTCCCTGTCGACATATATCGTTCATACTGTTGATCAATGGTTTGACAATATTAAGATTGGCATTCAATGTTGAAAACAGTTCAATGGAACGTCCGTAGACAAGCACTTGGATTTCCACTGATATAACCATCAGGCCTTAAGACTGATCATGTCACTTAATAAATCATGTTCAAGCATGACTTCTAGGGACAGAATGTCCATTGTTTTTTAGCGAAATTCCTTCGTAAAGTGACTGCAAATATTTTGGACAATGGTCCCCCAGTATTGGGTTTTCTTTATAACTGTGCTCTTAAATCACTGATAGTAAGGGTTCCCTGTTATTGATGATGATCTGACAAAAAATATAGGTTCCAAAATGCCTTTTTCCATTATTAGCTTTTGGTCACTATACAGATGCATAGTAAAGCTTAATAAAGTCTGTCAAGAACACAAAGTTTCTACCGGTCCATACATTTCAGAACTGCTGCATACAATTATTGTGCTGCAAGGTAACATCCATCCCGACATATTGAGTCTTTATAATTATCCATGAGAGTCTGCCCATCTAAGCCTAGCAAGGAAAAAGTTCAGCAACAAGTTCTTTTACCTGGAGTGGGACAGGAAGTTATATTGTGGGAACCGCAGATTGGCGGTTATTTATCATTTCATAAAACTATCTTCTTCCCCATTATGCAGGATTGAGATTCAACAAACTTCGGCTGGTCTCCGAATGGCACACCAGCTCCATAACGGAAGACCCTTTTTCGTTAATGCAGAAACTGCCTGACCCCAAAGTTAGTACAAGGAAAAAATGTCCCAATTAGGCGGGGAAAGATATCAGATATTGTACCGTATCGTCTTAAATGACAAGGGTATCTAGACGCGTTTAGTCAGAGATAAACCAAAGCAAGGACAATTACGCCCAACAAGGAACATCGAACAAAATCTGGATTCATTATTCGATATTCAGGGGAGACCCATAAAACAAAAGTTCAATCAATAATTTATATATCTTTTTGAATGCCTGATTTTACCTAACGATTTCCGGTCAGCATGACCTTGTTTACATACATTGACCTGTTCCTGTTGTAAACAGTGGCCATGTGTAAACGAAAGGTCGTCAAAATAAATGTTTTGAAATTGGAAGCCATCAGTGTTCATAAGCATCCTTACTACTGAAAAAAAAAATGTGATTTGTATAACTGAAGAGGTTGCATTACACCACAGTATATAGAGAGAAATAAACACATTCGCGCCTTCATTCGCACCCACACTCAGCTCATCATACGCCAGCCTTTACACATTAAAAACACATGTAGTAACAGTCTTATTGCAAGTAATCAGAAAATAACAGAGAAAAAGACAGATTCGTCACACTTTGCCAGTCTTGGGAGAGGGGGGACGTTACATTTTTTTTGAAAGTGTAATTTATTTTGAAAAAGAGGCAAGTGGGCATAACATAATTCGATTGGCTGTGGTAGAATAAAATGCAATAAAGAAAAGTATGACAAATGTCGAGGTGTTGTCACGTGCTGGCCTTCAAAAATATAACTGACTATATGACAGACTTCGCTGGCTTGCCATCAATAGATTGCCTTTTCCTCATTAAAAACGCTTTACGGACAATTAACAGAAATATTGAAAAGTTGGGCGACCAAAGACAAGAGACAGACGCATTGATGGGCACTGGACATTGATCCAGCAACATGGGAGATGAAGCTGACGTTACATTTTTTTTGAAAGTGTAATTTATTTTGAAAAAGAGGCAAAGGGGAGGTCATAACAGGAAAATTCGATTGGCTGTGGTAGGGGCGCATTCCCATAGTAAGTTATGACTGAAGGGGCTATTATTAGTAATAAAAACGATTTGAAGCCAGCGTTAGTTGCCACTTGAAGATAAAGATTTCAAAAGTAGTGTTGTCATCAGACGCAAGGAATCCATGACCATTGCCTTCGCTGTTCTGCACCAGTGGCGATCTTAGTGTGACCATTGATCGCCGGTTAACCTACAAATTGTGCATTATTTCATTGATGCGGTAAGATAAACATTTAAATAAACATTATTATTGAGATGTATCTGTATTATTGAATGTGTATGAAGTATTGATGGGTAGAGGCAAAACCAGAAAGGCGCCAAAATCAACACTTTGTGTTATGCCACAAGTGCTATTAGGGAAGATTACCATTTCTTTGAAAAGCCAGGCAGGCTTACTTAAACTTTGGGAGAGAATGAAAAGACATAGTTGGAAATAAAATAGGACATTATTATGATTGGAAGGCCAGAAAAACCACTGGCCGTCTTCAGCAAGTCACAGTGTTTTCACATGACTTCATAAAATTAACTATAATTTTCCTATGAAAGGAATGTATCAAACTGATGATTGAAATTTACCTGAGTATGAAGCTGTCACCCCATCAGATAGGAACGATAGCTATTTATGTAGCCATAGAAACTGATCTTGAAACTGTTGATAATGCTTAGTTGGTTAGGGAAGGAGAGATATGTTTGAAATACTGAGGAGGCCTTAATCCTCTTATTTTCAGGGTTCCATGTTGAAACATTCAGTGAGCCATACAAGAATTATTGAATCTGCACGTTCGAGGCAATAAGTATCTGATTGCCCAAAACTCTGAAGAGTGCTGTAGCAGTGTCTATACTTTGCAGTCGTGAAGACTATCGTTGTGGAAGAAAGACCACAGTGCTCCAGGACTTGAAGATAAGAACCATCCAAGGGTTCATGATTTTTCACTTGACATAATTTCTCCAGTATTAAATCAACACAGCTTTCTTGAGGTGATGAACACAATCGTTCCTCATAAGAGTGACCCTTTATAGAATTTAGTGCTTTACCAGGACATTCCAAGTCATAGACATTTTCATAATATAACTAGACAAGTTGTCTTTTTTAATTCACATTACTGTAAATACATTTCCATTCTATTTTGAGTTTTAAACATTCCTGTACCCAAGAAATTGAGGTACAGGAAATTAAAATTGTAAAAAATTGTTACTCAAACTTTAACCATTGATTTGTTTAATCATTTTCATTGAGTTACATTAGTGGTTGTTGTCATTTTCTCTACATCATATAGCACATTACCCTAGACATCTAGCCAGATAACAACCAGACACCTTTACATAAAAGTAGGCTCAAAATATATCGCAGATTGAGGTCGTAGGGTGGTAGCAGTCAGACATGTATCTCAGTAACATCTAAACCCACCACAGTAATGAATTGCATGAATAACATTTGATGTTCTCATTTTTAATGTGCTATAGATAGTTTGAGATGTTAATGTCCGTCTCATGTTGCCGAATGTCCGTCTCATGTTGCCGAATGTCCGTCTCATGTTGCCGAATGCAGTTTTGATAATTCTCTCTCTTTGTTGTTTAATTTTTAAAAACCTTTCTGTTTCCCATCTGCCATTCTAGACACTCTTGACTTGCTCTTGTATTTTCCAGTTTATTCTTATTTTTTTTTACGTTGGTTTCTCATTGCTTGTGTGTACTTATAATCTTATTTTGCTTCTTTTCTTAGTGTTGATGTCAAATTGTTTGTACCGTGTAGTTTAATGGAGTCTCTGAACGGACATACAAACAACTGGACAATTGCCCCTATAGATATGCCTACGAATCAACTAATATTACCTGTACATAGAGCTTGTAATCTCATCATGTAAAACAAATAGCTACAGAAACGTCTGCTACAAGAACACGTGAATGATTAGTGCAGGTTTCCAGCGACAGTTGGTGCTCCATGCTCCACAAAGAGACAAAAGTGAATGAATGAATGATTGAATGAATGTTCAATCCTTAGCTCAAGTACTCACTTATCAAAGTATATAGCTTTTTGGTTATCGTTTGTGTTCAATGACAGAAGTGACTACAACAACAAAAATTTAATAAATGACATCGGGCTTAAAAAAAATAAATCCTGTTATGAAAAACTGAACCGGGCACATTGATACTTCAGATTTTTCATACTGCCTATGAAATTTAATCCTATCAGTATGAAAGATTACAAAGAAAGGCATATGATCGATTTGTGAGATCTATATTTCCTTACCATGCTTTGATAACATCTGCGTTGTATTTTGATTTATATTATAACCCACGTCATAATTTTATGTATACGTGTATGTGTTTTGTTTTTTACTTTCGGAGGGATACATTTCTGATTATGCTGTACGTAGCACACGCTACGAATTTATTGGCTATAGCGTGTGTTAGCTTCTGATTGGTTGGTTAGGATTTATCGTTGTTTATAACCATTTTATTGAAATTTTCTGCATCTGTGTACTTGAAAGCTTTAAGCCGATTGTAGAAACTGAGTTAAATTTAAGATGGAGGTTTTAGCATTCGTAAAGCTGTCACTAGATTAAACATTAATCCTGTCGACATCTGTTTAACTTAGCAACGAAACAAATATTGAGATACTCAAAATTTATGAACAGTAGTTAAAGTGGCCTGGGGTTTGGGTGGTTTCTTTATCTATTTTTTTTTCTTTCCTTGATTTTTTCCCCCTTGTTCTGCTTGACGTAAAAGACTAGAGTCTTGGGTTTATTTCGAATCGTGATTTAAAGCATTTTCATAATCGCATTTACTCGAAAAATATTAAAAATAGTATTGTATTTGTGATATAACCCATCTTGTGTGTGAGATTGTGTGACTGTTGAATTAAAAATTAAAATAAGGAGTTGAAACATTCACAAAATGTATTATCTTCTTACGTATTCACATAATACTGGGCTTATATCTAAAACGTGGACTGGATTAATCTGTGGAAAGTGTGGTCTTTCTGTCCTTGCGCACTTATGAAACAACTATTGCTTTATTAACTATTATAATCTCGATTTTGTTGGTGTCGTGCTCATTTATGGTACTTTGATTTGTGTTTTCTGCTGGCAGTGTAGCCACGCACATCGACGCAGTGTTTGTTCCGTTGTTTGTTATTTTACTTACTTCCACTTTTTTTTTCCATTTTCTACATTTGCATCAAAGCTTGTGGAAAAACGAAGTTGTTGTTCTTGTATGTTGTGTGTTGGTTAGTCTAGAGCAGCGGTAGGCAACACAGGAGTTGTGGGGAACTACTTTAGAAACACTGAGATCTCAAAAGATCGACCTTGATAAAATTATGTCTGCAGAGTTAGCGGGAACATAAATTTCGATAGTTTCACTTTTGTGTTACAGTATATTCAAATTTCCATTGTCCTTAACAATTGATTGCTATTGATGGTGTCAAGTTATATTAGAATTTGTAGTTTTCAAGTTGTATATTTTGTTACTTCATTGTTTTTTTTATTATATTATGAGTAGTCAGTATTTTTTTCTTTTTTTAAATATGTTGTTCCGTTTTTTAAATGGTGTGTTAGTTTTTGTTTATTCATTATTTTTGGTATGATTTATTTGTCTTAAATAGTATTACTATTATTATTATTATTATTACTAACATTGTCACTGTTATTACTCGTTCGTGAAAAGGGCCTTTGGTATCATCAACCAGTGTACATGGGATGGGGGGAGGGGGGCAGGATAAGAGGATTTCAGGCACACCGAATCCTGTGTCTCGGGAGTTGGGGACATTCAGGTGCTGGGATTTAGAGGCACCCAGCACTCTATGTGTGACCAGGGAGACAGCTGGTGGTACTGAACCTTGACCCTTGTGTCAGTTCCAAAGCCCTGCACGGTGCTTGCAATGTCGACCCCTTTCGATACTAATTGACTGTCATTCACTTTAATCTTCCACATTATTACCATTCCTGGTAATTTGTTGATTTGGGCTATCAATCCTTCTCTTCATCACTTTGCCATTTTTCTCAATTTCTGTCCCCACGCATGGGATTCTCTACTCGTTTATGTTTTTTTCTTGTTCGTCTTTTCATCTTTTATCGTTTTCTTCCTTTCCCTTATCTACCAATAGATTTAACCTTCTAGGGGAGACTGCTGCAGTGCAACGAAGGGGTAGGCAAGCTATTGGGCCTATAAAGCTCTGTGACCAACCCCCATAAGTTCTTGCTGAGAGTTGCATGTTTAACTTTATACGTTTTCATTTATTTTGTGTATATACCGTTTTAATATCGATTGGACTTCCCCTGGGGCATCTATACTTAACACCCTATCACCTGTAATATCTATATTGTGATTTCTAAAGTACATTTTCAATTCATGCCTCTGTTGTTCCTATTTTTTTTTTAACAGTGTATCAGGTAGTGATCTATATAATTTTCTTCCTGGCATTCTTGGCTGTGTGGTTTCTCTATCATAAAGTATGCACCACTGTCGTGGAATATTCTAATCCACATATATAAATTATCAAGTAAATATAAAGCCTAATAAATACATATAATAAATAAAGGAAGAAGAATGGTAAAGAACAGTGCTGTCACAATGACAGTACTCGAAATCCCCTTGTTTTCTACTGCGTATGCAAATTGTAACGTTTCACGTTGATATTAAAAGCCTTCTGCAACATACACGCGTTTCCCAAACACACAATAAAATGTGCTGCCTTTCTAAGAAAAACCTTGAAATATGCAAGTTGACCTAAATTTTAAATTCCATTCATGTCTTTTTCTACACTATGTTACCAAAAACAAAAGACAGATGGACTAAAGGATAGCGAGAAGGGAGAGGCAGAAAGCCGAACACTAAACACGCGTCGCGCGATACACAAATGCTGCCATCACGCGTGTAAGACTACATGCACTAATTTTTTTTCAGACGGACAGTGATAAATTCACTACCCTTCCCAGAGTTAGGTTTTAAAATCACAAAAAACGCTTATTAGGAAAGATAACAATAGATGGGTTTACGTTTGAAAACATTACAGTACCCAGACAGCACATCTTCGAAACAGGAGGTAGAAGAAATTGCATATTTTGAACGCAGCCACTTAGCTCTTTTAAATTTGGATATTTGGGTTCCTTAGGGCTTGCTGACAAAGAATATGTAAAACGTTACGCAAATAGTCCAGGAATTAATAAATTATAACCAAAATAAAATAGTGGGGATGCCTGACAACATGGAATCATTTCTGCTCATAAAAATTTTTTATAACGTGTTTGAAAAAACCTTACGTTACAGAAATAGCCTACCATGTAAACTCCAAATTGATTGGAGCGCAACAAATGAAAGACTAACCACGATTGGTCGGGCTATAAATACTATCTTGGTTGTTAGGGAGACGTAGGAAGGTAACATTTTTCAAACACTTGTCGAAACGTGGCTCGATTGGCCAGACTCGCTGATATAATCACTTAGGAGCGTTGGTTCGAAACCACTTGTTTAAATAAGCTTGATAAAGCAACAGTGCGTTGAAGCCAGCTCATATTTTTGCTAAATAAAAGCCTGGAACATAAGCAGATGGGAATTTGTGCCAGTAAATGTGCCAGAATTCATTGCTAATCAACGTATCTGTGTTTATTCTATGAATTGTGGTAAGCTTGAACCATTCAGTATCTTTTAATGAAAATTGAATGTGAATTGTTAATTTATGCCTGTATATATATGTGTAGTTCAGTGGCAAACAGGAGATAAAGCCTATAATGCTCCAGCCTGAACAGAGGGTGTCGGAGGAAAGTAAAACGGCATGGAATGGCCAAATAGTACACTGACACCTGGATGATTGACTAGAAAGAAATAATGCTGGAATGGCAGAGGCGTGGTAACCATTAAGGAGGTAAATACTGGTATAAAATATTTCAGATGAAGCTGACAGTTGGCCTAACGCTCTGAACTCAATGTTTGTGATGTATTGTGCTCAGTGTAAAAAGAGAGTATAAATTAGTTATGAAGTAGAAGGTACATCCTTCTTGTTTTCAGGGACCGTGGTCTTGATGGTATTGAGCAGCACCTGGTCAGAGCTTTGCTGAATCCAGAGTCGGACAGCATACTCCTTGGTCTTTTTAGCTATCAGTGAGGTGTCTCCAGAGCCCAGGGGGGAATTCGAGCAGAGGAGTCCTTTCCTGCCGCCATCACGCAAGATAAGCTGATTTGGCCAGCTGAGCTCAACATTATGTACCCCCATCTTAAAATAACAGTGTAACATAAACTTAAGAGGGGAAGTAAATTGTTTTAATAACAGGAACTGAGAACATCTCCAATACTAGCTCCCATAAAGACAAACTATTGAAGTCATGATGACAAATACCAACAGAGCTTGAATAACACAAAACCAGTATTACCTCATATTACTACTACACAACTGACACACATAGGATACCTATAATAATATATGTCACTACTATATTCATATTGATAAATTCTGTACATATAACTTGTAATTTAAATTGATTGTGATTCCTGGTTCCCTTTGTAGTTGAATCAGGACACATATTCATTCATGCCAGCAATGAATACATATTGTTATTTGAAAAGTTATCAGTGACTCCTTTAAGATATCCTTGTAGAGTGTTTTATGTATGTGAGTGTCACAGTGTTGTCAAGTGTGGTGGAATAAATTAAATTGTTTATCCGTCTGTTGTTGTTATGACTTACACTTCATCATACACATACCCTAGACATACAACGTAGTCATCACACTATTCCAGAATAATTCTGACTGAGATATATATATATGTGGCAGCAAGTAAGGTTATCTATAATACACTACACTTATTAGATATAGATACCTTCACAGCTGATCTCAGTCAGTACACTAAGTCCCCTATAAATATTTATAACATCCCACTTCACCACAACCACCTAGACCGAGACACCACAACTTTTTGTTCAATGGTACCTTTAGTTCCTCTCTGACCTGTCACATCCGTGTTGGTTCTTTCAGAAGTTTGAACGCGTGTCTACCTTTACTACTTTCCTTCCATTTTGTCTTCAATTCGTCATTTATAATTAGCTTCACTTGCCTCTTAATCTCCGACTTTCCAAGCCTTGCTCTTAAATTTACTTTACTTATTCTTCCATATTTGGCAGTCTGGTCTGCTAACTCATTTCCAGCTATACCTATGTGTGCTGGAACACACACTAGCCTCACACTATAGTTTCTGTTCACTAATGATGTATTGATTGAAAGAATTTCTTCCTTGATGTCTGGCCAGCTGCATTTACGTTGGGGTTCTTGTAGTTATGATAGTGAATCTGTAATATCGTAACTGCTTCTGACGGATTATCTGCAATTATTTCTAAACTTGTTAATATTGCTACCATCTCCGCTGTAAAAACTGAAGCACCTTCAATTACACTATAACTCTTTTTAATTCCCCACCGTGGTATTACTACCCCTACGCCTAACTGTCCGCTATCGCCCTTGGATCTATCAATAGAAACATCCAAGCTTTGTTTTGTAAGTTGATTTATGAACTTTCTTGTTACCGTCTTGACTTCCTTTTACGTTTAGTCATGGGGATACCGCGCTTTTTAAATGCCGGCTGGAAATGGCTAGTCTGAACTTTCCTTAGCTGAAATTTTTATTTTTTTTTAAACTCTGTGACTTAAAGATCTACCAATTTATCCCGATCGACCGGTTGCAGACCCCTGGTCTAGAGTCATACAGAAATAAAGAAAGAGTGAAAACCGAGGCCTATTCATATTAAATAATTAACGAACATATATAAATACTTGGAGAAAAAAAGAAAGATTTTTAAAAAATGTTTGTCGTCGATTATATTAGTCAAAAATGATAACGTGATGAATGAGAGGCCATTTGTCTAGCTTATTGTTAGAAAGATAGAGAAAATGTAAAAATTAATATAAGTGATAGGCATTCCTGGGATTCGAACTAGCGACCATTCAAACATCCGCGTCGCCTAGTTGTAAAAGTGAACGGTCACATGACACTCCATCAACTAAGCATCGCGTTTCACGTGATTGGTAAATCAAAGAATGGACTCAGAAATAGACATTCATCATTTCCCTATTTGCACCCTATTGGAGCATACAGCCAACATTGAGCACTCACATGCTGTTGAAGCGGTGGTTGTTGTGGTAATAAGGTTGTCTGTCCCTTGCAAAAGCAATATATACTGGTAGTTAATAATTACAACAGTATGCTCCACAAAATAAAAAAAGATGAATGATAGTGATGATTATTAATGTGTTAGTGATGATAGAGAAACGGATGAGTGAATTATTGTACAAGGGGATTGACATAAGTCTTGGGCCTCACCATGAAGGACATGTCACAGAGAGCTGAAATTTTGTATAGTGTTTATTCCTTTTCAATATAGCCACCGTCTGAATTGACACACTTCTGCCATCTCTGCTTGACCTTGAAAAGACCTTAGGAGTAGAACACCCTATTTTTCAAACTAAACCAGTCATCACATGCCAGTACAACCTCTTCATCGCTGTCAAAATGATTTCCTTTTAGCTGTTTTTTAAGATTTGGGAATAGAAAAAAGTCTGATGGAGCCAAATCTGGAGAATATGGTGGGTGTAGAAGAATTTCAATATTCAAATCGTTGGCTGCTAGCTGCACAAGCCGTGCTTTGTGAGAGGGTGCGTTGTCTTGAAACAAAGGAAGATTTTGAGTGCGCGTTATCCCTCGTTTCCTGGTCACAACCTTTCTTAGTTTTGTGAGAAGATCTGCATAGTACTGTCCATTAACTGTGTTGCCACGAGGCAGATAATCTTTCAAAAGGACACCTTTGCCGTCCCAAAAAAACAGTCAGCATCACTTTTCCTGCAGATTTCTGCGCCCTCGGCTTGACAGGTGTTGGGGAGCCCGGGGTTTTCCATTGCATGCTGGCAATTTTGGATTCGGGGTCATAATGGTGTACCCAAGTCTCATCTACTGTCACCATGGTCTCCAAAAATTTTTTTGACTGACACTTTTTCAGCAACTATTGACAGAAATTTACCCTCGTTTGCTTCTGTTCACGTGTCAACAGTCACGGAACCCAGCGTGCACACACTTTTCTCATGTTCAGTCTGTTGTGTAAAATTCTATAAACTGTTTTTTCATTTAGTTTTACTCTACTAGCTATCTCCACAATTGTCATTTTTCGATCCTGGTCAATGATTTTCTTCACTCTTGTTGCATTTTCATCGTTGCACTCTGAGGCTGGTCTACCAGATCTTGGCAGATCAGCAACATTTGAGCGGCCGCACCTAAACTGTTGACACCAGTTTTTTACCGAAGTATTTGAAGGACAAGAATCACGAAACACTGGTTCCATCTCCCTGTGTATTTCTGTAGGTGTTTTTCCCTGAAACATCAGAAATTTTATCATAGCTCTGGCCTCCTTCTTTTCCATTGTTTTGTCAAATCTTTGGAGCAGCAGATCCGGTCAATAGGGTGCATTGCGCCGTGCACCGTAGCGGGAAAACCCATTGAAGAAACAAACGCGTACTTTACACATTCAGTGCAAATATGATGAACTTTAAATGTGCCAAGTTTCATCTTCCTCCTGTGACTCCTTCATGGTCAGGCCACAGACTTATGTAATCCCCTTGTACATGTTACACGTTTTCGCAGAAATCACATGGAAAATAAATCAATGTACAAGTAATGTAGAGCTGGGATATAGAACGATTAATTAATTAGCAAGAAATTTAATCGATTAGTTGGTAAAACAAATTTTTTTCAATTATTCCATTTGTGGCAATGTTTATGTTTTTTGCTTGAATGGGGTCTTCAACATACGACGTTACTTCTTCTTCTTCCTCGTTCGTCCTGAAAAGGACGTTGGTTGCGTGGTGTCTGTTTACAGCGAAGCTGCGATATTTGCGCCTTTCGGCCGATACATCCGACTTCAGCACGGTAAATTTTGGGACCGGGTTTGCCTTCCCTCTTCGATTCCTACTCACTCAGCCAGACTGCAGAGATGCAGCCTGTTTCCAGGACCACCACTTGGAGGTGGAGTAGGGTCTTGGTCAGCTCTAGTTCGCTGACCCTGACGCAAGCAGTCAAGCTATAGGTAGCTGACTGCATTCATCACTTTTGCTGCGTCTTCGGCCCGTTTAACGTTACGAAATTCTTACCACTTTTAACTCCTTCCCCCCAGTCACATTTCGTCACCAAAAAATAAATAAATAAAACACAGACCCCTCAAATATGACGTCACAAATGTCTTACTGCCCCTTTATCTATTTTTATTTTGGTACTACTGAAAAGCAACAACGTAATCGAATGAAAATTAGTTACTTAGTCATCATCATCGTCATCATCTTAACCTTTCAACTCTCTAAGTAGCATATGCTTTATGACAAGTCTTCCTGTCACGTGACATCAGCTCAAGGTCTTTCCATATCATCTTCACCCCCTTCATGTCTGTCACCAGTTATCTTCTCCGTGTGTTCCCTGGTCGTCCGTTGCCTCTCTTACCCTGGGGGTTCCAGAACAAGGACTGCCTGGTCAATCTATCAGCTGGTTTGCTCAGTGTCGTGTGTGTCTTATCTATCTCCACAATCTTTTGTTTTCTATGGTGTGTATTACATTATTCAACAATGAAATATATAATTAAAAACAACTTAAAAAAAAGGTTATATCAATTATCTGATATTTCAGTTGACATTATAATAACTAGTAAATATACCTGTCTGAATAATTATGGGGAAATAACTAAAGCTAACGTTCGGAACCTTTCAGAATCTGCAGCACATTTAGAAAACTGGGAAACTCATTTTGTTGATCCTGAATAAAGTTATTTTGCCCATTTTCGTAAAGTTTTGAGAAAAAAATTTCTTAGTTTTTTTTTTCAAGAGATATAATTTATCCTCTTCTTTGTCAAAGAGAAACAATCAAAAGGTAAAAACGAAATAACTAGTAAATATACCTGTTAAAATAATGACGGGGAAAGAACTAATGCTAACGTTTTAACCTTTCAGCATCTGCAACACATTTAGAAGACTCATTTAGTGATTCAGAGTGAAGTTATTTAACCAACGTTTATAAAGTTTTTAAACAAAAAATGTTGGCTGTTTTTTAAGGGATGTAATTTATCCTCTTCCCTATCAAAGGGAAATAATTAAACGGCAAACAAATTGTAGCTATAAAATATATTATAGAATTTTTACACTTTATTAAGTGTTTTATATTTATTATTTAAAATATAACCAACTTTTGTGGGAAAAAGATGCACGTTATATTGAGCGTCGCGCAGTTTAGTTCAAATGCCAGAAGCACTCGACTTTTATATAATTTCCAGACTGCAACTTTGGTGGGAAAAAGTTTGTGACTGACGTCCGCGATGGCACGCCTGAGAGAATTAAAGATATAATTTATGACTCTTTTATTTTTGTGTGATATGGTTACACATATGTGTACCCAGTATGTACATCCTGCTTCCTTTTCTTCACACTCCCCCACACCACCGCCCCCCCCCCCCCCCCCCCCCGGTTTTATACGTATCATAGCCCTCGGTTTTGAACATAGAACTCATACATTTAGGTATGCATGTGTACAAAAGTACTTGCGAGAACAGAGGAGTCTTCATTTGCCATGTAATTTGTTCTCATGTACCTCGTTTGTAAAATGTACATATTATGTAAATTGAAATGGAATGCAATTTAAAAAAGTAAATAAATTAAAAAAAAAATCTTTACAGAAAAATAAATGAAAAGTGCAATGAAACGTGCTTGTAACTGTGTGTATGTAAGCGTGCTTGTAACTGTGTGTATGTAAGCGTGCTTGTAACTGTGTGTACGATAGCGTGCTTGTAACTGTGTGTATGTAAGCGTGCCTGTAACTGTGTGTATGTAAGCGTGCTTGTAACTGTGTGTATGTAAGCGTGCTTGTAACTGTGAATATGTAAGCGTGCTTGTAACTGTGTGTATGTAAGCGTGCTTGTAACTGTGTGTATGTAAGCGTGCTTGTAACTATGTGTATGTAAGCGTGCTTGTAACTGTGTGTATGTAAGAGTGCTTGTAACTGTGTGTATGTAAGCGTGCTTGTAACTGTGTGTATGTAAGCGTGATTGTAACTGTGTGTATGTAAGCGTGCTTGTAACTGTGTATATGTAAGCGTGCTTGTAACTGTGTGTATGTAAGCGTGCCCGAGTGTGTATAAATGTATATTTTTAATATTTAATGAAATGTTCAATTTTTCTTTTCTCCCTTATGAAATGTGAATAAAGTTTGTTGTCACCGGTCACACACCGGGCCCACTTTCTCACTCTTAGGTGCAAACTGCAGGCAACCACACACATGATGTTTAAGACTTCTGTTTCCTTCGAAAATAATAAAACACGTGGTACTAAATTTTAGTTCAGCTACATCGTAGGTTTACAGAATCTGATTTATGGTGTCAAGATCCAAGGTCTGGCTCAGATAACATGCCTTTCCTGCTCGGCCGTGAAATCCAATCTGAATGAATGGAACGAACGAACGAACGAACTTTATTTTCAAAGGGTTGAGAATTGGGCACACAGGCCCGTCTAACATTCTGCCCTTCCTTTCGCTCACCTTTCATACTGAATTCATTTTACATATTAATTTCAAGAAATTCAATCATTCACTACAAAGCAAGGCGACCACGATTGGGGAAATAAAATGGAATCGGAAAGAGAAAGTCAGCGTTACTTTATAAAGCAAAACGGGAAAGAAGGGTTTTAATTGTATCTTCACCGAAACATTTTAGTGGAAGTTTTGTCTATTCAGTTTTTCCTCTCTATTTCTCTCTCTCTCTCTCTCTCTCTCTCTCTCTCTCTCTCTCTCTCTCTCTCTCTCTCTCTCTCTCTCTCTCCCGGCCCCCACTGTTATCACAATAAAAATGAGTGTGCATTATAATTTCAAGAACAAGGTAGTATGGTTCCTTTATTCCCTTTCCCCGTCTCCCTTTAATCAATACTATCATTACAAAACATGCACAATGTATAGCTTTTTTAAATGAAAGAGTTTTTATAAATGTGCGAGGGAGTGAAAGTTTGTCTATACAACTGTTCATTGTGTAATTGTGTTTTCATTGAAATTTCTTTATTGAAATATGTAAAATGAACATGTTTTGTGTGACGCCACATTTTCCCCCCCCCCCCCCCCCCCATCCCGTCACAAAGTTTTCACCCCCGCTGCTTGACGTCATATGTGGACGACCCCAATGCGAGAAAATTTGCTGAGTTAGAGGTTTGTTATTTGAACTTTGACAATTTTGGTCAATAATAATATATTTCTTGTTGGTTGTAACTTTTAAGTATTTTCATTATATTTTAATGACGATGTTGCCTTATAACAAGTAAGATTAAATAAAGTCCACAATGATTTTAAAAATGTCCTATTTATAATTTTTAAATAATTTATCAAATTGTTCAAAACTGATTGATTAATGTTCGATTAAAGAAATTCGATTAATCGATTACAATTTTAAAAATCAATCCCAGCTCTTAATTAATAGTAACATAACAGATACGAATGTATGATTCAGAAAATTGGACATGTTTCCCTTCGACCCGCCTTCATCAACTTTTCCTTTTTTTCTATCTGTCTAATTAAAAAAAAAATGATGCTAACACTTAACACCGACATTTTTCTTAAGCAATCAATTGCGTGATTTAAGTGGGTTATAACATTCGACAAGTCTCGTCCTCCAATTAAATCAATGCTCGAGACAGGTTCATGTGGTCAGGGCTAGCCTGAGGCCGGTTTGACCTATTTGACCCAATCGGGTCGCGTGCTTAAAGGAGTCCCACACTCTGGCTTCCACCTTCAGCATTGAATAAAATAAGGAACTAAGATTATTTCATATTAGATATAAGGAATTTGTGCGGTTACACCGTATGACACATGAAACAATATCTATATTTATTAGCTACTTTTTAAAACCTATTGCAACAAAATTCTAATCTTAAGTCTAAGGGCCCCACCAAAATGGTCCAGATCGGACTCAGCAATTACAAACGCCTTCAGTACACGTGGTTCAACAAGCTATAATAATAATAATAATAGCCCCTTCAGTCATAACTGTCTATGGGAATGCGCCCCTGAGGTGACAGCCCTCAGCTGCTTATTTTCCTGGTGCTCCTTTCGACGTTTTCTCCTCACCTCTGCTTCTTGTGTGAGCCTCTCTTCGCCCAATCTGAGGTGGCGCCGTAAATAGCATCGCCACTTAGTGCGATCGGCAGCTTCATCCTCCCATGTTGCTGGATCCATGTCCAGTGCCCTCATATCTCTCTTGCACACATCTTTGAACCTCAGCTGTGGTCGCCCAACTGTTCTCTTGTCATCTGCTAACTGTCCGTAGAAGATATCTTTTGGGATGCTACCATCTTCCATGCGGCGAACATGGCCAAGCCAGCGAAGTCTGCGCTGTCTAAGAAGCGTATACATACTTTGAAGGCCAGCACGTGACAACACCTCGACATTTGTCACTTTATCTTTCCACGAGATGCCGAGGATGCGGCGTAGACACCGCAAATGGAAGGTATTGAGCCTTCTTTCTTGCCTAGCATAGGTCGTCCAGGTCTCGCTGCCATATAGGAGTGTGCTGGTGACGCAGGCATTATATACCGCAGCTTTGGTCTTCATTGTGAGTTTAGAGGTTCCCCAAACACGCGATGTGAGGCGGGCAAAGGTAGCTGCAGCTTTGCCAATGCGGCTGTCGATTTCTGTATCCAGTGAGAGTTTGTCATTGATGGTAGACCCTAGGTATGTGAAGTGGTGCACCACTGCCAATTCATAGTTATCGATAGTGATAACTGGTGCAGCACCCACATCCTGACTCAGCACATTCGTTTTCTTTAGACTTATTGTGAGGCCAAAGTCCTTGCATGCTTTAGTGAAGCGATTCATCAAGCTCTGAAGCTCCTGTTGGCTTTGAGTGACGACTGCAGCATCATCAGCGAACAACAAGTCTCTTATAGTGACTGTTGCGTGATAAATTCTCGCAACATCGTTTTTTACAATATCTATTTTATAACGCAAGGGCAACAACTGCTTGAAATTTATAGTCACTTTTCTCGGTAAGCATTTGTCTTCTCGCGTTGGTATCGAATGCAGTTAAGTTTTGAGCTGTGGTCATTTTGCGCTGGACTGCGCATGACTTGTCTTGCTTTTTTGGTCGATCGGTTTCCGCCCACCACTAGTGGAGTGAGCGATTTGGAATGGCGAAAGAGATGCCTCGTTGAAGAGGGGATCTCCGCTATTTTTTTGTTCTGTCAGGGATGTGTAGTCCTCTTATGGATATTTCGTTTATTCGGGATAATACCTCTAGTGTATTTGCACATGCCGGGAGGCGTGATATTTCTGTATTTCTTGAAAGCAAGGTAAATTGACTTTTTTCATTAACTCTATCGATTTTGGGTCGTGAGCGATTTCGATTCATAGCCTGTCTTCGAAAGTCGTCGTCACGAGATGTTTTTTTCCCAGCTCACATGTCGCTGCATTGTACTGCATCGGTTGATGCATGTACCAAGGACCATTACTTGCTACTTTGTTAAATGAACTAGGTTTGGAAAACCTTTATTATCTAGAGGATATTTTTGAGGACATTATTTATACTTCGGCAGACGTGTCGGTCTTGCTGAAGTCAGACTAAGGAGAGTGAACTGATCTCATACATCTGGTTATCTCCTGGCTGTTATAGAAAAGGATGGAGTTTTCCACCTGACTACATTTACAGCACTATGAAATATAACATGCATCTGACTCATCATTGTAATGCTGTCTACCGTCTATTGCTGTATTGAATGTTGCTGTGATAATGACTGTTTGATGTGCCTACATATTCGCGTAACCATTTTGTCACTGTGGCGTCCACAATAAATAATGAAGAAAAACGTCAACGGCTGTTACAAGAATCATTGACTTTATACGTCGTGAGTTTACTGACGTCCTATGTGGATTGCCCTGTTATTTTTGTATGAACATTGTTTTGACTGAACACATCTGCACACCACACAAAACCAGACATGCGGATACCATCCATCATCATATGGCATCACGCATCATTTGGTGGCCATAAGCTGGTTTGATTCTGGTTCTAGCAAACACGGGGTCCCTTACCCACTTCATTTTCAACAAGAATTCATCATCATTCTTCAAGAAATTAACATTCTTCAATACAGTCAACATCTTCAAAATTTTCAAAGTACTCGGCGTTGCCCGGTAAAAGTCAAAATTTCAACTTTTTGACGGAAACAAGAATTTGACAGTACCCGGCGTTGTTACATGTTGCCGGATAACTCGGACTGCTGTTATCTTTTACGCAAGTCAAGCAAGTTGCTGCTGTCAAGGTTCCAGTGCTGTCGTTTTTTTGAGAAGGTCAAGTGCCGAAACAACTCAACACACAGTATTTCAGAAGCTCTTGTACCATCGTGTTAGCAGTGGAAGCAGTTCAGATGTGCCATCATCGTTGGAGCTTCGCTCTTTAGGACGTTGATTGACATCCGTTTTTCTGCTGTTCTACGATTGGAAGCCTATAAGTTAAGTGGCCTGTTTGTATGTAAACTGTGCCCTTATACTTCTGCTGAGTCTTCTCTGTATCATCTCATTCTATATGTTATATGTTTATATGTTATTTGTATATTTATATGTTTATATTTCAGCGGGTTCTCGGTTGGGTGGTGTCTCCGTTAGATTATGCCACGTC
This sequence comes from Oreohelix idahoensis, assembly GCA_024509875.1. NCBI lineage: Eukaryota > Metazoa > Mollusca > Gastropoda > Stylommatophora > Oreohelicidae > Oreohelix > Oreohelix idahoensis. The sequence goes on from JAMPIV010000692.1 coordinate 531,368, forward strand.
ATAGAGGTCGTCTATTGTGAGCGTTTTCTGTAGGGTTTGCAAATTTCCGATACTGGAATTTGCTAAGCGACTTCTGTTGCTATTTATGTTAGCTGTGATGACATGTTTTAATATTGTTTTCGTTATTATTTCACATTCTTTAGTTTTGTTTTGATTTGTTTGTATTTGTTAGCCTACTCTTGTCTATAATTTAGTTTCATACAACATTTTTGTTTATACACTGTGGTGTCATGTATTTTGTTTAATTATAGCGCAGATATCGTCACATTTTTTGTGATATGTCATTAATTTCTGCTTTATTTTTAGTTGATTTCTGCGAACGTTTTTGTATTGTTGCTGATCTTTGTTATTGTTTACATTGTTATTGTTTACATTGTTTGTATTGTTTACATTTTCAATGTTTACATTCTGCATGTGTTTACATAGTCATTGTTTACAGTTATAGTAATTAGTTAATGGGCTATGCTAATGCACTGTTACTACTACACTGATGATAAATGAATGATGAATAGTGTCGTGCACTATTGAATGAGAAGTGCACTTATGATCAAGAATTGATTGTTGATATTTCATATACAAGTTCTTTGATTGGAGACTTGTTTCCCACAGAGACTGGGATAATATAAGGTGATGTGAATATACAAGTGCTTAATTAAGACTTGTTACACTTAGGTTTGAAATAAATTAGTTAATTATTTCAGGTTTTGGACTTATATATTACTCATCATGTCTACATTTGAGCACTTTATTGAGCAGGGTAAATTGCTTGGGAAGACTGGTGATAAGTTAGAAGAATTTGCAACTGCTCGATATGATAAAGCAATGGAAGCTGAACAAAAGAAACTGCAGATGGAAGCTGAACAAAAGAAACTGCAGATGCAGGTGGATGAAAAGAGATTCCAAATGGAAATGGAAAAACAAAAAAGGGAATCAGAAGCTGAGGAGAGAAAACTCCAGCTACAGCTAGAGGCTGAGAATAAAAGACTTGAAAAAGAAGCTGAGAATAAAAGACTTGAAAAAGAAGCTGAAAATAAAAGACTTGAAAAAGAAGCTGAAAATGAAAGACTTCAAATGCAGGCTCAAGCTGAAGAAAGGAAGTTACAAAGAGAGGCTGATGAGAGGAAAGCAAAAATGGAACATTGTGGTGAAGTGGGATGTTATAGATATTTATAAGGGACTTAGTGTACTGACTGAGATCAGCTGTGAAGGTATATATATATCTAATAAGAGTAGTATATTATATATATAACCTTACTTGCTGCCACATATCTATATATCTCAGTCAGAATTATTCTGGAATAGTGTGGTGACTACGTTTTGTGTCTAGGGTATGTGTATGGTGAAGTGTAAGTCACAACAACAGACAGATAAACAATTTAATTTAATCCACTACTCTTGACAACACTGTGACACTCACATACATATAACACTCTACACAGATATCTTAAAAGAGTCACTGATAAACTTTCAAATAACAATATGTATTCATTACTGGCATGAAGGAATATGTGTCCTGATTCAACTACAAGGGAACCAGGAATCACAATCAATTTAAATTACAAGTTATGTACAGAATGTATTTAATATGAATATTGTAGTGACATATATTAGTACAAATGTTCTATGTGTGTCAGTTGTGTAGTAGTAAAATGAGGTAATACTGGTTTTGTTTTGTTCAAGCTCTGTTGGTATTTGTCATCATGACTTCAATAGTTTGTCTTTAGGGACTATTATTGGAGATGTTCACAGTTCCTGATTTTAAGACAAGTAAATTCCCCTCTTAATGTTATTTTTATAAAGTTATTTCAAGATGAGGGGACATAATGTTGAGCTCAGCTGGCCAAATTGCTTATCTTGGCGTGATGGCGGCAGGAAAGGACTCCTCTGCTCGAATTCTCCTCTGGGCTCAGGAGACACCTCACTGATAGCTAAAAAGACCAAGGAGTATGCTGTCCGACTCTGGATTCAGCAAATCTCTGACCAGGTGCTGCTCACTACCATCAAGACCACTGTCCCTGAAATCAAGAAGGATGTACCTTCTACTTCATAACTAATTTATATTCTCTTTTACACTGATCACAATACAGCACAAACATTGCGTTCAGAGCGTTAGGCCAACAGTCAGCTTCATTTGAAATACTTTATTCCAGTATTACCCTTCTTAATGGTTACTACGCCTCTGCACTTCCAGCATTATTTCTTTCTAGTCCATCATCCAGGTGTCAGTGTACTATTTGGCCATTCCATGCCGTTTTACTTCTCTCCGACACCCTCTGTTCAGGCTGGAGCATTATAGGCTTTACCTCACGTTTGCCACTGAACTACACATATATATACAGGCATAAATCAACAATTCACATTCAATTTTTCATTAAAAGATACTGAATGGTTCAAGCTTACCACAATTTCATGGAAATAAACACAGATACGTTGATTAGCAATGAATTCTGGCACAAACTGGCACAAATTCCGTTCTGCCTATGTTCCAGGCTTTTATTTTAGCAAAAATGTGAGCTGGCTTCAACGTACTGTCGCTTTATCAAGCTTATTTGAATTAGTGGTCTCGAACTAACGCTCCCAAGTGTGTATATCAGCGAGACTGGCCAATGAGCCACGTTTCGACAAGTGTTTGAAAAAATGTTATCTTTTCCCGTCTCCCCTAACAACCAAGATAGTATTTATAACCCGACCAATCGTGGTTAGGCTTTCATTTGTTGCGCTCCAATCAATTTGGAGTTTACATGGTAGGCTATTTATGTAACGTAAGGTTTTTTCAAACACGTTATAAAAAAAATTTTATGAGCAGAAATGATTCCATGCTGTCAGGCATCCTCACTATTTTATTTTGGGTATAATTTATTAATTCCTGGACTATTTGCGTAACGTTTTACATATTATTTGTCAGCAAACCCTAAGGAACCCAAAAATACTAATTTAAAGGAGCTACGTGGCTGCGTTCAAAATATGCAATTTCTTCTATCTCCTGTTTAGAAGATGTGCTGTCTGGGTACTGTTATGTGTTCAAACGTAAACCCATCTAATGTTATCTTTTCTAATAAGAGTCTGTTATGATTTATAAACCTAACTCTGGGAAAGGGTAGTGTATTTTATCACTGTCCGTCTGAAAAAAAAATTAGTGCATGTAGACTTACACGCGTGATGGCAGCATTTGCGTATCGCGCGAAGCGTGTTTAGTGTTCGATTTTTTCTGCCTCTCCCTTCTCGCTATCCTTTAGTCCATCTGTTCGTTCGTTTTGGTAACGTAATGTAGAAAAAGACATGAATGGAATTTAAAATTTAGGTCATTACGCAGTCTGCCTCTAATGTTTTTCCAAGAAATACAGCACACGTTTCATTGAAGAAAGCGGGTAATAATACAGTAAGCTTTTATATCAACGTGAAAGCGTTACAATTTGCAGACGAAGCAGAAAACAAGGGGGATTTCGAGTACATTCTTTGTGACAGCACTGTCATTTTACCATTGCTCTTTTCTTTATTAATTTTATTTGTTAGGCTTTATATTTACCTAATAATTTATATATGTGGATTAGAATATTTCATGACACCTCCCCTCTTAAAACAGACATTATATGTCAGTCCTTTATTCTATATACACATAGAGAAATTTATTATTATTTCTGGGGTTTACGGTGATTCTCATCACACGGATGGCGGCTTAAAAAATCCGCTCCCAGATTGGTTTTTCCAGATATATATTCAATGCTAAAATTATATGGAGCCAGAAGCAAAGACCATCGGAGTAACCTAGAGTTCTCATGCTTAGCCTGTGCTAAAAACGATAAAGGTTTGTGGTCAGTTTGCAACTTAAATGCCTTCCCATATAGATAAATATTGAATTTCTTTATTGCCCATATTACTGCAAGACATTCTTTTTCGCTAGTTGAGTAGTTGATTTCAGCTTTATTCAACTTTCTGCTAGCATATGCCACTGGGCTTAATTCCCCATCCAATGCATCTGATTTCTGTAGTAAAGTTGCACCTAACCCAATATTACTTGCATCCGTCCTTACTATGAATTCTTGACTTAAGTCAGGTAATTTCAAAATGGGTTTACTTGTGAGCTTTTCCTTCAATTCTTGGTAAGTCATTTCACATTGTGGTGTCCATGTAATGCGATCTGGAAGTCCTTTACGTGTCAATTCCGTTAAAGGTGCACATATGGAATTAAAGTTTTTGATATACTTCTGGTAGAAACCACATAATGAGACAAAGGATCTCACGTCCTTCTTGGTTTGTGGTCTCGGGGCTTTCTGTAGTTTCTCTAAATTCTTTGGGTCAGGGGTCATGTTTCCCTGATAAACTGTGTGTCCCAAAAAATTCCAATTCTTTACATCCAACGAAACATTTGGTTGGTCGGGCTGTTAAATTTGCCTCCCTAAGTCGATCAAACAGCATGTTCAGAGAGTCAATGTGTTCCTCAAATGTTTCTGTTGCTATAAGGATATCATCCATAAAATTTGTTATACAGGGATTATTCAGAGGATCCAATAATTTTCTCATCATTCTAGAGAAGACACTAGGCGCATTCTTCAATCCAAATGGCAATCTATTAAACTCATAGTGTCCTTCTGAGGTACTAAAAGCTAGGTATGGTCTAACCTCAGGCTTTACTGGAATCTGATAGTATCCTTTACTCAGATCCACTTTTGAGAAATATTTAGCTTTATTTAGTCTGGCAAACAGCTGATTTGTATCCGGCAATGGATAGTACAACACCGGAACTATACGAAGATTCACTGTGCGAAATAATTCCTTCCAT